>JANAVB010003400.1:9328805-9563805 GCA_029216955.1 Iris pallida | reverse complement strand
CTGAAAGATCCACAGGGTCGGTCACAGGCAATCTGGGAACAATCCAGGGTTGGTCAGGCCAACCGTAGCAAGTACCAGAAAGGAAGGCTCAAGGACGGGCGAAGAAAAGCCAGCATGATAAAATATGACAGAAATAGCATCTAAAAACAGTAAATAAGGTAAGGGATCGTGCGGTACCAACGCACGATTATAGAATATAAGACAGCAATCCAACTACTAATACGTAAGTAACCAACAATCATCACAGTCATCCTAACATCCACTAATGCTTGCATTGCCAACTGGAACTCGTAGTCTATCATCGGAACAGTAACCCATCCCTACATCAAACAAGAACAAAGGAATGAATTACTACGCCTGGACAGCGTTACGTGCCAGCCAGCTTAGCAAGCAACAAGCCAAACAATTATATAAATAAGCGGCCACTCAAATGCCTACGGCTGTCTATGTGGAGGTTGGGTTACCCCAACAATGCAATATAGGAATCCTTAGATCGTGCCGTCCCAGCAGGGCTAGCGAGGCCAAGTATAGCATGTAAGAAGAGCACCGATCCCTCGTAAGGCCACCGGGCTTTGCATGTCACCACCGGTCCCTCGTAAGGCTACCGTGCCGAGCATGCCATGTATATAATGTATAGTACATAAGTAGCCGGATATTGCCATTCGCTAGTGCGAATGGTAACAATATCCGTGGCGGCCAGCCTGCAGGTCATGACTAATGTCTGGGATAAGGCTGGTAATGCACGATCTCGGGATTCCGTTCCTCCCAATGCTTCTACCAGTTTAAGTTGTCTAGATTAAACATACATTTATCCGGAATCACATGCCGTGGTCACATGATCATCCTCCTAGATGTCGCACCTCAGTACGAGAACGCTAAGTAAGAATCAACCTCGGCACCTATAGTCCCAGTTGTGATCCATCCTTAGTGTTATGCAACAAGCAAGCAAGCAATCCTAACCACGCTAAGACTATAGGCCAACTACCAGATACCCGTGCAGGTAATCATATAATATAGCTAGAATATCAAGATGGCGTCGCAATGCCATATAATCATGGAAGTAGCACCTCAAAGTGCCAATAGACAAAGGGCACCGCAGTGCAAGGTCAGGGCCAGTACCTCAAAGGGTAAGCTGGACTTATAGCACGGATACAGGTAGTCGGGTCTGGGATAAGGACAAATCTGTCAGTCACAAGAAGTCATCTGCCCACATCGTGACATGGATATCAGGTCAAGTACAAGACGAAAACCTCTACTATAATAACATCTCAAGCATATATGGGAGCCTACAGCTCCAATCATCAAGTCGGTCTATCCACCAAATCAATCTATCAAGTGTCTCCCCTCCATGATGGAGTTAATATCACGTCAATAAAGACAACCACCAAATACCAAGCTCATCCCCCTAACAATGCTAGGCCCTCTGGCTCACAAGAATCCTCTGAATCGATGATCACAAGCTACTAGAAAACAAGCCCCTCAACTACCAAGACATAGCAATCAAACCAGGTTCCCCCAACTACCGGAATACACAAAGGTACCCAGTTTTGGGCGTTTGGGAAGTCGAGTAAAAATTATATAATAATACCCTCGATATTCTCCTCGTTTTGCGAGACACTCGCACCGGTATCAAAATCCAAAAGTCCTCAAAGACATATCTGATCAAATTAGAACATCACCAAAGAATTAGCAACACCATCTAAGGATCCACTTAGTCTACCATAATCACTATCTCAATATCATATCTCCTCATAGTCAATCCTCGAATAAGATCATAATCCCAACACATGGGTCAACACTAATCAACACCGTCGAAAGATGGCAAGGATTGTGTGAACCACTCTGGATCAGATCCACAACCCTTAAACCAAACAAGGACCAGGGTTGCAGATCTTCACCCGAGTAGAACTATTCTCCTAACACAATCCGGCGGACAGGAAAGATAATGGGATAACAACTAAACTAGAACACCATCTAAAAAGAAGGGTCACAGGTCAAGAGTTCAATGAGTGATACCGTCGAAAAGGCAAGGATTGCGTGAACCACTCTGGATCAGATCCACAACCCTTAAACCAAACAAGGACCAGGGTTGCAGGCCTTCACCCGAGTAGAACCGCTCTCCTTACACAATTCGGCGGACAAGACATGTCAAGATGCTAGGCAACTAATCTAGTCGGGAGTCTACCTAGCAGGCAATGAGATCCGGTAAACTATGCCAGTATGAACATGCATGAATCCAGTCCAGCAAACCAAAAGGAATGGTTCTGCCCAATCCTTCGAACCAAATTCCCGATCGGGAATTCTGGAAAAAATACGGCAGAATCTCCTTTGTAATCTGGACGGGAGCACCCTACGAATAGGGGCTAAAACCACTCGGCGCAACCCGCCGCAGAATCGCGGACTCGCGGGCTAAGAACACCAAGTCTCAGCTACCAGCAGCACTACGATGCGTACTGGGAACAAATCGATAGCCGAGAATACTAAGCCTCGGCCTCCAGTAGCACTACGATGCGTACTGGAAACCACTCGAACACGAGACCACTAAGTCCCGGCCTCCAGCAGCGCTACAATGCGTACTGGGCGCCAAGCCGACATACATAATAATAAAATAACCGCCTCGCAGGGCGCACCACAACACATGTCCATAAATCCCTAACCCAAGCACAATCACCGCCACAAGTAAGGTTAGCCAAAGCCGTTACCCGACCGCGAGTCGGACACGGGACATATGGAGACAATCCGTACAAGTGAGTCGTGCTCGTGTCCTCGGAGGTGTGGATGACCCATCCGACTCGTCCGATACGGTCTATCCCAGTATCGGACCAAGCTAATCTAGGTTATCATAGCAGTTCTACTACTAGGCTACACTACTCATGGTTATACATTTACAATTACAACAAATTAAAATGCAATAAAATCCAGAAGAGAGGGCAAGAGCCGTCGATGAGCAAGGGATACTTGCCTAGGGGGCTCGGCTAGGTAAGCAAGTCTTCGGCAGTCGCGATCCAAGCTAGCACGCCAATCGAGATCCTCAGAACACACAACAAATAGTCATCAGCACCAAATAATAAAATAATAGAATAATTACAAGAGATGGCAGAAGGCTATACCGTGTGGATCCCGCAAGCAGTGCAGGGATCGGGCACATAAACCGAGGTACGCGGATCGATACGGACATGTAAACCGAGACATGTACGCATATCGAGACGCGTACGAAAATCAAGATGGCACGAATATCGAGATGAACGGGAAATACGTGCACGTAAATCGAGACGTGCACATAGATCGAGAAAATCACGAATATCATAATGGTCCACGAATCACGCGACACGCAAATCGAGGCGAGTACGTAAATCGAAACGACCCAAAGTCCAAGGAGCACGTAAATCGACACGGCACAAATCGATGCGCACGCAAATCGATGCGGTACGGAGTCCAATGCGGCACGCAGACCGAGACGGTCATGCAAATCGATACATGCACGCGAATCGATGCGTCACGAAAATTAAGAAAGGCACAAAGGCCGAGGCACAGAAAACGAAACAGTGCGCAAACCGAGATAGCACGTTGCCCGAGGCAGCACGGGGCTCGAGGCGTACCGCTGCCCAAGGTAGCACGCGGATCGGGGTGGCACGGGAATCGAGACAGCACACAAATCAAGGTGCACTTCCCGAGAAGCAAAAAGAACGGGGGAATGTGCAAGTCAAGGGTGCACGCGGCCCGAGGAGAGCACGACGCCCAAGGCTGCACACTGCTCGAGCAGCGCGGGGCCCAAAGGCGACCCGCCACTCGAGGCTGGCGCGGCCAGCGAGGCTCGACGGCGACGATGGTCGCCAGGAAAGAAAAAGAGGAAAGACGGAGGAGTACACAGAGAGGGGCGGAGGAGCTCGGGGCTCGGCCATGTCGCGGCGGCTCCGGGCGGAGGAGACAGAGAGAAAGGGGAGGCCGGAGGAGAGGCTCACCGGCGGCAGAGGGAGGATGGAGATGGCGACGATGACGATGGTGGCGGCGCTGGAAGTGGTGGCGCTGGAGGTGGCGACAGGAAGTGGTGGCGGAGATGATGACGGTGGTGCTGGCGGCCGAAGGGAGCTGCCACGGCGAGGGGATGGCGGTGACCGGCCATAGAGATGGTGGTGGAGGAAAGCAGTGGTGGTGGAGGTGACTGATGGCAGTGGCGGTGGTGGTGCTGGAGGGTGATGGCGGGGGTGGTGAGGGCTGGAGACGGGGGCGACCACGGCGAGGGTGGCGGATGGAGGTGGCAGTGGTGGGAGATGGTGGCGCAGGCGGTGGTCGCGGCTGCAGTGGTGGGTTGGTGGCGGCCGCAGCCAGGGGGAGGAGGCCGAGAGGGAGGAGGAGAAGAGCTGAGGGAGGAGAGAGAGGGCTGGGGGTGAGAAAAGATGGTCGGAAGAGAGAGTGAGAGGAGAAGCTTCTCCGGGAAGGAGAGTGAGGAAGAGAGAGAATGAGAGAGGGGTTAGGTAGATATTTTAGAGGGGGTAGATTTAGGATCAAGAAAATAATAGTAGCAATAATAAAAATGAGAAAAATTCACCTCCAATAATTAATAATAAAATTTTAAAAATACCCAATTTCAAAAATCCTCCAAATACGAAATACAGTCGAAATACAGTCATATACCTATTTCTAAAATTGGGATATGACATCCTACCCACCTTACAAAAATTTCGTCCTCGAAATTTTGAAATCATGTATATAAGATTTCCAAAACTAGTACATATAGGTACCATGAAAACTCTACCCACCTTACAGAAATCAAGTAATACAATAAGAAACGAAAAAAATATCAATATGAAGACATCAAAGAGAACAAGGTCTCGCTAAATAAATCAACTCGCAAGGTAATCCAAAACATCGAAAGAATCTCAAAAATCAAAGTCTCGCATACACGAAATAACCCCATAAATCAAAACAAGTATAGAATGTCGAAAACAATGTCAGAAAACGTGAAATCCCAACTGCATAAAGAAAAATAATAAATCCGCATAAAATCATAAAATACAGGATATTTGTCTCGAACCGATGATCGTAGTTTCCTAATATCCGAAAATGTGTGCCATGGTCATTCTTTGCCATGCCATCCGGAATGGCTGCAAAAGATTCACCATGACATTATAATCGAGCGGCTGCAACTTTCGTTACCACGCCGTCAAGGTATACTAGGGTCACCCGGTACTCTTGACAAATACCCAAAACGAATCAAATCCATAATCCAAATATCCGAATCACTAAAATCACAAAATCTCTAACAATATAACGAGTCCTAGAAAACCATAAAAATCCAAAACCCAAAATCCAGGTGAATCGTAACACACATCCAAAATATATTCAATAATTACTACAAGATAGCTTTTCTAGGAAAATACTCCATATCCGTAGGAAAATACTCCAAACCAAAGATCCATATCAAAATATAATGTATAGCAAGTATATCTATAAAATAATATCTGAAACAGATAATCACGAGTGCGAAACTGTCCGGAATCAAGGAAGCCAAATCGATACGAGAATATCCCTCGGATACTCGACAAATGTTAAAATATCCAATCTCAGAGTCCTGATGAAATCTTCATTCTGCAGCAATCCAGCCAACGCTCGTAGAGGGCGATAATGATACTAAGTCAACACGAGGTCAACGCACGAAATGGATAACAGGAAATCAAACAAGGCGAAACACCGGTAGAGAGTACAGAACCCAAGATAAATAATCATGTAACCCAAATGATGGAGATAATATCTCATCAAATAAGGTGATCGACATGACCAACTATAGGATCATATCTATCAAACAAGGATCAGTGGTAGATAACACGAATAAGACATGGCCAAGCAAGACAGGTCCAAGTAGAGATGAGGACCAGTTCACGGGTTCAAGGGAGCGAAGGACAAGTGTAACAAGTGGGAATACCAAGGAATAGTGGACTGAGATCAATAATCATGTAATACCCAACAAAATCTCAAAACGAGACCTGCATGGGCCACCACTAAAACCATGTCACGCCCTAGTACCGAAATACGGGGACGGACGTAGGCCAGCTACACCGTATAAGGTACGAATATGCTATACAGCGATGACGGCTGTCAAGTCTTGCTGGGTATCCTAGCATGCAATCGATCTATGGCCTAAATCCGATCTCATGTCCACAGGCAAATCACAATAAAACAACATCAAGAGAGATAATTATATGGAAAGCAGGGAATACTCATATGAAAATTAGGAATCTACAGTACAGAATAATAATGTAGACTAGTATACCTTCCCACAGTTCCTAGCATGATCGGGAACTGAAGCACATCCTCCAAGTCAAGTCTGGAAGATCCACAGGGTCGGTCACAGGCAATCTGGGAACAATCCAGGGTTGGTCAGGCCAACCGTAGCAAGTACCAGAAAGGAAGGCTCAAGGACGGGCGAAGAAAAGCCAGCATGATAAAATATGACAGAAATAGCATCTAAAAACAGTAAATAAGGTAAGGGATCGTGCGGTACCAACGCACGATTACAGAATATAAGACAGCAATCCAACTACTATTACGTAAGTAACCAACAATCATCACAGTCATCCTAACATCCACTAATGCTTGTATTGTCAACTGGAACTCGTAGTCTGTCATCGGAACAGTAACCCATCCCTACATCAAACAAGAACAAGGGAATGAATTACTACGCCGGGACAGCGTTACGTGCCAGCCAGCTTAGCAAGCAACAAGCCAAACAATTATATAAATAAGCGGCCACTCAAATGCCTACGGCTGTCTATGTGGAGGTTGGGTTACCCCAACAATGCAATATAGGAATCCTTAGATCGTGCCGTCACAGCAGGGCTAGCGAGGCCAAGTATAGCATGTAAGAAGAGCACTGATCCCTCGTAAGGCCACCGGGCTTTGCATGTCACCACCGGTCCCTCGTAAGGCTACCGTGCCGAGCATGCCATGTATATAATGTATAGTACATAAGTAGCCGGATATTGCCATCCGCTAGTGCGAATGGTAACAATATCCGTGGCGGCCAGCCTGCAGGTCATGACTAATGTCTGGGATAAGGCTGGTAATGCACGATCTCAGGATTCCGTTCCCCCCAATGCTTCTACCAGTTTAAGTTGTCTAGATTAAACATACATTTATCCGGAATCACATGCCGTGGTCACATGATCATCCTCCTAGATGTCGCACCTCAGTACGAGAACGCTAAGTAAGAATCAACCTCGGCACCTATAGTCCCAGTTGTGATCCATCCTTAGTGTTATACAACAAGCAAGCAAGCAATCCTAACCACGCTAAGACTATAGGCCAACTACCAGATACCCGTGCAGGTAATCATATAATATAGCTAGAATATCAAGATGGCGTCGCAATGCCATATAATCATGGAAGTAGCACCTCAAAGTGCCAATAGACAAAGGGCACCGCAGTGCAAGGTCAGGGCCAGTACCTCAAAGGGTAAGTTGGACTTATAGCACGGATACAGGTAGTTGGGTCTGGGACAAGGACAAATCTGTCAGTCACAAGAAGTCATCTGCCCACATCGTGACATGGATATCAGGTCAAGTACAAGACCAGAACCTCTACTATAATAACATCTCAAGCATATATGGGAGCCTACAGCTCCAATCATCAAATCGGTCTATCCTCCAAATCAATCTATCAAGTATCTCCCCTCCATGATGGAGTTAATATCACGTCAATAAAGACAACCAGCAAATACCAAGCTCATCCCCCTAACAATGCTAGGCCCTCTGGCTCACAAGAATCCTCTGAATCGATGATCACAAGCTACTAGAAAACAAGCCCCTCAACTACCAAGACATAGCAATCAAACCAGGTTCCCCCAACTACCGGAATACACAAAGGTACCCAGTTTTGGGCGTTTGGGAAGTCGAGTAAAAATTATATAATAATACCCTCGATATTCTCCTCGTTTCGCGAGACACTCGCACCGGTATCAAAATCCAAAAGTCCTCAAAGACATATCTGATCAAATTAGAACATCACCAAAGAACTAGCAACACCATCTAAGGATCCACTTAGTCTACCATAATCACTATCTCAATATCATATCTCCTCATAGTCAATCCTCGAATAAGATCATAATCCCAACACATGGGTCAACACTAATCAACACCGTCGAAAGATGGCAAGGATTGTGTGAACCACTCTGGATCAGATCCACAACCCTTAAACCAAACAAGGACCAGCGTTGCAGATCTTCACCCGAGTAGAACTACTCTCCTTACACAATCCGGCGGACAGGACAGATAATGGGATAACAACTAAACTAGAACACCATCTAAAAAGAAGGGTCACAGGTCAAGAGTTCAATGAGTGATACCGTCGAAAAGGCAAGGATTGCGTGAACCACTCTGGATCAGATCCACAACCCTTAAACCAAACAAGGACCAGGGTTGCAGGCCTTCACCCGAGTAGAACCGCTCTCCTTACACAATCCGGCGGATAAGACATGTCAAAACGCTAGGCAACTAATCTAGTCGGGAGTCTACCTAGTAGGCAATGAAATCCGGTAAACTATGCCAGTATGAACATGCATGAATCCAGTCCAGCAAACCAAAGGAATGGTTCTGCCCAATCCTTCGAACCAAATTCCCGATCGGGAATTCTGGAAAAAATACGGCAGAATCTCCTTTGTAATCTGGACGAGAGCACCCTACGAATAGGGGCTAAAACCACTCGGCGCAACCCGCCGCAGAATCGCAGAATCGCGGACTCGCGGGCTGAGAACACCAAGTCTCAGCTACCAGCAGCACTACGATGCGTACTGGGAACAAATCGATAGCCGAGAACACTAAGTCTCGGCCTCCAGTAACACTACGATGCGTACTGGAAACCACTCGAACACGAGACTACTAAGTCTCGGCCTCCAGCCGCGCTACAATACATACTGGGCGCCAAGCCGACATGCATAATAATAAAATAACCGCCTCGCAGGGCGCACCACAACACATGTCCATAAATCCCTAACCCAAGCACAATCACCGCCACAAGTAAGGTTAGCCAAAGCCGTTACCCGACCGCGCGTCGGACACGGGACATATGGGGACAATCCGTACAAGTGAGTCGTGCTTGTGTCCTCGGAGGTGTGGATGACCCATCCGAGTCGTCCGATACGGTCTATCCCAGTATCGGACCAAGCTAATCTAGGTTATCATAGCAGTTCTACTACTAGGCTACACTACTCATGGTTATACATTTACAATTATAACAAATTAAAATGCAATAAAATCCAGGAGAGAGGGCAAGAGCCGTCGATGAGTAAGGGATACTTGCCTAGGGGGCTCGGCTAGGTAAGCAAGTCTTCGGCAGTCGCGATCCAAGCTAGCACGCCAATCGAGATCCTCAGAACACACAACAAATAGTCATCAGCACCAAATAATAAAATAATAGAATAATTATAAGAGATGGCAGAAGGCTATACCGTATGGGTCCCGCAAGCAGTGCAGGGATCGGGCACATAAACCGAGGTACACAGATCGATACGGACACGTAAATCGAGACATGTACACATATCGAGACGCGTACGAGAATCGAGATGGCACGAATATCGAGATGAACGGGAAACACGTGCACGTAAATCGAGACGTGCACATAGATCGAGAAAATCACGAATATTATAATGGTCTACGAATCATGCGACACGCAAATCGAGGTGAGCACGTAAATCGAAATGACCCAAAGTCCAAGGAGCACATAAATCGACACGGCACAAATCGATGCGCACGCAAATCGATGCGGTATGGAGTCCAATGCGGCACGCAGACCGAGACGGTCATGCAAATCGATGCATGCACGCGAATCGATGCGTCACGAAAATCAAAAAAGGCACAAAGGCCGAGGCACGAAAAATGAAACAGTGTGCAAACCGAGATAGTACGTTGCCCGAGGCAGCGCGGGGCTCGAGGCGTCCCGCTGCCCAAGGCAGCACGCGGATCGGGGTGGCACGGGAACCGAGACAGCACACAAATCAAGGTGCACTTCCCGAGAAGCACGGAGAACGGAGGAATGTGCAAGTCAAGGGTGCACGCGGCCCGAGGAGAGCACGACGCCCAAGGCTGCACACTTCTCGAGCAGCACGGGGCCCAAGGGCGACCCGCCACTCGAGGCTGGCACGGCCAGCGAGGCTCGGCGGCGACGATGGTCGCCAGGAAAGAAAAAGAGGGAAGACGGAGGAGTACACAGAGAGGGGCGGAGGAGCTCGGGGCTCGGCCATGTCGCGGCGGCTCCGGGCGGAGGAGACAGAGAGAGAGGGGAGGCCGGAGGAGAGGCTCACCGACGGCAGAGGGAGGATGGAGATGGTGACGATGACGATGGTGGCAGCGCTGGAAGTGGTGGCGCTGGCCGTGGCGGCAGGAAGTGGTGGCGGAGATGATGACGGTGGTGCTGGCGGCCGAAGGGAGCTGCCACGGCGAGGGGATGGCGGTGACCGGCCATGGAGATGGTGGTGGAGGGAAGCAGTGGTGGTGGAGGTGACTGATGGCAGTGGCGGTGGCGGTGCTGGAGGGTGATGGCGGCGGTGGTGAGGTCTGGAGACGGGGGCGACCACGGCGAGGGTGGCGGATGGAGGTGGCAGTGGTGGGAGATGGTGGCACAGGCGGTGGTCGCGGCTGCAGTGGTGGGTTGGTGGCGGCTGCAGCCAGGGGGAGGAGGCCGAGAGGGAGGAGGAGAAGAGCTGAGGGAGAAAAGAGAGGGCTGGGGGTGAGGAGAGATGGTCGGGAGAGAGAGTGAGAGGAGAAGCTTCTCCTGGAAGGAGAGTGAGGAAGAGAGAGAATGAGAGAGGGGTTAGGTAGATATTTTAGAGGGGGTAGATTTAGGATCAAGAAAATAATAGTAGCAATAATAAAAATGAGAAAAATTCACCTCTAATAATTAATAATAAAATTTTAAAAATACCAAATTTCAAAAATCCTCCAAATACGAAATACAGTCGAAATACAGTCATATACCTATTTCTAAAATAGGGATATGACAACGAGGTGCTCCCAAATTTTGGGAGCACGGTGACAGATGTTGCCCCTAGGCTCACACCAAAAATCAGGACACAAAGTGTCCTGTGTCGAGAGAAAATGAGCCCGTGATGCAGGACACGGCCTACGGGCCCGTGCTGCGTGTCCACGCGCAAAAGTAGGACACAAACGGACACAAAACATCAGGACACCTTCACAAAAATTGATACACACATCAAGATCTACAAATCCATGTAATTATATTTCAAAAATATGAAAATAAATTCCTATGTGGCATTTCTACAAACACTTAGTATACCATTTCGATACGTGTCCGATACGGACACGAAATGGACACGAATTGTGCCTAAATTTTGGGGACAGCTAGGAAACCCTAAAACCTAACCTTATATGTAAAGAAATCAGGAAAAACTATGAGTTTAGATGATTTACCTATTGAGTATCAAAACTCAAGAAAAGCTTCAAAGAGGGGATTCCAAATGGCAACTCCAAATCTCCAAATTGCATGCAAACTGAGGTGCTCCTCCAAAATCAGTATATAAACATAAATTAGATCCTATTGCAAAAGACTAGGACTAAAAAGGAGCTAAAATGAATTAATTAGGAATTTCTAAGGTTGGGGATTTACCTCCTTCTAAACTTGAGATCTATTTCCAAGAGAGGCTAACCCTAAATGAAGGAGGCATTAAATAGGGGTAGGAAACCCTAAGTTGGCTGCCATGGGTGGGTTTAATTTGGTTTTGGGCCTATGGCTTAATCACAAGTCTCAAAATTGATAAATCATAAGTCATTGACTTAAGCCATAAGTCATGAACTAGTTTCACTTAAGTGATCCTTCCTACCTTAAGACTAATCTCTAATGACTAAAAGTAGGTTAACTAGAGTTAGACTAGGGTCACCAACTAGGGTTAGTTCTAGGTTAGTCTACAAGTCTCAACTAGTCATGGCTAACATAACACATAGCAATATTTAATTAATATCAAAATCACACAAATTCCCATAAATCATAATAAATTCAAATAAATCCTAAAATGACCAAAATACCCTCTAAGCTAAAATGTACTAGTCAAATATCATAATCACATGGCTAGGCTCTAAGGTTACACTAGTCAAACACCAAAATCATAAGTCATGATTTAAATAGTTTTAAAATGATTAAAAATTACCAAAAATCATATTATCATTTAAATATCATAATTAAATAAATTAAAATACAAAATTTCAAAAATTACCCTCATTTAGAAACTGGGTGTTACAAGTCTACCCACCTTAGAAAAATTTCGTCCTCGAAATTAAAATGGTAGTAGTCTTCTAGGTCAAACACCCCACAATCAAAGTCTCAAACATACCGTCAGATAATCATATGCGTCTGTCCAAAATTATGATACTCAGAATCTTCGTCATGCTAGTGAGCAAGGCTACGATAATCACAGAGTCCTCGACTAAGGTACATACCTCTAGAATTATGGTATTTAAAATTTTTGCATTGCCGCATACTTGGCAGCAAAAACATTAAATTCCCACACCCGAGAAATACATCCAAAATCTGACTATATGTCCTCACAATGCCAGCTATCATGACTATAGAAGACTCTAGATTCCATAACTTAGGCGACCTAGCCCATACGACTTATCTCGGAGGAAAACCAAATCGAAAAGAATGCCAGATCAAAACTTATCAATAAATAAGAAAGCAAATAAGAACAGATGAAATTGAATTTCAAGATAGATATAATTAGGCAAGGTGGGAATGGAATCGAAAAGAACAGAACTTGCAAGCACCTCTCCCACTGCCTGAGCATCCTCGACTGTCATGGCGTAAGCTCGCTCCTGCTGGCCTCCTCTGGCCTGCTGTTGATGCTGCATGTACCTCTGCTGCTGAGTCGGTAAGGGTAATCCCCTCTGCTGGCCTACCGGAGTCCTCGCTCCTGCTCCCTGAGCTGTCTGTTTAGGAAACTTGGGACACTCTCTTAACGGGTGATATGATGCTCCGCAAAGTTGGCACTTGCCTATCCTCATTCGGCATTCGCCCAAATCGTGCCCTGGTTCCCTACAAGAAGGGCAACTAGTAATCTGCTGCGTCTGTAACGGTGGTCCCCTCGGCTGCTCTGTCGGAGCCCTAGCTCTCGTTCCTGGTGCTGCTCCCTGAACTACTCTGCCTATGCTTTGGGAACACTCCTTCGGCTGGTGGTTCGCTGCTCCACCCCTCTGGTGCTGAGCTACAGGTGGCCTAGCTCCCCCAAAAGGAGGTGCAATAGGACAATCCATCTTCTGGTGGGCACCTGACCCACAAAATAGCAAACCTTCAACCTCTTCCTGTACTGCTCCCAGATGTGTCCCGGCTTCTTGCAGTAGGGACAACTGATCGCCTTCGGGTCCTGACCCCGATACTGATGTTGCACTTGCTGAACTCCCACTGGTGTCTGCGTCTGCTGAATCTGCACATGGGGTCTCTTGGCCTGGCCTTCGCTGCTGCTGGTGCCGTGAGCGTCCCATCTCCTCTTGAACAACTGTTGCCGCTGAGTTTCCACTATCTGCTGGAAGAAGGAGAACAACCGTGCCACGTCCTCTGATCCTGATGGTGACTGCTGCTGAAGAACGTTCGGGACGACAAGAGAAAGTCTCGGAATATGAAGAGGTATACTCACATAGGCTGCAGATATCCTAGCCTGAGCTGGCATAACAGGAACTGCAGTCTCGGGGCCCTGCTGATCAGGACGAGGAGTGGTAGACCCCTCAGTGGTATCTCCCTGATTGAGACGATGAGATCGTGTCTCCATAACCATCCTGAAGACAGATCAAACAAGGAATCAATACTGAGATAGAAATGATAATTCAAGGGAGGACAGTTATTCAAGGAAGCAATCTTCAACAGGAATTTAGATTGCAGGAATCCAGTTAAGAAATTTTCCTAATGTGATTGAGTACCTCAAAAATAATCCTAATCCTACTACAGGTTGTAGTGATACTCTAGTTAGAATACCACTACATAAACTTGACCTGCATGGGCCACCACTAAAAATGTGTCACGACCCGCACCCACTGTGAGGGTACGAGAATGTAACAACGCCCAGCCTACGCCGTAGTGTCGGCGGTAGAACGCTGTCCTAGGTCAATCATCTAACAATATAAAGGTACCTGTACAGTATATACACTCCGAATGGAGGTGACATAACAGAACAGTCTCAATCACATCTAAGGCAGATACAGAATAGTAAAGGTAGATAGAGAGATCAAAAGCACAAAGTAATACAAATAAGAGAGAGAATCTAAGTGTCTAAGATAACAACTCAAGAACATCCAGCTTAATACAAGTCTCTAATATAAACAACATCTTGGAAGAACAACTGAAAATCAAATAACAATACTGAAAGAAAACTAAAGCCTAGCTATCTAGCCTAGACTATGGGAGTAGCATCCTGTACTGCAGCTGGGTCCTCCAGAGGAACCAGGTCGCAGGTGTCGTCTAATCCTGCTCCGTAATAGGTGGTACATAGGGCCTCCTCCTCATCCTCTGTAATATTTTCAACAGGTCCAGTCAGGACAGGAACGAGTACGGTACATCTCAATAGATCATAGCAGGTTAGAAAATATAATCATGCAGTAAAGTAAGATACATGAAATGAAGAAATATAGTATGTAAACAGAGAGAACTGTAATAGAAATATCTACTATACATAGAGAACTAATAGTGACTAGTGAGTCAGAGTAAAATATAAACATGTGAATGGTATAGGAGATTCATGACTACAGCTAAGAGAGTGATTCATGACAACAGCTATTTGGATAATATTCACATGTCTATTTCTACTCCCCCATCCACAATCAATACACAAGGATCTGTTCAAGTTATGTTAAGATTCGTGAAACTTCGTATGGCTCATAAAATGAGTGATACGTGAAGGTGATTCATGAAGGCTCTGTGAACATAAGAGTACATGTGTCACAAGCGATTCGTGAATCAGAGGAAGCATAGAGATACGTGATGATTCGTAAAACGCACAAAACATGCAGTATCCGATGCTCCCAAGGGGGATAACATCTCATGAAAAGATCCATATAGTACCAATCCGTGTGACCAACGTGACAGTATCAAGTAAGGTAATTTAAAGCAGGAAAATAATTCAAAACAGGATATAAAATGATCAGAGAATGTACTCGCCTGGTATCCTGAATGTCCGAAGAGA
The DNA here is from genome assembly GCA_029216955.1 of Iris pallida. Taxonomy (NCBI): domain Eukaryota; kingdom Viridiplantae; phylum Streptophyta; class Magnoliopsida; order Asparagales; family Iridaceae; genus Iris; species Iris pallida. The sequence continues at coordinate 9,548,630 of JANAVB010003400.1, read as the reverse complement.
ATATACTGTCCGAGGAGTGGTGTCTGTCTCCTATAGAACAGTACAAGTCACAACAAGTCTAAAATAAGGAAATAGACTGCTACAATGCATCTACATGAAGTTTAGGTCAAACTAGGCTAAAGTCAACCTTTGGTCAACTCTAGTCAACCCTAACAGTCAAACTAGGTCAGTTCTAGTCTAAATAAGTCAAACTAGTCTAGGTTGGTCAAACCTGGCTTAACCAGTCAATTCTAGGTCAACTAGCTAAATATCACACAAGTCACACTAGTCTGGTGATACACAAGTGTATCCCTACCACATGCCATAGGCTATCCTACCTAGTCCATGAGCCAAATCACATATAGGCCAATGAAATCCCCACTTCATAATCCACTACACATTTACATAGGCTATATATATATCTATATAGGCAAATGCCAAATTCACTACATATTATCTAATCACATGCACATTTCACATTTAAGATATATTTACATATATATGTATTCGCTCACATACCATTATATATATATATATATATATATATATAAATATATATATATTTATATATATATATATATATATATATATATATATATATATATATATATATATGATGATTATTTCCCTACATGTATATATATATATATGATGATTATCTAGTACCTATATAGTTTCCCTATATATATATATATATATATATATTATATATATATATATATATATATATATATATATATATATATATATATATATAGGGAAACTATATAGGTACTAGATAATCATCATATATATATATACATGTAGGGAAATAATCATCATATATATATATATATATATATATATATATATATATATATATATATATATATATATATATATATATATATATATATATAGGGAAACTATATAGGTACTAGATAATCATCATATATATATATACATGTAGGGAAATAATCATCATATATATATATATATATATATATATATATATATATATATATATATATATATATATATATATATATATATATATATATATATATACATATAGGGAAACTATATAGGTACTAGATAATCATCATATATATATATACATGTAGGGGGAAAGAAAGCAAGGAAGGGTGAGTCATGAGTGTGTGAAAAACAGTGTACTTGTGTCACAGATATTGGGGTGTGTGTGTGACAGATTGTGTGGTAATACAAGAGAGTTTGTGAGTGAATGCACAGGTGTATGTGAATCATGACAGTGTGTGTAAAGGAGTAGACTGTGTGTGTATGATAGAGAATACTGTGTACAGGAATTGACTGAACATGTGTTCTCAGATTTCTGAGTTCACATCAATCAAGGCAATCTCAGATTTTGAGTTCTAATCTTCAACAATGAAATCTCAGATTTTCAGAAAGAAGGGAGGGAAGCATAACAGTTCAGATTTTTTTAGAAAGAAAAGGAAGGGAACCAACTCATGAACCTATCTCAATCTCAGATTTCTAAATATTAAAACAAACTCAGTTGACAATACAAATCCTAATGTTTACATATCATGCTAGTAACTTAAAATCATGTAAATCTCGAAAAGAAATCAATCAAACCAACTCAAAACCAAAACATTTGAACTCCCTTGAAACCCATTTGCTTGAAAACCAAATCATACACAACATTAATAACTGGGAATCAATATAAAAATCAACATTTTCAAAATCCTTGTTCTCAGGTTTTTGCACACAAAGGAAAATTCTCAGGAAATGCATAGGGTGTAGGTAACAGTGTTGTGTGAGATTTACATAGCAATGTGAGTGAAATAAATGGAATTTAATCCCAGGTTTCAGATTTCTGAAACCTATGACAGGAAATTTCCCCAACCCAATGAAAAACCCAAATCGATTATTCCCTTGCATTATCACAACCAAAGTGAACATGTACATCACCCAATAATATGTATGTTACTAATTTCTAACATTTAACAGCATCTAAACAGTAAAAAAACAGACTGAAACCAAACAATCAGTTTCCAGTTTTGTGTATCAGCCTATTGCATTAAATATGGAAAACTTCACTTGAATCCAATGCTAATACACAATCAAAACTAACCCATCAATCCCCTGTCAGCTAACAATGTGTAGATGAACTAATCCTATCATTTAACATCATTTAATGAGTTAATAAAAACAAAATAAAAATCAGAAAACCAATTTCTAGCACAGAGTATCAGTGATATAACAGTGCACACAGGATTTCATAAATTTGAATTCAATAAACCATTAAATTTACAAATAACAAGTTGGTAATTAATGGTATACATGTGAGGATACTAGTTAGGGTCTTCGTGTCCAAGAACTAGACACGAATCGTATCCAAAATACCACACGAACACAACACCCAACCGTGCACACGAAATCATCGTGCACGCGTGCACGCATGTCCCGTACGTGACACAGGCCACGTGGTGACACGTGGCCTTGCGTACACATGCGCCAGGGGTAGGGCTACCCCTAGGACCGCCTGCACAGTGACCACGATGCGTGTCGTGTCCGTGTCAGCTGCGTATCAGTGTGTAAACTGTGCGCACACAGCAGCTCGCGCATGGCTCGTACGACCAATGCGGGGGCGATTGCGCCGCGCACACTCCACGAGGTGCTCCCAAAATTTGGGAGTACGATGACAGATGTTGCCCCTAGGCTCACACCAAAAATCAGGACACGAAGTGTCCTGTGTCGAGAAAAAATGTGCCCGTGATGCAGGACACGGCCTACGGGCCCGTGCTGCGTGTCCACGCGCAAAAATATGACACAAACGGACACAAAACATCAGGACACCTTCACAAAAATTGATACACACATCAAGATTTACAAATCCATGTAATTACATTTCAAAAATATGAAAATAAATTCCTATGTGGCATTTCTACAAACACTTAGTATACCATTTCGATACGTGTCCGATACGGACACGAAATGGACACGAATTGTGCCCAAATTTTGGGAATAGCTAGGAAACCCTAAAACTTAACCTTATATGCAAAGAAATTAGGAAAAACTATGAGTTTAGATGATTTACCTATTGAGTATCAAAACTCAAGAAAAGCTTCAAAGAGGGGATTCCAAATGGCAATTCCAAATCTCCAAATTGCATGCAAACTGAGGTGCTCCTCCAAAATCAGTATATAAACATAAATTAGATCCTATTGCAAAAGACTAGGACTAAAAAGGAGCTAAAATGAATTAATTAGGAATTTCTAAGGTTGGGGTTTTACCTCCTTCTAAACTTGAGATCTATTTCCAAGATAGGCTAACCCTAAATGAAGAAGGCATTAAATAGGGGTGGGAAACCCTAAGTTGGTTGCCATGGGTGGGTTTAATTTGGTTTTGGGACTAAGTCATGGGCCTATGGCTTAATCACAAGTCTTAAAATTGATAAATCATAAGTCATTGACTTAAGCCATAAGTCATGAACTAGTTTCACTTAAGTAATCCTTCTTACCTTAAGACTAATCTCTAATGACTAAAAGTAGGTTAACTAGAGTTAGACTAGGGTCACCAACTAGGGTTAGTTCTAGGTTAGTCTACAAGTCTCAACTAGTCATGACTAACATAACACATAGCAATATTTAATTAATATCAAAATCACACAAATTCCCATAAATCATAATAAATTCAAATAAATCCTAAAATGACCAAAATACCCTCTAAGCTAAAATGTACTAGTCAAATATCCTAATCACATGGCTAGGCTCTAAGGTTACACTAGTTAAACACCAAAATCATAAGTCATGATTTAAATATTTTAAACTGATTAAAAATTACCAAAAATCATATTATCATTTAAATATCATAATTAAATAAATTAAAATACAAAATTTCAAAAATTACCCTCATTTAGAAATTGGGTGTTACAAGAAGTGAGAGGTGAATCTGGTATCCCTGTCAGATATGATACTTACCGAAACTCCATGAATCCGATAGATATGCCGCATGTACAGTGCCGCCAACTTCTCGATGGATAGACCCACCTTAAAGGGAATAAAGTGGGCTGACTTCTTTAGTCGGTCCACGATAACCCAAATGGCATCCTTTCCTCCTTGGGATCAAGGCAGTCCTGACACAAAGTCCATCGTTATGTGTTCCTATTTCCACTCCGGGATATCTAGTGGCTGCAACAGTCTTGCTGGTCTCTGTCTGCTAGCTTTTACTTGTTGACAAATTAAGCATCTAGCTACATACCAGGATACGTCCTTCTTCATTCTGTACCACCGTACTATAATACGCATATCCCGATATATTTTATTGGCTCCTGGATATATGGAATACTGCGACTGGTGCACTTCTTGCATCAGTTCGTTCCTCAGTTCGCCAGTTGGTATGCAAAGTCTCGTACCATACTTCAGTGCTCCGTCGCTGGCGATTGAGAATCCTTCAAGTGTTCCTGCCAGCACTTGATCTCTGAGTTTGCAAAGCGTCTCGTCTTGGATTGTGTCTCCTTAACTCTGTCCATTAGACTTGAACGCACTTGCAACTGCATCATTGATGAGTCAGCTCCTGGCACGATGGCTTCTCTTCCCAGTTTCTTTATCTCTTCTTCGGACAGTTTAATCTCTAGTCCAAGCTTTTCCATGTCCTCCAGCAAATGACGCTCCTTGGTTAAGAATATTGCCATCGGGTATCGACTAAGTGCATCTGCAACAACATTAGCCTTACCCGGATGATACTGCAGGTTGATGTCGAAATCCTTCATCAGCTCCAGCCATCGTCTCTGTCACATGTTCAGCTCCTTCTGAGTGAAAACAGATTTAAGACTTTTGTGGTCTGTAAATATTTCCACTCTCTCTCCATAAAGGTAGTGCTTCCACAGCTTCAATACAAATATAACCACTGCAAGCTCCAAATTATGTGTGGGATAGTTCTTCTCATGAGTCCGTAATTGCCTAGATGCGTACGCAATTACTTTCCCGTGTTGTTGAAGAACGCAGCCCAATCCCTTACCGGAAGCATCACTATAGATTGAGAAACTGCCGGTACCTGAGGGTAGCGCAAGTATCGGTGCCGTTGTAAGCCTCTTCTTTAGTTCCTCAAATGCTGACTGGCAAGCTTCCGACCAAACAAATTCTTCGTTCTTCCTAGTGAGCTTCATCATCGGCTCAGCAATCTTGGAGAAATCCTTTACAAACTTCCGGTAGTAGCTAGCCAAGCCCAAGAAACTTTTGATTTCTGCAACTGAACTTGGTGCAGTCCACTTCTCAATAGCAGCTATCTTCATTGGATCCACCAAAATTCCTTCTCCTGTGACAACATGGCCAAGAAAATCCACTTTATCTAAGAAGAATTCACATTTAGATAGCTTACAATATAGCTTCTCCTTCCTTAAAGTTCCCAGAACTTTCCTCAGGTGCTCTTCATGCTCTTCTTCAGTCTTCGAGTAGATCAGAATGTCATCGATGAAGACAACAACAAACTGATCCATGTATTCATGGAAGACCTTGTTCATAAGGTTCATGAATACTGCAGGGACATTCGTCAGTCCAAACGGCATGACCAAAAATTCATACTGTCCATATTTGGTGTTGAACGCCGTCTTTGGAATATCCTCCTTCATGACCTTGATTTGATGGTAGCCAGACCTGAGATCAATCTTCGAAAATACCTTAGCTCCACTCAGTTGATCAAACAGGTCGTCGATCCGGGGTAGAGGGTACTTGTTCTTGATGGTGATGTTGTTCAGCGTCCGGTAATTAATGCACATCCGTACGGTTCCATCCTTCTTGGGCACGAATAAAACTGGCACTCCCCAAGGTGAAGCCCCGTCTCTGATAAATCCTTGGGCCTTCAGTTCGTCAATCTGATCCTTCATCTCCTTTGCCTCCTTGGGTTTGACTCTGTAGCATCCCCGAGAAATAGGAGAAGAGCCGGGAACTAGGTCGATGGTGAATTCCATACCTCGATCTGGCGCCAATCCCGGAAGACTATCTGGAAAGACGTCCATGAATTCTGCTATGATGGGGTGAGGAGGCCCGGGTTCTTCGGTGATAGAGGAGTAGGTAACACTCTTCATGTCTTCCGGAGCTCGAGAGATTTCAAACTCCGGTTCTCCTGGTGGGCTGAAGATTACACATCCTCTATGACAATCTATCAGCGCATACTGCTCACTTAACCAGTCCATCCCTAGGACTACATCATAGTTGGGCAAGGGCATCACAAGTAAGGGTGTTAAGAATTTGTGGCCTGAGATAGTTATGGGACAGTTACAAGTCTCGGTGATGGGTATGGGTCCACCATCGGTTATAACTCTACTTATCATCTTGCTAAATCCCGTATCTAGGTGGTGTGCAAAAATGAACTTTGATGATATGAAACTGTGTGATGCACCCAAATCAAATAATGCTAGAGCAGGATGTGAAAACACATAAATGGAACCTGTGATGACATCAGCGGTGGGTTCTTGCTCCGGTTATTGCTCGTCTGCTGCTAGGGCAAAAGCTCGCCCGATCTTCTGCTGATGTTGCCCGAACCGTTATTGCTGAATGGGTAGGGGAGCTCTTTGCTGAGTTGCTCCGGTCCGGTTGAATGCTGTGGGACAGTCCCTCACTTGGTGGGTGGCAGACCCACAAACTAGGCAGTGTCCCAGTTTCTTCCTGCAGATGTTCGCCTGATGTCCTGGCCTCTTGCAGAAGTCGCAGACAGGGATCTGCTTCTGAGGCGTTCTGTCACTGGTCCTTGCTTGATGATGCTGCTGCTGGTAGTAAAAAGGCCTGTTATTGTTGTGGTTGGGCCTCTTTTGGTTACCCTGGAAGTTGCTAGTTCCAGGATACTCCCTTTTTGAACGAGAAGGCTGGCTCTTCTCCACGTCCTGAGCTCGTATCAGAATCTTCTCGTACGTTTTGGCGCCGCCTGCGATCATAAGGGTGCGAATTTCTTCCCTTAGTCCATACCTGAATCTCTCAGCACGATCCGCGGGGTCAGCAACCAGGTTCTTGGCAAAGCGGCTAAGTCGGCCGAACTCTACCGTATACTCTCCAACCGTTATGTTCCCTTGCTTTGGATCCTGGAACTGTCTTTCTATCTCCCGTAACTCTGATGTTGGGAAGAACTTTCTGCGGAACAACTTCTTGAAGGTGTCCCAATCAAGCTGCTTGTCCTGGAGTCGGGGTTCATTCCGATACCAGGTGCTTGCTACATCTCGCAGCTGGAGTCCTACTGCTTCGACATGGAGGTCGTCAGGTAGTCGAGCGACGCTGAGGAGACGCTCCATACTGTCGAGCCATTCGTCGGCATAGATGATTTCCTCGGTTCCTTTGAAGGGTCGAGGGTCTTGCTTCTTAAAGTTCTCGATAGTGCCGACCTTCACATAATAATGTCTCTTATCAAATCGAATGGCCTTAATGCTACATAAATTAACCCTTAGATTTATGCTTACCTTAGCAGGCCTTGGGTCCGATTAAGCTGTTCCTCCTCTCTCGAGGGCAGTCATAGCCACGTTGTGGGCATTCTCCATGCCTTCTCTCATGATCGCGGTATGTTCGCGATGGGCTTCAGCTTGGGCTGCGGTCTGTTCACGATAGGCTTCAGCTTGGGCTCTTTGGGCCTCCAGTACTCCTCGTAGCAGGCCTACGAGCTCGGTGGGGTCCACCGGTACTGGTGGGGCAGCTGCTGCGGGCACTACCACAGGGGACTGCGGCTCAGTTCGGGGAAGTGCAGGTTCTGCCGTTTGCGCTGTAGTAGCGTAAACGGGGCGGGGTGCTGGTGCAGCGTGGAGACGGTCAGTCAGCTGCAAGGGAGGAGGGTCCCGGCATGCTTGAGGAGGTGGGGTGTGATTGGTAGATGACACCTCATCTTCAGCAGGGCCGGAACGGGTGGTCTTTCCTTTGGCCATACTCTGGAAGGTTTTAGGATGCAATACATAAGCAAGGTATCCTACCAATCTATAATTAATCAAACAAAAATATTTATATATATAATTCGGACCTATGTTGTGACAAATCAATGTTCTAGTGTTCTAACTGTTTCTAGATATGTTTTCCTAAGTTGTTGTTTTCGACCTGCATGGGCCACCACTAAAAACATGTCACGACCCGATCCCAAATTATTGGTTCGAACCGGACCATGCCCAGCATGCACCGTTGTGAGACGACGGCAGTAAGCTGTTCTATATGCAGGTATTCACAACAACATCTATACATTTGTCACAACTTGAATATACAAAAAATTTAAAAACTTTTTATTCAACAATTGAAAGGTACAACTGGAAATGAAAGAACTGAAATAAAGTACTGAAATCAAATTGACAAACTCCAAAATAATAAAACTAGAAAAACTGGAAACAACTAGCTAGGCGGTCGGTTCATCGACCTCAGGTTCTGCGTCCTCCAAGGGGGACTCTGGCAACACCACATGATACAATACCAAGTCATAGTAGCTATTGTACAATAGCTCAGCATCCTCAATATCACCTAAAAATGTGGATCTCCAGTCAGGAGGGAGCAAGTACGAATATGTATCTCACATTTCAAGTAATAATGGAAAAGTGCAGGCTAAATAGTTGAAACAATATTTTTCAGCAATTTAACAATTAAAAACAATGTGGTTTGAATGTGTAATCGTCTATGACCGGCTTGGGTTGTACAATAGCATCCTAGCGACGCGATACGGCTTATCCCCGTGTGTAAGAGGGGTAAGCTCGCACAATATGCAATATGAGGGATATTGGTCATAAACGTTATACTATTCCCCCAATCCCCACAATCAATATCAATCAATATTTGAACCCTAGGAGAGGGTTCTATGTATCAATGTGGTTTAAACATGTAACTTGACAATTACTAAATAAAATGCAAGAAAAATATAATCGTAACTTGCCTCTGTTAATTGACTGGATCGAAAATGTCGGTACCGAGGAAGTCAAGTTCATCTCCGAGATCCTACAGTTGAGAACCTTGACTTAGAACCATAATGAAACCATTCTAGGTGTGCTAGTTACAATCTCTAGAAGCAGACCCTAGTCAGATTTTAAGTTATTAATTAATCTATCGGAATTTGTCTAGCGTCGCAATCTACGTTTGTTATCATTTTAATCGAATAAGTCGATTACTGATTAATTTGGGAAAAATAGCAATTACCGGTTAATTTGGCAAAACTTTATATTTTAAATATATATATAAAACTAGGCTTTTTCTTTTAAATGAGAAAATATATGAATTGCTAAATTACTAGATTATTTATTATGAGAAAATTTATTAATTTTCTTTATAAAATATATATCCATTTTATATTCTACGCGTTTAACGGCAAAATCAACATTCCAAAAAAATAAGAAAAAGCTACGCTACACAATACAGGGTCACAGAGAAATAAAGGAAAAACTGGGCTTATGCCCTTTACAAATTATTTACATAAATTAATTAATCCTAAGGCGAGCTCTGAGTGCCGCGAACGGTCCAAACAGTAGGCCGAGGCCCTACATCATAAATACTAAAAGCAGTACCAGTTCTAAAATAAATTTTAATTAAATTAAAAAAATTAAAGAGTCTCAGACTAGGTCGTGTAATCTTATGTTGCTGGCTAACGCCTCAACGTACAGAAAATCCTGTAGCGTTTGCGTTTCGTCGAGGCTCATCCGACCGATGCGATCGTCGCCTAACAGGGGATACAACTCACAAAAATCCACGTTTAAAACCAACAAAAATTTGTAAATCGTTTTCAAGGACCGGATTTAAAAAATAGATTTTTATTTACCAATTTACTAAATTTAATACTTTTATTTTGAAAACCTTTCCAAAAATTTTGGCAGCATCTCCTCTGTAACTGGGACAACCCAATCCTGGGAGGGTGCTGTCACGACCCGCTCCCGCTTTTCGGGATACGAGTACGTGGCCAAGTCCAGCCTACGCCGCAACATCGACGGTAGTACGCTGTCTGGGCTCAATATAAATATCAAATACAACAAATATCTCTATTTTTGCTCATTCACAATAATTATTTTAATTATAGTTCCAATGATACATTCAAATTTGTATACAGATACAAACCCGCTACATGTAACTACTCTTAGCTAGAATCTACGGTTTGCCTCCAAGATAGCTCTAACTCCACCCGAAGGAACCCAAAGCAAGAGAGAAGTCATCGAGAATAGTCATCAAGGATCTGTCAACTGAAAAATGATTATCCAGTCAGGATTGGAGCAAGATCACCATAACACTATATTACACAATATATTATACAAGCATGAAGGAACGATAAAAGGAATTTAACTGAAGATAAGTATAGGCATTGTATGATAAGAAAGTACCTTTAAGACATGATAAAAATATAAAGGTAGACTTGGACATACACTAAGACATGATGACAATAAGAAGGTAGACTTGACGAAAGAAGAACAATAGACAATAGATAAACAATAATTAAGTCACGTGTACTGTGTGTTTTAGAATACCAACTTTCAGCATGTAGACGGCTTGGGATATCCGTCAGTCATACGTGTGGTGCATGACTGATATTATGCAATCAATGTATAGGGGGTCTGTATTCAATTCGTTGACCACATGCTTACTTGTTGTATTCCCCCCGCCCGACTCACTCACAATATATGTCCACTACGATAAACATTAGCAATACGATAAACTGTAATCAATAGAAAACAATGAGTAAGGCATGAACATGTATGTATATCCAACCGATTCTAACTCTCGTGCACAATAGTAACCATGAACAATGACAATCATGAACCATAATAGAGTAATAGTGAAAAGACGACACGAAGATACATGCAGTATAAAATAAAGGAAACATAGGTCATAGTGATACTTGCCTCGGTTTGATTTGAAGCTGACTGGCACGATATTTTCATGTCGACACAGAAATAGTCTCAGAAGTTAAAGCTATGCAAGATGATTTCAATTAATGAGACGGGCCTCTAAAATAAAAACAAAAAAAAAATATTTTGAAAAATTGTTGAGAAAAATATATGATGTGTACTTTTTCATCAGCGTTCCGAAACTTCAAACGGATCGTGATTTCGATTCCTGGTTCTCCCGGAATCTCGAAAACACCGAAACGTGTCAAATTTCGGACAACTGACACTCCACGAATTTTCCAGAAAATTAGTTTAAAATTATTTGAAAATAAATTTTATATTCAGAAAATATACCTCGAGACGGTTTCAACAAAAAAAAACTGGAGGTCAAACGGAGTCCGGAGTTGGAAGTTATGGCCCTTCGAAGTTGGTAAAACATTTGAAAAGGAAGGCTGAATTTATGACGAATTTGGGGTAATTATGACGAAAAAAGAGAGAAATTTTGGAAAAGAAGATATGAGAGATAATTTTATTTTATAGGTTCAATATATATAGATAATGGAAAGCAATTAGTGAATTAGGATATGATAGAACTCAATCAATAAAGATATGATTAGGATTACCAACTAATTTGGATAGGAATATGATTAGTTCAAATAAAAAATAATCTATCTAATAATAGATATGATTCAAATAGGATTAGAATTTCTAACGGACAAGTCTCTCCATAAATTTAAATCAAATAAATTATTTAAATCCAAATCATATGAATTCAAATCCAAATCTAAATCCAAATCAAATTCAACATAATAACTTTAAGATAAATTTACTATTTATCAAAGCAATTTAAATCATATAATAGATAAATCATTAAATCAAATAATATTTCAAATCTAGATTAGATAATTCTTAATGCCACAATTAGTCACCATAAGTATTTTAAATAATGTTTGATGTTATCAAATAAGGTAAAATATATTTTATAAATCTAAATCTTATTCAAAATAAGTTACTAAATCTTTTTATTGCTCCAAAAATAATCATGATTTTCAAAATATTTTCGAAAACGATATTTTTTTTTTGAAAATCCAAACATAATAATAAATAACTTTATAATTTCGATAATAAAATTTCAAGAACAAATATTTATTAAAACTAAATAGTACTTTCAAACCGTTAATTACAAACTACATTTTGAAATGTAGAAAAAAAATAGTAAATATCTTTTACAAAGTTTCAAAAATAAATTACTTTCAAATACAATAAAAAAATTGAGAAACAGGGGTTACAGGTGCCAACCACAACACAATTTAAATATCCCAAGCCAGGGATCACTAATTACCAACCCAAAAATGAATATTCAACCCAAAATAATAAGCCACGACCAAAAATAGAGCATACTAATTAAGATAGAAAACAACCACAGAACCAATCCGAAAATAATCACTAACCCACAAGATATAAGCATTAGCCAAGCAAGCTAATTAGAACCAATCCACAGAACCACTTCCGAGCCGAACTCGGAAGAAGTATCCCCTAGCGCAACTAGTGAAACCGATCCCCGCGTCGGGGTCGGGATCGCGTCATCACAGACTATCTACGGGAGGGACACGGGGACACAAAGTTATACCTCAATTGCTCGGCTAGAGCTCTCAGATACAAATATTAGAAGAATGAAATCCGCGGACAGCGGGAAACCGGTTCGGAAAAGCGCTGCAGAACTCGGGGCAGTACTGGGGCGGAGCCGACAGGGCTCGGGGTCACGCCGGGAAGGCGCTGGCCAGCGACACGGGGACTCGGGGTCGCCGGGGACGGATCTGACCGGCGGGACAGCGCTGGCCGGATGGGAACGGGCTGGCGGGAGACAGGGCGTCGGGAGGCGTGGGGCGCGGGTTGGCCTCGGGGGTCGCCGGGGCTGCGCTGGAGCGGGCGGCCACAGGGCACGAGAGGCGGCCGGCGGGGCTCGGCTGGATGGGGCGCGCGGGGGCGGGATCTTGGCCGGAGGAAGCGGGCGCGGCCTCGGGAACGGCGCGCGCGGGCGGGAGGCGCCGGAGGGACGCCGACGGAAAGCAGGGCGCCGGGTGGTCGCGCGGGCGGCGCTCGGGTGGAGGCGCGGAGGAGCTTGGGAAGGAGATGGGTTTGAGAGAGAGAGTGAGAGGAAAAGAAGTGGGAGTGTGCTGGAGAATGTGGTGGTGATGGGTTAATAAGGAAGGAGGAGAAGAAGTGGAGGGAGAGGAGAGATTAGAGGAGTAATTAGGGGAAAGTGGCCTGGTCGTGGGGGAGGCCTGGTCGCTGGGGATTGGGATTAGAAATAGGTTTTGTTTTATTGTTTTTTTTATAAACCAACTAAATATATGTATATATATGTATATATATGATAATGCATTTTATATAACTTTAGGTTTAATAGAAAAATCCAAAGATGGGTTCGAAAAACGGGATCTGGTGCTCGGACTCGGGGTCGGACCCCAGGCACGGGATCGGGGATAGGCCACAAACAAAATCCAATAATTAATAATTCTAAAAATAATATTTTCCTGATCCGACTAATAATAATAATAATAATAATAATAATAATAATAATAATAATAATAATAATAAAAAATAGATCTAAGACTAAGATTATGCTACAGACAAACAAAATCCAACAATTAATAATTCTAAAAATTTCGGGTTTCACAAGTGCCCTGAGAACGTCTCCGCATCTCTTCATTCAGCACCCCGCTCTTGGCAAACTCCAGACTGACCACGCCCTTTGGAGCAGAAGCGATCATAGATACTCGTACGGTCTCCCATGAGTCTGACAATGTACACAGCAGCCATAGTTCTTGAACCTCGTCGTCGAACTTGACTCCCATCGAGGATAGCTGGTCAACCATGCCCTGGAAATCACTCAAGTAATCTGTAATAGACGTCCCATCTTTGTACCGCAGACCCATCATCTTCCGGATCAGGAACAACTTGTTTACCCCGGTCTTCTTCGCGTACAAAGATTCCAGCTTATTCCATAACGTCTTCGCATGCTCAATATTGGCAACGTGGTTGTACACGTTCTCGTCAACGAACTGCCGCATGTACCCACACACATGTATATGCTCGAAGTTTCAATCCTCATCGGATTTGTCACTGGGCTTCTCGGATGCAAATACTGGAAGATACAGCTTCTTGACGAACAACAAATCTTTTATCTTGCTCCGCCAATAATGGTAGTTAGTACCGTTCAGGTTCACCATGCGCACCGGCTTCGCGTCCATCTCTGCTTCCTGGTTTGACTGTCAACTCCTGACACTTCTTTGAACCCAAAGCTCTGATACCACTCTGTTGGGAACGAAGCGCGAAAACCGTTCCCCCAAACCAGAAAGTCCTGCGAGAGAACCGAGCAAAGCACACAAACCAAAAACGCCAAACACAATCGCAGATACAAAGATTTTTGACGTGGAAAACCCTTGCGGGAAAAACTACGGGACGATCGGAGTCCAACCCTGAAGAACCTCCACTAATGGAATAAAGAGAATACACCCTCTACAAGCTCCTCCCGATCCAACACGGATCACCACAACTCACTTGAAAGAAGAAATTTTTTGATTGCGGACTCCGAAAAACAAGAGATGCCGAAAAATTATTCGAAGCAATCTCTCCTTCACAATAGTCCTTAATCCTCTCTCTCTCTCTCAAAGATTGTAAAACACTTTTGTTTTGAGATGATTTTCAACTAGCATGCATCACCCTTTTATAAGCCCTTGGTAATCCATACATGGAAGGCCAATATATATGGAAACTTCCAATATGCATCAATCATATATTTAATGGAAATTCAATCATAATTGGCTTGCCATAATTGGAAACCCAATTATATGGAAAGCTACTATATAAAGGGTAAATATATGATCATGTAAATATGGAAATCCAATCATATATTTTCTTACCATATATGTTCCAAAATAGGATCCATGCACTCCCCGAGTTTCTCCGACACATGAATGGCGCTCGTCGCTCTCCAGGATATTCTCCACATAGGTTGGGAACCCCACCCACTCCAACAAAAACAAGACCTTTAAGTAAATAAACATCAGTCATGTATGAAAATTGTTAATAAAAAGAGAGAAGAGCGAATTAAGACAAGTTCTACATGATTTTGGTCGACCAAAAAATACTTATGTAAACCTTCAAGTCAGCAATCCAGATCGAGATCAACTTGAAATTCACTCGAGTTTCTCACAAAACCTAATCTATTCTACTATATAATAGGAAAACTTGGTGGTGAAACTTTTGAATTCCTAAAATACCTTTGAGTATTTTATAAACATGATATTATTATGTCAACTTTCATGTCATTTATGTTTAGGAGTCAAAACAATAAAATTTGCATGCAAGTTTCCTTTTTTTCATACAACTCTTCATGTTCCGATGGTAATGTTTGTCCTTACCATTTTCAATATTCTCAATAGAAAATTAAAAAAAAGAATAAAATTTGTACTTCGAATCTCTTGACATTGTAAAAAAAATACACACACATAAATAATCACTTGGAAAAAAACGAAAAGACGACAACTGACCTTATGATATTCTAATTAAAATACGTGCTTTGCACGTACATGTAAAATAGTTTTGTTTAATTTGAAATCATCATTTTTTACAACACCCAATTAAAAAAAATCTACATCCAATTTTTTGGATCCCAGAATCACAAAATTTAACTAAACTAGAATAATCAGGTGAAATCAAGGTAAGACCACACCAGAGTCAGAATGGCAGCAAAATCTTTGCAAACCACTGATAGGGATTGAAGTCAAAATTAGTGACAAATTAAAGAAACAGTCCCTCCGCCTGTTCGACGAATTGTCTCACTCAAATTTTCCCACCCTCCCCAAATCTTTCCCATCACTCTCTCCATCCATCCCGCCATGGGAACTCTCACCAACGCCATCATCTCCTTCCTCGTCCCCCTCCCTTCTATCCTCTTCCACCTCTCCTTCGTCCTCCACCACCATCACCACTCCACCACCAGCAGCCCCTTCCACCAATGGTGCCTCTACCACCCCCTCCTCCTCGCCAACCTCCTCTTCCTCCTCAATGTCGACCTCCTCTTCTGGATCATCGGCCTCCTCCTCCGCAACCACTGGATGATCGACCTCTACTGGACCGTCATCCCGGTACTCCTAACCCACTATTTCTCCACCCACCCGATGGCCGAGGCCGACGCGCGGAGATCCGCCGTGGCCATCGGACTGATCTGGGCGTGGAGCGCGAGGCTGACGCACAGCTACTTCCGGAGGGAGAGGTGGGAGTGGGGCGCCCGGGAGGACTGGCGGTTTGCCGAGATGAGGACGCAGTACGGGAAGCACTGGTGGTGGCTATCGTTCTTCGCCGTCTACGTTTCTCAGCAGGTACAATTCTCTCTCTTTCCTTCTTTACCGAATTTGCTGTATGGGACTTCTTGTTATTACAATTAGATTCGGTCATTAGTGGCCATTATGTTTGTTTATTTGTGTTTGTTCTTCGGCTATTTTGCGCGGGCACGGATATGTTGGTGTTTTCACTTGGCTTTAAAAACTTTTAGTCCCACATTGGAAAACCACCATGGTGTATATCACAATATAATAGCTATGCTTGTGTTGGTATATGCACATGGAGTGAGGTGGCCATGTGGGTTGATTTTTCTAGAGGGTTAAGTGTAAATCACAATGAACAAACCTTTGTTTTGTCACTCACTATGGGAAACCATAGGAGCTACGGGGCTTAGGGATTCGGACTCGGGCTCGGACTCGGACGCAAAGTGGCGCTTGGATGGCGCACTTTGCACTTAGCACGACAGCATCGTCGCATGACGTTCGTGCACTCCTTTTATGCGCAAGCTACATGCACGGTTGCTAGCTCGGGTGCATGCGCAGACATATGCTCGGCTCTATAAGCGTCCATGTGCTATGCGCTAGGCGCATATGCATAGTTGCCTTTAGCTCTGTTAGAGCGCATGCGTGCGGTTGCTTTTGGCGTGGGCCGCTCATGCGACGTTGTCAGCGTGCGGTGCGCTGTTGTGTCAGCGCATAGGACTCTGTGACACAAATTTGGTAGGATTTGGTCGGACAACACGTATGCGTGCATGAGCATGTCTATGCACGCATAGGTGTTGGGCTGCTCTATAAATAGAGCTCAACTCCTCTCATTTGGGTGGTTGAAAAAACAGAGAAAAGAAAAAATGAGGGCCACTGAATCCCACTCCAGGATGTCCATGCGCCGTCTGCAGCAGCAATAAAGTGCAATGTGCCTATTAGCAGTTTGTTCACTTTCGAGTTTCCAAGTTGTCCAAGAGTGTCAGGAGCGTTCCAGAAGTTATTTGGTGAACTTGCTAGCTCCTGGGAGCAGATCATCTATGGGACGAATCTTGCTTTGAGCAACGGTGACCTGATCACCCCAGCAAGGAGATTTACTTTGTATATTTTCTCTTTATTTTTTGTTCTGTCTCATTGTAGCTTCTACGAACGTAAAGAGAAGAACGTTTTTGTTTATTTTTTCATCCTCTCTTATGATGTGAACGTTCTATTTCGATTGCAACTGCATTTACAAGGAAGAACGGGTTTTATTCTTTATGTGCTTGTAACCTAGGATCATGAAGTTCGAGGAGCAAGTTTCTCGTATGGAACCCTGAAATTCTTCTTTAGGATTAAACATAGGGCAGACTGAAAAGTCTTGCATGAAGCTCTGTTGTTCCTGGCCTTAGTTCTCATCTTGGTACGCCTCAGGACTAACAATCTCAAAGCAAGATCCGAAGAAGATGCAGAACTTCCATGCAAGTCTTCTCATCACAAGCCTTAACGAACTTGAGAAGATTGACGGACTACATTTTTAGCATTCTGACGAGGATGAATGTCACCCCCATTTTCTGTATTTCGTATTTGTACTCGTAATTTGATTTTGACACGTATTTTATTTTCTCGACTTGTGGATTTGGTTTCTCGTAAATGGGTTTGGACCATGGCTTGGTTTTATTTTATGGAGTTGGTTTGGTTTGGTTTGGTTCATCATGAGTGGAACACCTTAGCCTATTCTCCACCTCCATTCCATCACAACCACCCTCATTAAAACCCACCAACCTTTCTCTCTCCTCATTATTTCCATTTATTTCTTCTTCTTCTTCCTTCTTCCACACAACTCTCCACCTATAGGCAAGTGCACCTTGCCACCACTTGAGAACCACTTTTTATTTGTCTATTAGCTAGATTAGGCCATGGAGATCAACATTAGAACTGGACATTTTGTGATTTGGAGTTTCCATTGTTCTAGATCTAGGTTTTTACTATTTTCGGATTTGCATGATTTTGATCTTTTTAACTTGGATTTTAGTTTGTTTTGATGCTTCCATGTGGAAGAGAATTCAATTTTACTCAAGTTAGAACTTTGAAAATCTAGATTTGGCTTTGATTTGACAAAGATACGAAGATTTAAAGTTTTGGTGTTCTTGAGGAGTTCATCTCAGCCTCGGTGAAGGCTCTCGGCCAGTGCTCTTTAGTTGCGCACCCCGGCCTGTGCTCTTTAGCGCATGGCCGATTGCGCATAGGCTCAGCCAGTGCTTTGCGCTGCGCTGGATTGCGCTGGCGCAAGCTAGCCATGCGCAAAGTAACCCCTGCGCACTTGACCATTGCGCCAACCTCTCCTGCGCAATTCACTCCTGCGCAATCCACCCCTGCGCAGTCTGCTCATGCGCAATCTAACCCTGCGCGCTTGGACCCTGCGCAGTACAACCCTGCGCAGTTCAACCCTGCGCCAACCACCCTGCGCAGTTGGCACCCTGCGCAATCCAACCCCTCCGACCCCTTGCGCAATCTATTGGCTCTTGGAGATTTGGTTTAATTTCTTTAAGCTTGGCTCTTCTATAGCCCTATACATTGATATTTTATTAGATATTTCATGCCCATTTTATATCCTTACGTCTTTTGTCATGAACTTGATTTTACTTAATATGTTTGCAATGACTATTGTACATTGCTTGGTATGACAAGGAACTAGCATAACATGACAGTGACCCGTAGTGGTGCACTCCTGACATGACCAACCTGACTTGATAGTGGCCCGTGGCGGCGCACTCTTGACTTGACTTGACATGACTTGACTTGACTTGTAACTTGTAATTTGACCTGCCTTGACACCGTGGGCGATTGTGTTTGTACAAATGAACCGTCTTGTCTTGCATCATGTCTAGGACAGGGACCCCCTGAGTACCACGGTCAGGGGTACCCACTAAAAACTTACTAAGGCTAATAACTAGAATAATTCAGTAGTCATGAGAGATTTCCCCAGTTACAGGCAATCCCGTTATCCCGGCCGCAATTGTTTGGACTTGTAGCCTGCCGTCGAGTAGGGCACATTTCCAGCTCACCGTCGTGTGGGGCACATAATTATTGATAACTGCTTAATGAATCCAAATCGCCTGGATAACCTGGATTAGCTGCAGAGCTTGTGGCTGGAGGAACATCTCGCTGCATCTTGCTAGTAATTAGGCTTGTGATAACCCTAGTTAGTTAATGTAGAAAGCCGTGGGCAATGATTGGCCGTGATTGCTTGGATGGAGTCTAGTCCAGTATAGTATTGTCTAGAAATGATTGATTGTAATGATTGTCACTCCAGATTGTCACTATAATGATTGTCACTCCAGATTGTCATTATAATGATTGTCACTCCAGATTGTCACTATAAGGATTGTCACTCCAGATTGTCACTGTAATGATTGTCACTCCAGATTGTTACTTGACCTGATTTCTTATATTTATCTTGCCGATAAATGGTGAGAGAAACCAAGTTCCGTTCAGACGAAGGGTTACAACCCCGGTCCTTGTTTGGTTTACGGGTTGTAACCTGGTTATCTGAATAGTCCCATGGTTATCTCATCGTATATCATCCTGTCATGCTTTTCCATATGTTCTGTTTTTTATTAATTTTGTACAAGATTGTCTTTTATTTTCACCTGTCATGCTTTTCTTAAATTACTGTCTCTTATTATGTAATTACATTATTGTGCTAATTTGCTGGCTTTTGTTCTTATTGCGTGGCCTCCTTTGTGGCACTTGCTCTTTCTGGGGTCTGACCCAGCTGGTTTTGTATGGCCAGATACCGGAGCGGGAGCAAAGGATCTACCTGTCTTCCAGCCCAATGGTGAACACTAGACGGAACCCGGGCAACGAGTGGGTTTTCTATTTTGTTTCGCTCACTCTATTGTAAAATTATTCTTTTGAGGCGTTTAGCCGACGAGCAAGTGTTAGCTCGATTGTACTTACTTACTGTCTGCCTACGGGCTGTAACATGATTGACAAGCCCCGGGGGTTGATCATGTATAACTGAACTCTTGCTAGTCCTCACATTTTGTAACGACTAGCTTCATGATCATCTGGATATGTAATGTTTGGGACGCCTTACAATTGTATATTTAGTGATCTGATATCTTGTGATTATTATTAGTTGGTTGAGATTGAGACAATAGGATAATTTATGACCCTAAGAGACTGATAGCTTGTAGATAAACCCTCACATATCTAGACAGCCGTGACCGTATGGTGAGATGGATTCCATTTCATCCTACGTAGCTGGCTATGTCCGCCCCCGCTCTCCAGTATTCTGGTTCTGGGGCGTGACATGGTTTAAGTGGTGGCCCATGCAGGTCTTGTCAATCAAGATATGTGGGGGTTTACCAGATAGATGTCTCAATCTGTACTCGCCTTTGATCTCCACTCGTATCTTCTTATCTCCTTGGATCCCTGACTTGATAACATGCTTGCATCATTGTTCTATCCTAGTCCTTCCTTAATATCTCTGATGTCATTGCTTCAGTGACATCGTTCATGTTGATCAGCCGGAAGGAGCCCAGCCAGCAGCCCAGCAACAGCAAGAAGATCAAGCTCAGTCCTCAGCAGCAGCCTCTCGAGCCATGCCTTCTGAAGGACCTGTGCCCCCAGTTCAGCCAGTCCAGCCAGTAGAGCCTGATGACGGCACTTTGGAAGGTCTCCTTCGACGGCACCGAGGATGCCATTACCGCAGATGCTTGGCTCCAGGATACAGAAGTTATTCTAGAGGCCGCGAAGACTCCAGAAGACGAGAAGGTGGCGGTGGTGCGCCTGCAGTTATTAGATCTAGCCCGCAACTGGTGGGCCATGCAAGCGGTAGGATTGACAGCACCTGTTCCCTGGGCAGTTTTTAGCGAAAGATTCCAGACCAAGTATTTCGACGCGGTGGCTCGATACGACTTGCAGACCAGATTTGCCAACTTGAAGCAAGGAGGCAGGACGGTCGACAGTTATGCATCGGAGTTTTCCAGACTCAGTCGGTTTGCTCCCACCTTGGTGGCGACCGAGTTTGATAGAGCCTAGCGGTTCCAGCAAGGGCTCCACTTGGAGATCATATTGGCAGTAGAGCAGTTCGAGCACAGAACTTTTGATGCCGTCTTGCGAGCAGCTAGGAGGCACGAGTATACCTCCCAGAGGATTGTGGATAGGACCGGAGGACGGAAGCGGTCCCACAGTCAGATGAATCAGTCTTCAGCACCAGCCCCGGCAGCTAGGGCTTTGACCATTGGAACTCCGAGGCGGGCGGCCTCAGTAACGTCGGTTCAGCACTCTACCCCGACGTACCCTCAGCAGAAACAGAAGCAAGCGCAGCCTTCCGCCGAGGGTTGTTCTTATTGTGGGAAGCCTGGACACGTTGTGTCAGAGTGTCGCAAGGCGCTGGGATTATGCTTGTTGTGTGGGGCACCGGACCATAGGGTGGGGTCCTGCCCATTCAGAGTCGATTCAGCATCAACAGTATCTAGTCCCTCGGTTAGAGGACCAGCACCAGCTCCAGTGCCAGTCCAGCAGCAGCAACAGTTGCCGAGGCCATTGCCGCCTCAGGCCCAAGTGTTTCAGCAGCAGTACCAGCCTCCGAGGCCATTGCCGACTCAGGCCCAGGCTTTCCAGCAGCAGAGGCCTCAGCAGTTCGCCCTGGCCCAGGCCCAGATCCAGAATCGACAGAGAGGTATCTGTGTCCTATTGTCTTGCTTTCCGCCGTTGTTATGCAGGACACGTGTCATGTTTCATGTGTCATAATTACAACGGTATATTCCGGGCCCGAGCCATGTCCTAGGTCATTCGAAAATGGTTATTGGTACCAACCTTTTCGTATGAGGAAAGGCCCGTGTCCCTGTTTGACCCAGGGGAGAGACCTCAAGCGCAAGGCTATCAGTTTAGTTCATGTTGCTTGAGTTCATCGCCCCTTGGGAAAGTCAAACGTGGGAGTGTGAGGATGATATCCGATCACGTTATCCTTACCTGTTTGACTCATAAGGTATAATGTCTTCCTTATGCCTTGCGCTTTTCATTCCTTGATTGCATGTATGATTGTATGATTGAACTGCTTAGTATAGCTTGCCTGTGCTTAGTGTAGCTTGTCGTGGCAATCTCTAGCTCCCTGATTAAATTCCGAGGACGGAATTCTTTGAAGGTGGGTAGAGTTGTCACCCCCATTTCCTGTATTTCGTATTTGTACTCGTAATTTGATTTTGGCACGTATTTTATTTTCTCGACTTGTGGATTTGGTTTCTCGTAAATGGGTTTGGACCATGGCTTGGTTTTATTTTGTGGAGTTGGTTTGGTTTGGTTTGGTTCATCATGAGTGGAACACCTTAGCCTATTCTCCACCTCCATTCCATCACAACCACCCTCATTAAAACCCACCAACCTTTCTCTCTCCTCATTATTTCCATTTATTTCTTCTTCTTCTTCCTTCTTCCACACAACTCTCCACCTATAGGCAAGTCCACCTTGCCACCACTTGAGAACCACTTTTTATTTGTCTATTAGCTAGATTAGGCCATGGAGATCAACATTAGAACTTGACATTTTGTGATTTGGAGTTTCCATTGTTCTAGATCTAGGTTTCTACTATTTTCGGATTTGCATGATTTTGATCTTTTTAACTTGGATTTTAGTT
This sequence comes from Iris pallida, assembly GCA_029216955.1. Classification (NCBI taxonomy): domain Eukaryota; kingdom Viridiplantae; phylum Streptophyta; class Magnoliopsida; order Asparagales; family Iridaceae; genus Iris; species Iris pallida. Next base: position 9,525,919 of record JANAVB010003400.1, on the reverse strand, counting down.
TGTTTTGATGCTTCCATGTGGAAGAGAATTCAATTTTACTCAAGTTAGAACTTTAAAAATCTAGATTTGGCTTTGATTTGACAAAGATACGAAGATTTAAAGTTTTAGTGTTCTTGAGGAGTTCATCTCAGCCTCGGTGAAGGCTCTCGGCCAGTGCTCTTTAGCACTTGACCGTTTGCGCACCCCGGCCTGTGCTCTTTAGCGCATGGCCGATTGCGCATAGGCTCAGCCAGTGCTTTGCGCTGCGCTGGATTGCGCTGGCGCAAGCTAGCCATGCGCAAGCCAGCCATGCGCAAAGTAACCCCTGCGCACTTGACCATTGCGCCAACCTCTCCTGCGCAATTCACTCCTGCGCAATCCACCCCTGCGCAGTCTGCTCATGCGCAATCTAACCCTGCGCGCTTGGACCCTGCGCAGTACAACCCTGCGCAGTTCAACCCTGCGCCAACCACCCTGCGCAGTTGGCACCCTGCGCAATCCAACCCCCCCTGACCCCTTGCGCAATCTATTGGCTCTTGGAGATTTGGTTTAATTTCTTTAAGCTTGGCTCTTCTATAGCCCTATACATTGATATTTTATTAGATATTTCATGCCCATTTTATATCCTTACGCCTTTTGTCATGAACTTGATTTTACTTAATATGTTTGCAATGACTATTGTACATTGCTTGGTATGACAAGGAACTAGCATAACATGACAGTGACCCGTAGTGGTGCACTCCTGACATGACCAACCTGACTTGATAGTGGCCCGTGGCGGCGCACTCTTGACTTGACTTGACATGACTTGACTTGACTTGTAACTTGTAATTTGACCTGCCTTGATACCGTGGGCGATTGTGTTTGTACAAATGAACCGTCTTGTCTTGCATCATGTCTAGGACAGGGACCCCCTGAGTACCACGGTCAGGGGTACCCACTAAAAACTTACTAAGGCTAATAACTAGAATAATTCAGTAGTCATGAGAAATTTCCCCAGTTACAGGCAATCCCGTTATCCCGGCCGCAATTGTTTGGACTTGTAGCCTGCCGTCGAGTAGGGCACATTTCCAGCTCACCGTCGTGTGGGGCACATAATTATTGATAACTGCTTAATGAATCCAAATCGCCTGGATAACCTGGATTAGCTGCAGAACTTGTGGCTGGAGGAACATCTCGCTGCATCTTGCTAGTAATTAGGCTTGTGATAACCCTAGTTAGTTAATGTAGAAAGCCGTAGGCAATGATTGGCCGTGATTGCTTGGATGGAGTCTAGTCCAGTATAGTATTGTCTAGAAATGATTGATTGTAATGATTGTCACTCCAGATTGTCACTATAATGATTGTCACTCCAGATTGTCACTATAATGATTGTCACTTCAGATTGTCACTATAAGGATTGTCACTCCAGATTGTCACTGTAATGATTGTCACTCCAGATTGTTACTTGACCTGATTTCTTATATTTATCTTGCCGATAAATGGTGAGAGAAACCAAGTTCCGTTCAGACGAAGGGTTACAACCCCGGTCCTTGTTTGGTTTACGGGTTGTAATCTGGTTATCTGAATAGTCCCATGGTTATCTCATCGTATATCATCCTGTCATGCTTTTCCATATGTTCTGTCTTTTATTGATTCTGTACAAGATTGTCTTTTATTTTCACCTGTCATGCTTTTCTTAAATTACTGTCTCTTATTATGTAATTACATTATTGTGCTAATTTGCTGGCTTTTGTTCTTATTGCGTGGCCTCCTTTGTGGCACTTGCTCTTTCTGGGGTCTGATCCAGCTGGTTTTGTATGGCCAGATACCGGAGCGGGAGCAAAGGATCTACCTGTCTTCCAGCCCAATGGTGAACACTAGACGGAACCCGGGCAACGAGTGGGTTTTCTATTTTGTTTCGCTCACTCTATTGTAAAATTATTCTTTTGAGGCGTTTAGCCGACGAGCAAGTGTTAGCTCGATTGTACTTACTTACTGTCTGCCTACGGGCTGTAACATGATTGACAAGCCCCGGGGGTTGATCATGTATGACTGAACTCTTGCTAGTCCTCACATTTTGTAACGACTAGCTTCATGATCATCTGGATATGTAATATTTGGGACGCCTTACAATTGTATATTTAGTGATCTGATATCTTGTGATTATTATTAGTTGGTTGAGATTGAGACAATAGGATAATTTATGACCCTAAGAGACTGATAGCTTGTAGATAAACCCTCACATATCTAGACAGCCGTAACCGTATGGTGAGATGGATTCCATTTCATCCTACGTAGCTGGCTATGTCCGCCCCCGCTCTCCAGTATTCTGGTTCTGGGGCGTGACAATGAAGTTCTTTGTCAAGTGTTGGAGTGTGATTAGGCACCTACTCAGGAGTGATGCTGCCCTGAAGTTGGCACTCAGGGTGTTCAAGCAGCGATATTGGATACATATTTGATCTTGTGCAAGTTGCCGCATGGAAGATGTCCAAGGCAGTTGCAGCTTGGATCTATGCGCTTAGCAGAATTGGCACATGACAGTCTCTCTGCTCGGAGGACTTAACGCATGACTCTTTACGCGCCTAGCAGACTTTGCGCATGGTAGTCTCTGTGCATTATGCCAGAGGCGCATGGCAGACTCTACGCATAGTGCCAGAGGCACATGATGGAACACGCGCATAACTGCACATGCGCATGATGGTATATGCGCATAATTCTTATGCGCATGGTGGTTTATGCGCATGACTTCTTATACACGATCAACATATGCACGTGGGATCCTGCAATCTCAGCGCATGTCTCTTCAATTGCTCGAGAAAGTAACAGTACAGAATGAAGTCAGCTTCTTCTTTGCCCAAGCCAATTGGATCTGTTACTCCGTTGGATGGAGGACTATTTGAAGAAGGAAGACAAATCCTATTTATAACCAAAATAGTAAGGCATGGCTAAACTTGGTTGTTTTGATTACTTAATTTGGTTGCTATTGTTGCACAGGTTGAGTCATCTAGCATGGTAACTGACTAGTGGGCAGGCGCTGGTGCATATGGCCACGTGCGTTCTAGATGGAGCTGTTCACCTGGAACGAGCCTTGCTATGACGAAGGTCTCGATGACGAACATATATTTACCAGAAGATTTAAGGATCATGACAGTGGTTCTGGACCACCGACAAGGATACTGGAATGCGAATAGCATGTGCCAGAGATTTCCGAAGGCCTGATCTCAGGAAGTCTGTTGTCCGATACAGACTTGACGGTAGACATTCGTATTAGCCATATAGTGATTTCTAGGTGAGGAACCTGCTCTGGAAAGGTGTTCAGTACTGAAGGGATGTTCGAACATCAGCTGATGTCAATGAAGTTTCTCATTGAGTTGTGAAAGAATGGACTGAGATTTGTGCTATGTAATAGCAGTCTCAAGATGTCTAGTTTAGGCCTTATCTCCAGTATGTAGGGTAAGGAGGTGGAGGGATATGAAGTCTGTGCAGAGATAAGACTGTCAGGGAGCTGCTCAGGCGATTAAACCAAAGTACAGATCTCCTGGAGTTGGTACACTCAGATATTTGTGACTTTTATTAATTCTCCACAGAGGCCGGGTTGGAGGGTTTCTCGAAGTACACGTTCGCATGTCTTCTCAAGTCGAAGGATGCAACGTTCGAGAAATTTAGGGACTTTAGGGTTGAATCTGAACGTCTAGTCAGTCGACAACTCAAGAGACTCAGAGGTGATTGAGGCGGAGATTATTGTTTCCTTGGATTCGTATCATTTTGTTATGAACATGGAATTGGCTATGAAACGACTGCTCCATAGTCTCTTTATATATACTCAGGATGGATCAAGGTGGAGAGTATTGTTTTCTTGGATTCACATCGTTCTGCTATGAATATGGAATTGGCTATAAACGACTGCTCCGTAGGATCTCTAAATCTAAGGAGTTTCAGAGTAAGATCATGACGCTGTCTGAGACGATATCTACACTGCGGATCTTCCAATATGCTTCTAGGGATAGATTGCGTATACGGCTACGTTTATTGCTGAATAAAGTATTGTTCGCATATCTGACTATAATTTTCATTAGCACTGGTTCAAGGTCAAACATGACTTGAATATCATTCTAGTGTAAGGGTGTCTGGTGTACGTGAAGCTTCTGGATTTCTAGATTCAGAAGCAAGGGACGAGGACCAAGAAGACTGTATTTCTGGGGTAAGCTGTTGAAAGATACGCTCGGAGATCCCTTGATATTGTGTCATTCATATCATTGAATCTCGCGACGCAGAATTCTTTGAAGACAAGTTTGCTAGGGACAAAAATATTATTCTCGCGTATGTTTCGACGAACATTGTTGGTGCCAACGATGCAAGTACTTCCAAAGAAGTAGTAGTCCAGGAGAAGGTTGTCCTTACGAGACAACGCTTGAACCAGTATTCGTCGAGCTGCTAACAAAGCGAGTGAGAAGGCCGAAAGATTTTGAAGAAGACTTTATCATCATCATGTTGAGGCTGATGAGACGATAAGACCAGAGATGCGATCTTTTGGGAAGAGTGAGTCAATGATGAGATTGACTCCAGAACATCCAATTCAATTAGGTGTTTGTTAATCTGCCTGAAGGAGCTAAACCCATCAAATCTTCTAGAAGACAAAGACGAAGGCCGTAGGAACCGTAGGTAAGTTCGAGGCTAGGTTGGTGGCCGGAGAGGTTTGCTCAGTATAAGAGATTGATGAGTTTGACACGTATGCTCCAGTAGCTAAGGTGTCAGCTGTCAGGATGACGATGGCCGAGACTTCTATTCATAAAGCTGATTCTTCATCAGATGGATGTCAAGACAGTTCTTTTGGATAGGGAAATGACAGGAGGGATTCTCACGCAATAGCCAGATGGATTTGTCGTTTAGGATCTTGTAGACAGTCTGCAAGTTGATGGAATCTATGTATGGCCAGATGCAAGCTCCCTATATGTAGCATGAGAAGTTTGACCTAGTCAACAGGTCACATGGCTACATGATCAGCGGAACTGATAAGTGTGCTTACACGAAGTTCGCTGGTGATAGAGGTATCATCGTTTGTCTCTATGTGGACGACATGCTAATCATGTTCACGGATGTAGATGTGTCACTAAAACAAAGATAATCCTCTGGTCCAATTTCAATGTGAAGGACAAGGGAGATGCAGATATCATCCTGGGGATTAATATAATTCGGATGTCAACTGGGCTTGTTCTGTCACAAGCTCACTACGTGGAATGATGATTACATGCTACGGATATCAGGATCTTCCTGGGATCGATACTCCTCATAGATGTGATAAGAAGCTGAAGCCATATTCAGGAAATAGGGTCTGATAGTTGGTATACTCGAGCGTCGTCAGGAGTTTGATGTTGGCTGCAAGTACCACCAGGTCTAACATAGCTTTTGTTGTAGGTATGCCGAGTCAGTTCACGAGCTATCCAGGTGTTGATCATTGAAAAGCTGTGAAGAGAGTGATGTGATCTCTCTCAGGGACTCAGAAGGATGCACTGCAGCAGTTACCCAGCAGTGGTAGGAGGCTTTAGTGATGCCAGTAAGTACTCAGAAGGAGAGAAAGCGAAGAGGTTACATCTTCTGCATGAGTGGATTCTACTAAATCGTGAAAGTCGAAGAAGTAGATCCATGGGTGGTGCTGCTATATCGATGAAGTCGAAGAAGCAGACCTGTCACGACCCGGTCCCCAAATACTTGGGTCGAATCGGATCATGCCCAGCCTGCGCCGTTGATGAGACGGCGGCAGTAAGCTGTAATCCATATTGCAGGTCATTTCAACAACAAGCTTGAATTTAAAAGTTGCCACAACATTTAATTTACGATAATAAAAACTTGTCTTTCAGTACAAAGTTCATAAACTGGAAATAAAGAAACAACTAAACTAAGGTTCTCAAAGGCTAAGCAGCATCTAGGTTGATGCCACATCATCCTCATCTGGTGGAAGTACCGCCGGGTACAAATCGGGATCGTAGTAGCTACTGATCATCATCTCCAGATCCTCAGTAATACCTAAAATGTTATCTCCAGTCAGGAGGGAGCAAAGTACAATTCATGCAAACTTTTAACAATTAAAATACAATTTATGACATGCACTTTTAAATAATTTAAAGATGAACAGTTTTGAAATAATTCAGTACAGTGATGTGAATAGATAGTGAATATGACCGGTTTGGGTTACAATGGTATCCTAGCGATACGATATGGCTTGTCCCCGTGTGAAGAGGGGAAAGCTAACACATTCATTATCCTAAGTTTGGATTTGGTCATATCCACTATTCTACTCCCCCAGTCCCCAACAGTACAATCAATACTCCCTAAGGAGTTCGTGTATAATAGTGGTTTAAAATTGCAATGAAACAATTGTAAAATGATTGTAAAATTTACATAAAATGTACTTGCCTTATCTCCTTGGTTTGAAAAGTCGGTACTTCGGGATTTTGAACAGTCACGCTCTTCCTCGAAATCCTACATTCCGGGAACTTGTTTCAGAAGCAATCACCAGAGTTATCTAGTTACAATCTCTAACTGTTTTTCCTAATCAGTTTTAGTTGTTAATTAGCTAACACAACATCACAACGTTTACTATTGCGTTGAAATTAAGGAAATCAATTTACATTGGTTTTCCGGAAAAACTTGTAATTATCAAATTACGTATAAAACATGATATTTATTTATTTGAAAAACTTTGATATTTTTAATATATATAAAATATATTTATTTTCTTAAAATGAGAAATTGTGAATTATTAATTAATAATTCATAACAATATTTTGATTGTTCCTACGCTATCACACATTCCCAGAAAATAAAATAAAATGCTAATTCCTACTTATTACAAAACCACATTTACTGGAATTGGGCTTATGCCCTTACAAATTTTATTGCAAATTGAAATAAGAAAAGATAGGTTAGTCTTGAAAATTACCTACAATTAACATTAATAAAACTAGTAATTTCTAATTTAAATTTAAAATAATAGGTGTCTCAGACTCTGGTCCAGTCGTCATATCAGCTACTCTGCCTCAACGTCCGGTCGAACCGGTGCGTTTGCATTTCACTGGGGCCCAGTGACCGTTTAAGGTCGTCGCCCAAAATATTATAAAAATAATATTTAACTCGAAAAATCATTTCGAAAATCATTTAATAAATTTCCGAAAATTTCGGCAGCATTCCCTCTGTTTTCGGGATAACCCAAAAACTGGGAACGCGTCCGATACCTGCAAGAATAATCCCAAAATTTCAATTTATATTTTTTTTATCCCTCAAAATATTTTAAATCAAACCAGCATACTAAACTCATATTCCAGTATTGACATATAACTCAAAGAAATTTCCAACAGAACAAAGGTTAAAACCAATTTCCAACTTTCACTCAAAAAATCCCAGAGCATCCAACATAGTTAATATCTATCAACAGCTAATATCTATCAACAGAACATGAACGCAACAGAAAATCACCAAAAATCCAAATATAGAAATTTTCCGCATTTCCTTCGGAAATTCCGAGATTTAGCCTACGAATAGGAAACTCAGAAAATAATCATTCTCCAGAGTTCCTTTCGAAAAGGTTCTCAGAAATCCGACTTTCCGAAAACTTCGGAAAGACAGAAATTGCAACGTAGGAATTACGTTGTCGAAAAACCGAAATCCCGCTGGATTCGGGGACCAGAGAATTCATCATTGACAAAAGAAGTAACGGTCAGAATGTACCCACAGCAGAGTCTCGGAACGGGACGGGCTAACACCGGAGCAAACGCCGGAGAAACAGCGGGTCACCGGGGCGAACGCCGGCCAGGGGCAGCAGGTCGCCGGGGTCGGGCTCGCCGGCAAGGGGCAGCGACGGGCACGGACGGCGGTGACGCGGGGCCGCGCGAGTCGTCGGGAAGCCCGGGATCGGGGCTATAAGGGGGCGCCGGCCTCGGGGATTCGCCGGGAAGGAGGCGGTCGGCCTCGGGATCGACCACGGGGTGGATCGGCTCCTAAATTTGGGAATTAGGGCACAAACTCTAGAGAAATTGGTGGTGGAGATGGGAATGGATGTGGAGAAGGAGGGGCTTTATATATGAAATTAGGTTGGGGGTTACCAGAGTAGGAAGGTGAAGAGACTTCCCCCTTCATTAATTCCGGCGGCCGGAAGGTGATGAGCCCGAACGTTTGATCGGAGGAGAAACCGAACAAAACCGAAGAACCCATCGGTTCTCCCAAGCACAGAACATTCCATAGAAGGATAAACTTAACTAATGGTCCCAACCTATTTTGACTTCATGAAAAAAGGCTTAAACCTTTGAGCCAACACTTGGTTTAGTCTAAATCCATGTATAAATAGCTTATGGGCTAATGGTTTATGGGTGAAAATACTACATGGGCTTTGGGTTATAGAGGAAATAAGTTGGGCCAAGAATTTAAAAGAAATTAAATATGGCTAACAAAAAATAATTTTCCCTTTTCAGAAAAATATATTAATTAATATTTTTAAATAATTTAACCATCAATTTGTAAAAATATTCCTAAGCTTCGATTTGGTTAGGGTCTGGGTCTGGACAACATGCAAAATTCCAAGTTATTTAATTTTTAAAAATAATTTTGCATAATATCAACATTAGCTAACATTATGTTTACAAGAAATTAATTTAGCAGATAAATTATAATTTAGCAGTTTAATGATTACAATAATTTAAATAAGTACTCTAACATTATTCTAAAAATTTTATTTAAAAAATTAGAAAAAATCAAATTAAAAGTTATGGGTTTCACAACCTTCCCTCCTTAAGAAATTTCGTCCTCGAAATTTAAAGAGTTAGGTTGAGAAAATACCTCAAGTCTCGAACAAATACGGGTACTTCTCCCGCATCTCATCTTCACGCTCCCAGGTAGATTCACCTGGGGAATCATGCCTCCACATCACTCGAACTATGGGAGTCACCGAGGTTCTGGTCTTCTTCTCGCCTCGATCCAAGATCGCCACTGGCTTTTCTGGTATGGTGAGACTCGGTCCAATCTCCAACTCTGAATGGTCCAGAACGTGGTTCTCATCAGGTACATACTCCCTGAGCTGCGAAACGTGAAAGACGTTGTGCACGCCTTCTAGATTAGCTGGTAGAGCTAACCTATACGCCACTTCTCCAATCCGGCTCAGAACTTCGAATGGACCAATGTACCTGGGACTCAGCTTCCCGGCTCTTCCAAATCTGATAGTACCTCTGGTAGGAGAAATCTTTACAAAGACCTTATCTCCTTCTTCAAATGTCAGTGGTCGTCGTCTGCTGTCTGCCCAGTGCTTCTGTCTGTCTTGAGCAATCCTGAGCCTGTCTCTGATAAACTTCACCTTTTCTGCTGCGTCAGTCACCATTTCAGGACCCAGCAGTCCTCTTTCACCAACGTCGTCCCATGCCAAAGGTGTACGGCAACGACGTCCATAAAGAGCTTCAAACGGGGTCATACCAATACTGGCTTGGTAGCTGTTATTATAAGAAAACTCTACCAAGTGCAGATGGTCTTCCCACGATCCTCCAAATTCTAAGACACAAGATCGCAGCATATCTTCAAGTGTCTGAATCGTCCTCTCAGATTGCCCATCTGTCTGGGGATGATAAGCTGTGCTGAACTTCAACTGAGTCCCCAAGCTGTCATGCAAGCTCTTCCAAAAATGTGAGGTAAAACGAGTGTCTCGGTCAGAAACAATGCTTACCGGTACGCCATGAATCCGGTAGATGTGCCGCATGTACAATGCTGCCAACTTCTCAGTGGACAAACCAACTTTGAAGGGAATAAAGTGAGCTGACTTGGTTAGTCGGTCCACTATTACCCAAATGGCGTCCTTCCCTCCTTGGGAACGAGGCAGTCCTGACACGAAATCCATAGTGATGTGCTCCCACTTCCATTCTGGGATGTCCAGCGGTTGTAGAAGTCCTGCAGGTCTTTGTCTACTAGCCTTTACTTGTTGACAAATCAAGCATCTAGCGACATACCTGGTGACATCTTTCTTCATTCCACTCCACCAGACAATAGTGCGCATATCCCGATACATCTTATTGGCTCCAGGATGTATGGAATATTGAGACTGATGCGCTTCCTTCATCAACTCGTTCCTCAGTTCGCCAGACGGTACACAAAGCCTTGTACCATTCTTCAAAGCTCCATCACTGGCGATTGAGAAACCCTCCAGTGTTCCTGCTAACACTTGATCTCTCTGCTTGCAAAGTGCCTCGTCTTGAAATTGCGTCTCCTTGACTTTGTCCATCAGGTACGAGCTCACTTGCAACTTCATCATCACCGAATCAGCATCCAGTTCCTTCCGTCCAGGCAGTACAATCTCCAGTCCAAGCTTCTCGATGTCCTCCAGCAGGTGCCTCTCCTTGGTTAAGAACATCGCCACTGGGTATCGACTAAGTGCATCAGCGACCACATTAGCCTTACCCGGGTGGTATTGCAAGTCGATGTCAAAATCCTTCATTAACTCCAGCCATCGCCTTTGCCTCATGTTCAACTCTTTCTGAGTGAAAACATACTTCAGACTTTTGTGGTCTGTGTATATCTCCACTCTCTCTCCATACAGATAGTGCTTCCAAAGCTTCAACGCAAAGATGACTGCAGCAAGCTCCAGATCATGAGTGGGATAGTTCTTCTCATGAGTCCGTAATTGCCTAGATGCATAAGCAATCACTTTCCCATGTTGTTGAAGAACGCAACCCAGTCCTTTGCCTGAGGCGTCACTGTAGATTGTGAAACCACCGGATCCTGCGGGTAGCGCAAGGATTGGTGCAGTGGTAAGCCTCTTCTTCAACTCCTCGAACGCTGCTTGGCAGTCCTCCGTCCAGATGAATTCCTCATTCTTCCGAGTCAGCTTCGTCATTGGTTCAGCAATTCTAGCAAAGTCCTTCACAAACTTCCGATAGTAGCCCGCCAAACCCAAGAAACTTCTGATGTCAGCAACTGAGCTTGGGGTAGGCCACTTCTCCACAGCAGCTATCTTCTTAGGGTCCACAGAAATTCCTTCTCCTGTGACAACATGGCCAAGAAAATCCACCTTGTCTAGAAAGAATTCACACTTGGATAGCTTACCGTACAACTTCTCCTTCCTCAAAGTTTCCAGAACTTTCCTGAGGTGCTCTTCGTGCTCCTCCTTCGTCTTTGAATAGATTAGTATGTCATCAATGAAGACGACGACAAACTGGTCTAAGTATTCATGGAAAACCTTATTCATAAGATTCATGAACACAGCAGGAGCATTCGTCAGACCAAACGGCATGACCAAGAATTCAAACTGCCCATACTTGGTGTTGAATGCCGTTTTGGGAATGTCTTCCTTCCAAGTGCAGCCATAGCTACATTGTGGGAGTTCTCCATTCCTTCCTTCATAATCGCGTTCTGCTCGCGATGAGATTCAGCTTCAGCCCTCTGAGTTGCTAGCACTTCCCGCAGCAAACTTATGAGTTCGGAGGGGTTCACTGGAAGCGGCGGGGCAGATGGGACAGGCATCTCTGTCCGCAGTCCAGTCCTCGAGCCTGAAGGATCCATCGTCTGATGAACTTGAGTGTCTCCAGCATTATGATGGCGATCAGAAAGTCGCAGAGTAGGATCTGGACTGAACAGGGAAGGTGGTGGTGTGGTATGTTGAGGTGACAACTCATCTCCAACATTGTCATTCTCATTAATGGCCATGGTCTGGAAAGGTTTAGGACATAAACATAAGCAAGGTATCCTATCCGTCTATAATCAAGCAAAAATATTTATTAAGATATATCGGTCCTAAGTTGTGGCAATATGATGTTCTAGTGTTCCTAATTGTTTCTAAGTTTTCCTAAGTTGTTGACAAAGACCTGTATGGGCCACCACTAAAAACATGTCACGACCCGGTCCCCAAATACTTGGGTCGAATCGGATCATGCCCAGCCTGCGCCGTTGATGAGACGGCGGCAGTAAGCTGTAATCCATATTGCAGGTCATTTCAACAACAAGCTTGAATTTAAAAGTTGCCACAACATTTAATTTACGATAATAAAAACTTGTCTTTCAGTACAAAGTTCATAAACTGGAAATAAAGAAACAACTAAACTAAGGTTCTCAAAGGCTAAGCAGCATCTAGGTTGATGCCACATCATCCTCATCTGGTGGAAGTACCGCCGGGTACAAATCGGAATCGTAGTAGCTACTGATCATCATCTCCAGATCCTCAGTAATACCTAAAATGTTATCTCCAGTCAGGAGGGAGCAAAGTACAATTCATGCAAACTTTTAACAATTAAAATACAATTTATGACATGCACTTTTAAATAATTTAAAGATGAACAGTTTTGAAATAATTCAGTACAGTGATGTGAATAGATAGTGAATATGACCGGTTTGGGTTACAATGGTATCCTAGCGATACGATATGGCTTGTCCCCGTGTGAAGAGGGGAAAGCTAACACATTCATTATCCTAAGTTTGGATTTGGTCATATCCACTATTCTACTCCCCCAGTCCCCAACAGTACAATCAATACTCCCTAAGGAGTTCGTGTATAATAGTGGTTTAAAATTGCAATGAAACAATTGTAAAATGATTGTAAAATTTACATAAAATGTACTTGCCTTATCTCCTTGGTTTGAAAAGTCGGTACTTCGGGATTTTGAACAGTCACGCTCTTCCTCGAAATCCTACATTCCGGGAACTTGTTTCAGAAGCAATCACCAGAGTTATCTAGTTACAATCTCTAACTGTTTTTCCTAATCAGTTTTAGTTGTTAATTAGCTAACACAACATCACAACGTTTACTATTGCGTTGAAATTAAGGAAATCAATTTACATTGGTTTTCCGGAAAAACTTGTAATTATCAAATTACGTATAAAACATGATATTTATTTATTTGAAAAACTTTGATATTTTTAATATATATAAAATATATTTATTTTCTTAAAATGAGAAATTGTGAATTATTAATTAATAATTCATAACAATATTTTGATTGTTCCTACGCTATCACACATTCCCAGAAAATAAAATAAAATGCTAATTCCTACTTATTACAAAACCACATTTACTGGAATTGGGCTTATGCCCTTACAAATTTTATTGCAAATTGAAATAAGAAAAGATAGGTTAGTCTTGAAAATTACCTACAATTAACATTAATAAAACTAGTAATTTCTAATTTAAATTTAAAATAATAGGTGTCTCAGACTCTGGTCCAGTCGTCATATCAGCTACTCTGCCTCAACGTCCGGTCGAACCGGTGCGTTTGCATTTCACTGGGGCCCAGTGACCGTTTAAGGTCGTCGCCCAAAATATTATAAAAATAATATTTAACTCGAAAAATCATTTCGAAAATCATTTAATAAATTTCCGAAAATTTCGGCAGCATTCCCTCTGTTTTCGGGATAACCCAAAAACTGGGAACGCGTCCGATACCTGCAAGAATAATCCCAAAATTTCAATTTATATTTTTTTTATCCCTCAAAATATTTTAAATCAAACCAGCATACTAAACTCATATTCCAGTATTGACATATAACTCAAAGAAATTTCCAACAGAACAAAGGTTAAAACCAATTTCCAACTTTCACTCAAAAAATCCCAGAGCATCCAACATAGTTAATATCTATCAACAGCTAATATCTATCAACAGAACATGAACGCAACAGAAAATCACCAAAAATCCAAATATAGAAATTTTCCGCATTTCCTTCGGAAATTCCGAGATTTAGCCTACGAATAGGAAACTCAGAAAATAATCATTCTCCAGAGTTCCTTTCGAAAAGGTTCTCAGAAATCCGACTTTCCGAAAACTTCGGAAAGACAGAAATTGCAACGTAGGAATTACGTTGTCGAAAAACCGAAATCCCGCTGGATTCGGGGACCAGAGAATTCATCATTGACAAAAGAAGTAACGGTCAGAATGTACCCACAGCAGAGTCTCGGAACGGGACGGGCTAACACCGGAGCAAACGCCGGAGAAACAGCGGGTCACCGGGGCGAACGCCGGCCAGGGGCAGCAGGTCGCCGGGGTCGGGCTCGCCGGCAAGGGGCAGCGACGGGCACGGACGGCGGTGACGCGGGGCCGCGCGAGTCGTCGGGAAGCCCGGGATCGGGGCTGTAAGGGGGCGCCGGCCTCGGGGATTCGCCGGGAAGGAGGCGGTCGGCCTCGGGATCGACCACGGGGTGGATCGGCTCCTAAATTTGGGAATTAGGGCACAAACTCTAGAGAAATTGGTGGTGGAGATGGGAATGGATGTGGAGAAGGAGGGGCTTTATATATGAAATTAGGTTGGGGGTTACCAGAGTAGGAAGGTGAAGAGACTTCCCCCTTCATTAATTCCGGCGGCCGGAAGGTGATGAGCCCGAACGTTTGATCGGAGGAGAAACCGAACAAAACCGAAGAACCCATCGGTTCTCCCAAGCACAGAACATTCCATAGAAGGATAAACTTAACTAATGGTCCCAACCTATTTTGACTTCATGAAAAAAGGCTTAAACCTTTGAGCCAACACTTGGTTTAGTCTAAATCCATGTATAAATAGCTTATGGGCTAATGGTTTATGGGTGAAAATACTACATGGGCTTTGGGTTATAGAGGAAATAAGTTGGGCCAAGAATTTAAAAGAAATTAAATATGGCTAACAAAAAATAATTTTCCCTTTTCAGAAAAATATATTAATTAATATTTTTAAATAATTTAACCATCAATTTGTAAAAATATTCCTAAGCTTCGATTTGGTTAGGGTCTGGGTCTGGACAACATGCAAAATTCCAAGTTATTTAATTTTTAAAAATAATTTTGCATAATATCAACATTAGCTAACATTATGTTTACAAGAAATTAATTTAGCAGATAAATTATAATTTAGCAGTTTAATGATTACAATAATTTAAATAAGTACTCTAACATTATTCTAAAAATTTTATTTAAAAAATTAGAAAAAATCAAATTAAAAGTTATGGGTTTCACAAGACCTTTCTCTCATTATGGAATCTGAGTTATATACACTAACAGTTGTAGCGGATGAAGCAGAATAGCTTCGGGAACTGATGAATGATCTTCGTGTGTTTGGTATGCAAACTTGGGTGATGCCGATTATTTGCGACAACTAGGCATAATCATTCTGTGGTTGGTGTGCAAATCCGAGTATTGTCGATGTTTTGCGACAACTAGGTAGTTGCAGCAGTGACATCAGATTTCGGGAACTGATGAATGATCTTCATGTGATTGGTATGCAAATTTGGGTGATGCCGATTATTTGCGACAACTAGGCATAATCATTCCGTAGTTGGTGTGCAAATCCGGGTATTGTCGATGTTTTGCGACAACCAAGTAGTTGCAGCAGTGACATCAGATGATCTCTTCTATAATAAAAAGAGGACTTTGCGACAAAGGCACAGACACTGAATGAGCGCAGTCAATGTGGATCATTACAGTGTGTGATGATCGGAGTCGGGAGAATCTGACGGATCTGTTCACAATGACCTCAAGCGCCAGTTGGTCGAAAAATTAACACGAAAATGGACTTGATGGACCTCTGATATTGTGCATCTGCAATCCTACTATAAAATTTTATGCTATTAGTTCAAAGAGAAATCTAATAGGCATTTAGCTTTTGGTTCAATGGAGTATCATTGATTGGGAAAATATTAGATATAGTGGGTAGTCCTTTTGGATAGTGTGAGATACGTATCCGGAACCACTGTGGTCTACTATTTGTTCTTTATATAGAACAAGTCCTGTGGGAGGATGACTTTGACGTCTTAATGAGTTCTCGGGCATCGTTGGATGTCCGGCATGCTTGACAGGAGGCACGGGTAACTCAGCACTACAAAGGAGCGTATACTCCATGCTACAGCGGGGTGACACCACCATGAGGTACCTTGACAGGGTCTCGGCTTCGGGCAAAGTTACAACAGCGTAGCATCGCATATATGCAGTTAGTCTAATGCTGAAGAATGGAGAGTTGTAGGCAACACTACAAAGGGGCCGGTGACCGCATGCTACAGTGGTGTTACACCACGATGAGGTACCAGGTAGGGTAAAGCCTCGGCTTCAGGCCATATCACAACGACGTATCACCTCAATGGAGCGTAATGCTTCATGCTGAGTATTACGACCCTACAAAGAGGCCGGTGTCCTCATGATACAGTGGTATGACACTATGATAAGGTAAAAGATGTAAAGCCTCGGCTTTATGCCATGTCATAACGGCGCAGTACCGCAGGGAAGCACAAAGCTTCATATCGGGACTCTTAACAAAAAGAACTCACCTAGAGTGTATGAACAGAGATACATGCCGTCTCTTGTGTCTAAACTTGTAGACACTCAAAAGTCATACACCGAAATTAGGCATGCACATGACCTTTAATGGGCAACCAGAAACACAGATGGTGCCATTGTGTGAGTAGGAAGAATAACAGCTATGCTGTAGAATTCAAGGCTCAGTCCATTTTTGTATCGTACTGCTGTTTGACCCATGCGGAAAAATTCAAGTTGAAGCGCCATCTCTCCTAATGCATGATGGCAGTCACTGTGAGCGACGCTCAACCATATATTGTGTTATATGTGGGAGATTTTTGGTGTTTTCACTTGGCTTTAGGAACTTTTAGTCCCATATTGAAAAACCACTATAATGTATATCATAATTAATAGCTATGCTTATGTTGGTATATGCACATAAGGTAAGGTGGCCCATGTGGGTTGATTTTCGTTTAGGGTCAAGTGTAAATCATAAGGAACAAGCCTTTGTTTTGTCACCCACTATGGGAAACCATAGGAGCTAAGCCCCGTAGGGGCTTAGCGACTCATACTCGGACTCGGATTCGGACTCGGATTCGGGCTCGGATGAAGGGCGCAAATTGGCGCTTTGATGGCGCACTTTGCACATCACGATAGCATTGTCGCATCATGCTCCTTTTATGCGCAAGTTACATGCACGGTTTCTAGCTCGGGTTCATGCGCGGGCGCCTGCTCATGGCGTATGCGCGGGCATTTGCTCGGCTCTATGTCGGCTATGCACGGGCAATGCGAGGCGCATGTATGGCCATGCGCGGCGCTTGCGTCAGGCTCTATGCGGCAAGGCGTGCATGCGGCAAGGCGCATATGCGGTCATGCGCATAAGCGGTCAGGCGCATTAGCGGCTATGTGCATAAGCGTCCATGTGCTTTGCGTCTATGCGTATGCGTCCATGCGCTAGGCGCATACGCGTGGTTGCCTTCAACACTGTCAGAGAGCGGCATGGGCGGCGCTGTCAGAGCACGTGCGTATGGCTGCTTTCGGCGTGGGTGGCGCAGGCGGCGTTCTGCGCGTAGCGCGTTGCTGTGTCAGCACATAGGACTCTGTGACGCGAATTTGGTAGTATTTGGTCGGACAGTGCGTATGCGCGCATAGGTGCTGGGCTGCTCTATAAATAGAGGTCCACTCCTCTCATTTGGGTGGTTGGATAAAACAGAGAAGAGAGAGAAAGTGAGGGCCACTGAATCCCACTCCAGGATGACCATGCGCTATCTGCAACAACAATAAAGTGCAGTGCGCCTATGAGCAGTTTGCTCACTTTCGAGTTTCCAAGTTGTCCAAGAATGACATGAGCGTTCTAGAAGTCCTTTGGTAAACTTGTTGGCTCATGGGAGCATATCATCTATGGGGCGAATCTTGCTTTGAGCAACGGTGGCCTGATCACCCCTAGCAAGGAGATTTACTTTGTGTGTTTTCTCTTTATTGTTGTTCTATCTCATTGTAGCGTCTGCGAACGTAAAGAGAAAAACGTTTTTGTTTATTTTTTCTTCATCCTCTCTTATGATGTGAACGATATATCTCGATTGCAACTGCCTTTGGAAGGAAGAACGAGTTTTATTCTTTGTGTGCTTGTAACTTGGGATCATGATGTTCGGGGAGCAAGTTTCTTGCATGGATGATGGAATCCTGGACTTCTTTTTTAGGATTATACAGAGGGCAGACTGAAAAGTCTTGCATGAAGCTCTGTTGTTCCTGGTCTTAGTTCTCATCTTGGTACGTCTCGGGACTAACATGATAGACAACGACATAGTGACACGTAAACGACATGTGTTTTAGTGTCTTAGTGTATTTTGGAGTTATTATACGCCTTTGGCACGACAGGTCCCAAATTTTTGGAGTGTCCGTGTTTCCTAGTTCAGATTTGTGGGGACATTCTACTAGAATAATGTTATTTAAAAATATATTCTATAAAAATGGCACTTTTAAAACTTATTACAAAGTACATGTCTTTCTTAATTTCATAGAGCATATTCAAAATGTGATTTCAGTAACTAAATAGTGTTTGAAAACAGACTTCAGTTAGATTGTGTTTCCAAACTGCAATTTGCACTCATGAAATTGAGTTTTAGAAACACGATTTGGTAAAGAACCGGACTTTGGTAACAAATTTCAAAAGTGAGAATTTTTATGGAATTTTTTTTAAACAACTTTTTTTTAGCAAAAGGAGAATTATACTTTTTTAAATGTCATTGCACCTGATCTTTTCGACACATATAAGCAAGTGATTAAAGCAATCACTGCCTCTGGGATTAGCCTTTTGATTTCTTTCGAAACCACCAAGTCCCTATCAAAGTCTGTGTAGCCAATTAATGGGTTCATTTTTTCATATTTGCTTGCTGGAGGAAGTTGTGTGCTGTTTAAGATACTTCTGAGTTCAACTTCAATGAACCCGAAAGAGGATCAGATGAAATTATTTTGCAGTATTTAATAAATATAAGCTGACATTGTTTCAAGGAAAGCAGGTAACTTAAATTGTTTCCCCTTGTTTAGTAACTGAAAGATAATGCAGAGAAATGTTAAGCAGAAACTTCGTTGTTGATGACTTACCTTCTTTTACAAATCAAAGGGACTAAAATGGAGTAATTTAATTGCATCCCTATCCGTTCATTTGTTGGGATTTTTTTGAACTTAGTTTCTAGAAATGGTTCCACATCCATGTGACAACCGCAAGTGTCTATTTCAATATAAAATTCTTCTTTTATTGTCTTGCACATATGGGGAGTGGTAGCCCATGTGATTGGTATGGTAGGGTGTTTTACTAGACGGCAATGTTCAAGACCTCCAAGAAACAATTATGTTTTTGTCATCCATTAGCGACTCGGACGAAGGACGCAAAGTGCTGCTTTGATGACGCACTTCACATGTAAGTATCGGGCACGAGATGGCGCTTTTGTGTCATTGCGCCGTTCTGCGCTCATTCGTGTACAAGTTCCTGCGTGGGCGCCATGGGGGCAACACGTGGCGAGCGAGGCTTTGAGGTTCGTACGGGATGTGGAGGCTCTCCGTACGAATTTGCAGATTCGCGCATGGAGGCTGCTCCTACGAAAATGCAGATTCACTCATAGAGTCTGCACCATCGAAAATGCATATTCGCACAGTTGTTCGTCAGCTTATTGGGCGTAATTGCCTATTTAGTGGGGATTACTGCTGTAACCGCCTACTTAACGGGGAGTTACTCTTCAGATTTACTGTCCATTATGGGTAGTGGGCTGCTAGGGGGGTTGGCTCCCCTATATAGTCACAAGTTCTTCTCTTTTGCAATATAGACCAAGTGATTAATTATTATATGCTACGAGAGGAGAGATTGCAACAACATTCCGAAGCATCTGTCACGACCCGCTCCCAGATATTTCGGATACAAGTACGTGAAGCATACCCAGCCTACGCTGCAATATCGGCGGTAGCGCGCTGCTATCTAAGTTTAGCATAACTACTCTATCACAGAATTAAAGGATAGTAGCATAAAGTGTGAAGCAGATTTATATAAGCAAATAACCATAAGTAACATAAGTAGCATGTGAATCCAAGAGTTTGATCACAATTTATTACAATACTAAAGAAAGTCTTCCGAAAACAAATCTGGTAGCAACTACTAGGAAATCAAACTAGGAAATATAAAGTTCTAGGAAATAAGCTAAGATAATCAAATCCTATCCGGGATGGCCTTGATGTCTCCAGGGACGTCCGTGGCCAAGTCTCCTACAACCTCGTCGGGTGGTCCATAGTAAGTAGGGCATAGGTACTTATCATCGCATAATATGACAACGGATCCAGTCAGGATTGGAGCAAGTACCACTTACACATATGTTAGCCATAACCAAATATCAACTATGAATATATGTGTTATTCATGAAATGAGACATAGCAAAGTAAAGGAACATGCAAGTAACCAAGGAATAATAGTAAGCAGCTAGATAAGAAACAATTGCAGTATAAATAGCTAATTATGCTAAAGAATACTAAACATGGCTAATCATGGCATGAATTTAAAATGTAGTTAATTCTAAGTGATTGAAATACCGTTTCTACATGTGGGCGGCTAGGGGTAAGATCTGGCCAACCGCACGTGTCGTGCGCGGATGCTATTAGTCACGAAAAATACTAGGATAGTTCTGGGTAGCCCACATGCCTACTTGAGTATTTTTTCCGTCCAACTAGTACTCACAATATCCAAGTCACGTCACGGAATAATCGTTAAGTCACAAGTCATGAATATAAAGTCATAAGTCATAGAATATAGTCATGGAGTACTAGTTGTATACTAGTAGTGTCACAAAATCATGTTATGCTAACTACACAAGTATTTATAGCAATATTTAAGAAATAGATAATCATAAGTGTAGAGTACTTGCCTTAAAAGGTTGTTGTCAACGTGAACGACACGAACGTGTCGACACAAAAAATATTAGAAGCTAACGACCATAATTGATTACAAAGGTAATATGATTTCCGACGACGATCATAACGTCCCAATAATTCCGTTGGATACCAAAAGCGCAATAATTCCAAGATGCGTCCAAATATAGAAGTCCAATATCGCCGTTTCGATATGAAGAGCATGATTTAGATAGAAGTCCATATTTCGCAAAGAATAGGAATGATTAGATTGATTATAAGAGAATTTTGATTAATGACTAAAAGGTATTTGTTCCAAGAATGATAATAGAAAAATATTAGAAATATATTAAAGGCTATGGTTTAGCTATTAATCATAAGCCAAAACTTATTAAATCAAAATAATTTATTTAGGGCCCAAAACCCAATGATTACAACAAATAATTTTCTAATAGTCTTGGGCCATTAGTTAGACCAATTTGACTATTCTTTTTAGGGTCGAGCCCAAATTAAGACATGTGGGCCTAAGCCCAAGAAATAATTCAAGTAATACTTTTATTTAGTTTTAACTCAATATTTTATTATTGTAGGGCTGTAGCCCATTTCATAATTTAAAATAAAATTGTAATGTACATGTAGGGCTCAAAGTCCACTAACTAAATCGTAATTTAGGGCCTATGGCCCAATTTATGAAATATAAATTGGCATGTAGTGCTCAAGGTCCATTTTGGATTTAATTAAATAATATAGGGCTAAAAGTCCAGTTAAAGAATTAACTAAATAATGTTGGGCTAGTAGTCATTTTTAAATAATAACTAACAATATAGGGCTAAAAGCCCATTTAATAATTAACTAAATAATTTAGGACTAATAGCCTACTTTGATAATTAACTAACAGTATAGGGCTAATGGCCCATTTTAATAACAATGTAGAGCTAGAAGCCCAATTTGAATTATGCACAAACAAAGTAGGGCTTAAAACCCATATATATATATATATATATATATATATATATATATATATATATATATATATATATACATTATTCTCTTATAATAAAATAAATAATAAATAAATAACTTATAAAACACAAAAAAGAACAGAGAAAGGGGAAGGAGAGAGAGAGAGAGAGAGAGAGAGAGAGAGAGGGAGGGAGGGGCTTCTCACTGGAGGATCGCGTCGGCGGCGCTGGGTGTCTTCGGCAGAGCTCGACGGGGTTGCTGGCTCGTGCGGTCGTCAGTGTTGGCGACGCCGGCTGAGCGCTGGATCTGGCGGTCGCGGCGTCGGGGTTGGTCGTCGGGTCGAGTACGACAGAGTGGTTGGGGCGACACTGCGGCAGGGTTGGTGGTGGCAGCAAGGAGTCTGCGGCGGTCCTGGGGAAGTGCTGGTCGGTGCGGCTTTGTGCGGGAGCAGGCATTATGGGTCGTAGAGGTGGAGGTGATGATGTTGGTGGTGGTCGGGATGGTGGTTGGCTGGTCGGGACAGGTGGTCGGGGCGGTGGTGTTGGTTGCTTGTAGGAACAGGGGCGTGGTGGTTGCTAATGTTAATGGCGGTAATGGCTGATGATGATGGTGGAGTGGTTGTCGGGTTGGTGAAGAGCAGTGGCAGCGGTGGCTGAAAGGGCACGACGGAGAGGATAGCCGGAGTTGGGGTGGAGGACTGGTCGGCTGGAAATGGCAGGGAACAGTGGCTGTGTTGATGATGAGGATTTTGTGTATAATTATTTGTATAGGAAAAATATATGAAAAATGTCCTAATTTATAGGCTTAGAGTGCTTGAGAGGCAAGCATGTGCCATGTGACACTATTGTAAATAATGATGGAAAAGAGGGTCATGGGAAGAGTGTGGAGAGGGGTAGACTTTTCTAGGTGCTCCTTAGCTAATCACATGGCTTAATGTGCCATGACTAACTAACTTAACCATTAATCATGATTAATTAGTTTGTTAGGCACAATTAATCATAACCAACCTCTAACCATCACATGGCAATTATGTCATGGCTAGTCATGACTTAGAATTAAACCATGATCATTTCTTTTATTCTTTTATTCTTTTATTAAAAACTAATAAGAATTTGAAAAGAAAACTTATAACTAATTAATTCGCATTCCAAAAAATTTGGGAAATTTTTCTATAAACTCCAGAAAAATATAGGAAAAGGGGTTACAGTATCGAAGTGCTGTCTCTGTAAGGGTGACAAAGGAGCGTTCCAGAAGTTCATCTCTTCGAACTTGCTGGTTTCTGGGAGCAGATCGACCGAAATGGTCAAATCTTGCTTTGAGTAATATTGATCTTCATCACCCTAGTGAGCAATTTTTCTTCTCAAGTGTTCATAAGTTGTTTTTTGTTTCTTGTTGTAGCAACAATTTTACAAAGATTTCAAGACTTACTTTTCAACAAGTTGTATTCTCGTTCTTTTGTTAGTTGTTGTAATATTTGCACTTTGTATTTTCTACGTACTTTTGTACGATCTTTGTAACCGAGAACTAACAATCGCAAAGCAAGATTGGAACAACAAAGGTAAAAATCGTGGAAGTCTGCTCGACACAAGTTTTCACAAACTTGAGAAGTTCGATGGAGAGCATTACGATAATTGGAAGAGAAAAATTAGTCTCAATCTTTAACTCGTCAATGTTAAATATGTGTTAACGGATCCAGAACCTGTTCTTCAAGATACTGATGATGTGCAAGTTCTGGCCAACGTAATAACATCACAACAAAAATGGAGGAAAAACAATAATTTGTGCAAGTTGCTGATTCTCAATGCCATGGAAGATTCCATGACAGAGTCGTACAACAAGAAAGTAAATACAAGAGACGTCTGTGAGTCTATTGAAAAACAATACAAACATGACGAAAAGATGTTAAAATACATCTGGTCGACAAATTCTTCAAAATGCAATTTAAAGATGAGAAGACCATGCTGCCACAAGTCAAAGGATCACTGAAGTTGTAGCAAAAGTTTGTGGAGGATATACCTCAAGCAGATAAGTTCATGGTGGGAGCTATTGTCTCCAAGCTCCCTCCTGACAAGAATCGGTTCACAACCGATATGTACCACAAGAAGATGGAGATCGAGCTAGAAGGCCTTCTACACTTCATTCATATTGAAGTTGAAACTAGAAGTCAGCTTAAAGTGGACACCATGTCCAAGCAATTTGTCAAGGCAAACATGGTACAATCTGGACTCCAAGGAGAAATAGAAGGCTTCCTACAAAGTTAGCATGCCGATCATCTATATGAAAGTCACTGGCATTCCAAGCCAGAATGGACTATATCTCGTGATAAGACGGCGAACACTTCGCGCTTGGGTTGCTAGTCCTTACCGAAGGTCCCGAACTATCCAGTATTGTGATGCGCCATTTCAATAGTAGGTCGCAAGCCTTTTGAATGAAATGTCCCACAATACCAGTGTGCTCTGAGGCACCATAATTTCCTTCTAGGCTGAACGGTTCCGGTTAGGGCTGCAAACGAGCCAAGCCGAGCCAAGCTTTTGTAAGCTTGAGCTTGGCTTGACTAGAATTAATCGAGTTCGAGCTCGAGCTCAAGCTTGATAAATTTTTTATTTTAGAGCTTGAGCTTGGCTTGAGCTTGTTTATATTAAGCTTGAGCTGGGCTTGGTTTGAGCTCGAGCTTGGCTTGATAAGCAAGCTTGATTCAAGCTTGATAAACAAGCTCGATAAGCTCATATCAAGCTCATTAAGCTTGATTTCAAGCTTGTTCACCTTTATTTCAAGCTTAATGAGCTCGATTTCAACCTAGTTACGCTTGAATTCAAGTACCTGTAATTTAACAATTTATTTATAAAAATTTAATTAAAAAAGTTCCTTCATATCAATTATTAAGGACATATAAATATATAAAGCACACAACCATATCATTATACAAACATACATAAAATTAGAATTCAACAAACAAACGAGCTTCTAAACAAGCTCCTAAACGAGCTTCTAAACGAGCCAGCTCGCAAGCTCATAAACGAGTCAGCTTGTGAGCTCAAACGAGCCGAGTACTTCTAAGCTTGAGCATGGCTCATTTATTAAACGAGCTCGAAAATGAAGCTTGAGCTCGACTTGTTTACTAAACGAACCGAGCTCAAACGAGCTTTTATCGAGCCGAGCTTCGAACAGCTCGCAAACGGCTTGGCTCATTTGCAGCCCTAGTTCCGGTGTCCCGGTTAACACATTTGAGCAAAGCAAACCCGTGCATAGGTTATTCAAGTTCGTGACCATGCCAATGCATAAACATCTCGAAATGAAGTGAGGCAAGGAAAACATATCTACTCGCAAAAGTCTATCAACTCACGCCATCACTACTTATCTAATCAGTATTCTGAATGGTGACCTGCAGGCTCCAACATATCGAGGAACCATGCCACATTCGATAGGTTCGTATGCACCGTACCCCTTCCAACAGTTCCGTGGCAATTGTCCCACAACTGCTCGCTTCGTTGGCGAAGCATACCTTTCTTATATTGACAGTTCCGTAGTGTTGCGCCACAACTGTCCACTTCACGTACGAAGCCATACTTTTAATGTTCTACGACTCAGTGTTCAATGTTACTTGGGTCGTACACTCGATGCACGCCTTGATACGGTCTTTCAGTGTTCTATGACTGAATGTTCATTGTTCTACGATTCATGCACTTGATGCACGTCTCGGTAAGATCCTTCGATGTTCTATTATCAATGTTCTACTATGACTCGTGTACTGAGTCACTCGTTAATTCAGTTGTTCAATGTTCTAACTTAGTGTTCGATACATACTACACTTTATATCTATCCGAACCACGTACATATAAATCCATAAATTATAAGCACGATACGGTACGTTTTATTAGGTATAAAGGAGTAGGGGAGAAGGGACATTGCCTACTCAACTTAGGTCAATTTGCCTATCGACCGCCGAGCCAATGCAGCTTGACTCCTAGCTTTGTCGCACGATCATCTCGTTCGATCTAACCATACGAGCACTCCGCGCTCCTTTGAACTAACCGACTGATTCGACCTATCGTATCAACGCTTCAACTCGTTGCGAGGCGATATTCTGATTGCACAGGACTCCACATGATACCTCCACATGAAACCAACCAAATCAATATATCTTTGAATTGAATTTATACTTCCTCGAATCAAACTCATATCTCTTCGAATCAATTGACTCAGCGTAATGTACCGTGCAGTGCGGGACATTACAACAGGAGGGTTATTATGTGTCTCTATGTGAACAATATGCTAATCCTAGGTACGGATCTAAATAGCATCTCAGATGTCACGCCCCGCTCCCGTAGGAGCGATCGTCCTCGCTAAGGCGTGATGCCGCACGGGCCAAGGTTGCGCCCGTACAAGGCTATGTCCAGAAACGGCCGATTTGAGCTAGGCCACAGAGTCGCACAGAGTGTCCCCATTTGCAGCGGAAAGTAACTGAACACAAATTGAAGCGAATTCAACTCTTTATTGATATTCAAGAAGGTTACAAGCGGCGCTAGGCCGATATTACAAATCGCTCAAGCTCTCTCTCTGAAACATAAAAGACGTGCCAAGTGGCTTACAACATGGAATGATTTATGGCGATGTCCCGATACATTATGTCCTGTATATGGTGCTCCAGCTCCTTGCAACGTTCCAAGGCTCCAGAGATAGCTCCGAGCCTTAGCGCGTTCGAGGGAAGCTCCGCACCCGACGACGTCTCCTGCATCCTGCAAGCAGACTGTGGGGTTATCAGTACATTGTTATGCACTGGTGGGGAGGCTAGCTCGCCCACAATGCTATCATTACCAAACACGTTCTATTTACTTTTGTGCACCGTCTATCATTCATTGTCTTTCTAATCTTGCCTTAGGATCAGTTTCATGCATATTTCATAACCTATCCCGTGTTGCCAAATTTAATGTGTTGCATGGAAATACATGTACGACTTACCCATACTTACCGTCCGGCCTTCCCTGTCCAAAGTAAACCAAGTTAGTCAACAATTCATAGGAAATAACTTAACGTGATTCATGTGAACTTTTCAATGTCAAGGGCGTGTCCCTGCCTCGGGTTCTAGTACGTCGTAGGCACATTTTCTAACTCGTTTGCTCGAAGTACTCTTGATCATTTTGTGTGTTATATTCAAGCCTATTCAGAAGATGCTTTGTTCAGATTAACTTAGACTACTTTGATTTCAATGCAAGGACTTGCACATGGATTGCCACCAGCAAAGCCCACTTAAACTATATGCATCGGTCGCTGGCATCACAAGCCAATTTGGACATGTCTTCTCCCTTGGTAATTTCTCACCTATCATGGCGTGCGGCTTGGTACACCCTGATAGTCTTTTGAAATACCCGGCCTTACGTCCCCTGGTGGCCAAGCCCGCACTCAGGCCTGTACGTAAGCCAAACTTTGATTTCCGTCCGGACCGGCAAGTCCTTCACACTTTGACCATGCCGCTGGAAATACCCTTATTTCCCCTCTCCCCCGTATACGATGGAGGTGTCCACGACCATTTCGTTTTATTTGTCATTTTAACTTAACGGCTGTCTCTGCGCCGTAGGCTAACCCTTAGCCTTAATGCGTTATCGACCAGGTTGGCGTCCGTGCAGCGCGGGTAGCGAGCCCCGTTGCACGTGTCCGTCACACCTGTCGCTAACCATTCTTTCAATCTTATCTCTCATTCTTTCTTTCTTTCTTTCTTTCTTTCTTTCACTTGTTCGTTCATTCGTTGATTCATTCATTCATTCATTGATTCATTTATTCATACATTACGCAACTCCCAGTGCGGGAGTCGCCTTGGCGACCCATCGGTCCCATAATCTTTCAATGTTGCTATACTCTACTCGGAACGACTATGTTGATAGTCTTCCCGTTTCATTGTTGTAATCCATTCATCGTTTCGTTGTTGAACGCAAGCTTGTGCCTTAGCACGAGCGGGGAACGCGGTGCGAGAGTTCTCACATTTTTTCATGTTCTTTTCCATATTCTATATAAGCATACAAGATGGGATTATTCCCTTAGCTAGGTGCGTTGAGTCATTTATTAGTATACGCGGTGTTATCGCCTAGCGATTCTAGCATTTGTGTCCGTATTGTTATGTGTCTAGGCTAAGCAAAG
This sequence comes from Iris pallida, assembly GCA_029216955.1. Lineage (NCBI taxonomy): Eukaryota > Viridiplantae > Streptophyta > Magnoliopsida > Asparagales > Iridaceae > Iris > Iris pallida. Next base: position 9,498,257 of record JANAVB010003400.1, on the reverse strand, counting down.
ACGGGTTCATCGGAGCCACCCACCTTAGCGATATTCGCATCGGCCGAGCGATACTCCGAGCGCGCCTTTGAAAGTCTAAGTCTGGATTCATCTTGACGGCCAATGTAAGCCTTGCATCGATTCTTCATTAGGTCGATGCCAACTCTTCGGGTCGACGGCTCGTTTGAGTCGTTGCACTTGCCGTTTGAATCGGCGTTCCGCTAGGGCGGAGCGGGTCGTTACATAATACACCACTCAAAATAAGTCTCGTCCTCGAAACTTTCCGAGTGCAGGTCATCCTACCATTCCTTAACTCGTGTCGTCGTGTTTCTTAGACAATTTCATCGAACGGCTCTATCGTTCGATGGCATCGAACCATACTTGATATCTTTCTAAGTTCCGTGTCGCACGCGTTTGGTCGATTTTATTGAATAGCCTTTCATTCATTTTAGAGTTGATTGTACTTATTCAATTCAAGTGTTTCTTCGTCTTAGTTGCTATTTCTCCGTGTCATGGGACGAAAATGGTTTCACGAGGCACGTTGTAATTCGTCAAATGCGAGGGTCGTAGGCTGAGGCAAACTCACTTCCGTTTATGCGCATCGCAACACCCACTTGCAGCTGCATTCGAGTTCATCATATCGCTGAGTTTGGATCGTGCACGCATTCAAGGCGTCCCCCGAATACGTACATTTCAACCAAGCTTAGCGACTAGCGAAGTCGGACAAGCTACTCGTGATAGTTTCGATTTGCCGATCGTTTTGCTAACTTCGATTTAAAATCGAACTCATGTGTGTATCACATATCGTTTATCTCGGTCCTCGAAATGATTCGATTCGCTTCTCAAGCGCTCTTGTCAATGAAATCAATACGATTTCTTCTTAGCGGGGTCGACTAAGTCTAAGTAATTTCCGTCCGATTCGAGACTAAGTATCGTACTATCATCGAGTACGTCTTCCAATCAATGATTCAATTCGTTATCCCAACTTTACTTGCGCATCATCCATTCCTATCTTTTCCGTCGTTTGGGGCCAATCTCGCCGTCGTTCACGCACACTCCCAGTTCCCCGTCCTACTCTAAGTCTTGTTGCCCAAGTCTACCGTCCGTCCAGACGATACTGTAAATGCCATCGTACAGGTTCAATCACTCGACATAGGGTCGTCTGCCTATCCGCTAGGTCAGCTCACAAGGTCATAGTTACACGTCAAGTTCGTTGCTCATCGTGCAAGGCCGTTGCACGACGCTCGTCCCAATTCCTATGGTCAAACCATTTGTTCGCTTGTACGGGAGTTTCTACCCAAGTTCGTTTCACTCAAATTTCTAAACATCAAGCATGATAACCTATTCTCATCAATGCATTCGTTGCGCGTATTCGATTCCATTCAATTCACCAATTCTAACCAATTCATGTATTCGATCACGAGGTCGTCTAGCTTTTGACAATACATTGCGCCCCAATCTCACGCGAGTCCGATTATCCACGGTGGTTCATGAATCACCATGCAACGCTCCCGCGGAATAATCATTCTCATCGGGGCGTAACTCTTGTTTAAGTTTAGACTAACTCATTCTCGACACGCGGATTGGACCTACGCAATCTTCAAGCTCAATTATCAAGCACACCAAGTTATTCTCAAGTTTACCTTCGCGTCACCACAAGTCGAAGCACACAAATTGCCACGCCATGCTAGTTCAATCACCCCCGCTGTATGAATCACCATACCAGCGCTCACGCGGAGTGATCTCCCTAATCGGCGCGACGCATGTGCGAGGCTGGAGTTGCGCTCGCATAAGACAAGCATGTCGACGTTGGGGTTATCGTCGAAGTAAATCCAAGCATTTCATTTTCATCCAAGCCAAGATCGATAGTCCATTCGTCATTTCGCTCAACTAGAAAATCCTCGAGCCACGTCTATATTTTCCTCGATACGTTTCAACATCCTGAGTATAGCATCCATCGGAACAATGATATTTGCACGATCGTCATTCGCCGAGTCAGAGTACCCCCGAGTTATCGCATATCGATCTTTGATACGCCTCAATACCATCGACGATATGCGTAACCTGACGATCTTCCTTTGCAACCAATTTCGAGTCGTGCGACTGATGCTATTGTCCGAGTTGGATATACCACCATTCCTCGATATTAAGATCAAGTTCAGTCGCTCTTCCTCAAGCTCGTTTCAAGATCGTTGTTCAAAACTCAAGTCACATTTCATTTGAATAAATTCGAAATCGTACGTGCAATCCTCGAGCTTCCTCGACCAAGACATTCACTTTTATTTGTCGTTCCGAATCGTTTTCTAACTCGCGTTGCTCATTCACAAGTTGTCCGAACGACATCTCGTTCGGGACACACGAAGTCACGATCAACTAAGCGTGACGCGTACTAAGGCTTTACGCGATCGCATCGCCTTGCCGACATACTCGTTCTATCCGTAAATCCTTTAGTCTCGTTCGAACAATTTTCTATAACGTCCATACACCACTCAGGGTTCGAGCCACTCGATTGGTCGTCGATGCTCACTCTTATTCTTTTTCGAAGCTATCACATGCACCACTCGGAGTCAAGTCATTCTTCAAATCCTCGAAAGGTTATTCGACTCCCGATCGACATGTCCAATTGCGCGTTCGCTCATTCCTCAAAATCTAAGAACCATTTCCCCGTGTTCACTTTAGCGCCGGTCAAGTAGCGTTTCTATCAACATACATTCTAAGTCTTCCTTATTCTCGTCCGAGCGATAGTCGATCTCGCTTGCAACTCGTTTGCACCATAAAGTCTAGGTGCGCGATACTCGGCACAACTTAGCCAAAAGGCTGCGTGCATAACCATCCCGTTCGAACTATACTTCTATCTCGTGTACTCGTTCGCTATCAGCGTAAGCTCATTCAAGCACGCACTGCGTTTGCTAACTCTTAGCTTCGGTTCCTTCCAACTCAAGTACGTCGTGGTTCGGCACAAAGGCCTTCACCTATCGATCCCTTCAACCGAGTACTTGTACAAGCTTTTGAAAATATTAGACTTATTGTATGGAACATCCCAAGGCACAACGAGAGAGAGCGTACACTTCTTTTATTTCCAAACGAGCTTTCAAAACTGAGAGAATCGAAACGAAGTCCAAGGACGTGAAGCCGTGCTCTGATACCAATCTGTCACGCCCCGCTCCCGTAGGAGCGATCGTCCTCGCTAAGGCGTGATGCCGCACGGGCCTAGGTTGCGCCCGTACAAGGCTATGTCCAGAAACGGCCGATTTGAGCTAGGCCACAGAGTCGCACAGAGTGTCCCCATTTGCAGCGGAAAGTAACTGAACACAAATTGAAGCGAATTCAATTCTTTATTGATATTCAAGAAGGTTACAAGCGGCGCTAGGCCGATATTACAAATCGCTCAAGCTCTCTCTCTCTGAAACATAAAAGGCGTGCCAAGTGGCTTACAACATGGAATGATTTATGGCGATGTCCCGATACATTATGTCCTGTATATGGTGCTCCAGCTCCTTGCAACGTTCCAAGGCTCCAGAGATAGCTTCGCGCCTTAGCGCGTTCGAGGGAAGCTCCGCACCCGACGACGTCTCCTGCATTCTGCAAGCAGACTGTGGGGTTATCAGTACATTGTTATGCACTGGTGGGGAGGCTAGCTCGCCCACAATGCTATCATTACCAAACACGTTCTATTTACTTTTGTGCACCGTCTATCATTCATTGTCTTTCTAATCTTACCTTAGGATCAGTTTCATGCATATTTCATAACCTATCCCGTGTTGCCAAATTCAATGTGTTGCATGGAAATACATGTACGACTTACCCATACTTACCGTCCGGCCTTCCCTGTCCAAAGTAAACCAAGTTAGTCAACAATTCATAGGAAATAACTTAACGTGATTTATGTGAACTTTTCAATGTCAAGGGCGTGTCCCTGCCTCGGGTTCTAGCACGTCGTAGGCACATTTTCTAACTCGTTTGCTCGAAGTACTCTTGATCATTTTGTGTGTTATATTCAAGCCTATTCAGAAGGTGCTTTGTTCAGATTAACTTAGACTACTTTGATTTCAATGGAAGAACTTGAACGTGGATTGCCACCAGCAAAGCCCACTTAAACTATATGCATCGGTCGCTGGCATCACAAGCCAATTTGAACATGTCTTTCCCCTTGGTAATTTCTCACCTATCATGGCGTGCGGCTTGGTACACCCTGATAGTCTTTTGAAATACCCGGCCTTACGTCCCCTGGTGGCCAAGTCCGCACTCAGGCCTGTACGTAAGCCAAACTTTGATTTTCGTCCGGACCGGCAAGTCCTTCACACTTTGACCATGCCGCTGGAAATACCCTTATTTTCCCTCTCCCCCGTATACGATGGAGGTGTCCACGACCATTTCGTTTTATTTGTCATTTTAACTTAACGGCTGTCTCTGCGCCGTAGGCTAACCCTTAGCCTTAATGCGTTATCGACCAGGTTGGCGTCCGTGCAGCGCGGGTAGCGAGCCCCGTTGCACGTGTCCGTCACACCTGTCGCTAACCATTCTTTCCATCTTATCTTTCATTCATTCTTTCTTTCTTTCTTTCTTTCTTTCACTTGTTCGTTCATTCGTTGATTCATTCACATATTCATTCATTCATTCATTCATTTATTCATACATTACGCAACTCCCAGTGCGGGAGTCGCCTTGGCGACCCATCGGTCCCATAATCTTTCAATGTTGCTATACTCTACTCGGAACGACTATGTTGATAGTCTTTCCGTTTTATTGTTGTAATCCATTCATCGTTTCGTTGTTGAACGCAAGCTTGTGCCTTAGCACGAGCGGGGAACGCGGTGCGAGAGTTCTCACATTTTTTCATGCTCTTTTCCATATTCTATACAAGCATACAAGATGGGATTATTCCCTTAGCTAGGTGCGTTGAGTCATTTATTAGCATACGCAGTGTTATCGCCTAGCGATTCTAGCATTTGTGTCCGTATTGTTATGTGTCTAGGCTAAGCAAAGACGGGTTCATCGGAGCCATCCACCTTAGCGATGTTCGCATCGGCCGAGCGATACTCCGAGCGCGCCTTTGAAGGTCTAAGTCTGGATTCATCTTGACGGCCAATGTAAGCCTTGCATCGATTCTTCATTAGGTCGATGCCAACTCTTCGGGTCGACGGCTCGTTTGAGTCGTTGCACTTGCCGTTTGAATCGGCGTTCCGCTAGGGCGAAGCGGGTCGTTACATCAGAGACAAATAAGATCCTTTTGTCAAAGCTTTAGTATGAAGGACATGGAGATGCTAATGTTATCATTGGGATAAAGATCATTCAGACTCAAGCTGAGCTTGTTCTATCACAAGCTCACTACATAGAAAATATGCTCACATGCTATAGATATCAAAATATTTATGGAATTGATACTCCTTATAGGTGTGACAAGAAGCTGAAGCCAAATCTAGAGAAAAATGTCCGCCAGTTGAGTACTCAAGCATCATTGGAAGTTTCATGTATGCTATCAGTGCCATTAGACTGGAAATTGCTTTCGTCATAGGGATGTTGAGTCGGTTCACGAGCAATCTATGTGTGGAACACATGAAAGCTATGAAAAGAGTTATAAGATATCTCAAGAGGACTCAAAAGTTTGTATTGCACTACAACGGTTATCCGGCTATAGTGGAAGGTTTTAGTGATGCTAGTTGGTGCTCAGAAGAAGAGAGTGAAAGATCTACATGAGGATACATCTTCTCTATGGGTGAGACTGCTATATCGTGGAAGTCAAAAAAAACAAACTTTGCTCTCTTACTTATATATGGAGTCTGAGTTCTATGCTCTAGCGGCAGCAGCAGATAAAGCAGAATGACTTTGAGAGCTCATATATGATCTTCCTCTAGTTAGAGTACAGATTCCTGCTATACGTATATACTACGACAACATGGTGACTGCAGCAGTGGTATCCAATGATCTCTTCAATGGTAAGAAAAAAGTTGTATGATTTCATCACACAGCACTGAATGAGCGCATTAAGGATGTCATCAATGCAGTGGTTGATGTTCGAAGCCAGAAGAATCTGACAGATCTGTTCACCAAATGTCTTAAGTGCCAACTAGTCGAGTACACAACAAAGAAGATAGACTTGAAGGAATTATGATGTTATGTCTTTCTAATCCTACCATAAAATGTTATGCTATTAGTTTAAAAAGAAATATACTAGGCATCTTACTTTTGGCTTAAAGAAGGATCATTGACTGGAAAAAATATCAAACATAGAGGTTAGTCCTTGAGGACATTATTGGGATTGCATCCTGGAATCTTTGTTGTCTACTATTTGCTCTTTGTACAAAGCACGTTCTGTGAGAGGATGACTTTGTTTAATGAGTTCTTTAGCATTTGGAATGCTCGACGTATATAACAGGAAGCACGTGTAGCTTAATACTACAAAGGGGCTAGTACCCCATGCTACAATGACATGACACCACATAAGGTGGGACCTCCGCTTCGAGCTATGTTACAGCGACATAGCACCGCATAGAGGCAATAGCCTTATGTTGAAAGACAGAGAGTAGTAGTTCGATACTACAAAGAGGCTGAGACCCCACGCTACTGTGGTATAACACCACCAAGAGGTTGCATCTCGGCTTCGGGCCATGTCATAGCGGTGTAGCACCATAAAGAGGCGAAAGGCCTTATGCTGGAAAATTTAAAACTCTAAAGCACTCAACTATGTGTATGAATATAGATGTAGGTCGTCTTTTGAAGGTTAACTTATAGACACTCAAGATATATACATAAATATCATATTGGCACACCCCCTTTAACAAGTGGCGCAGTTGATGTCATTGTGTGAGAAGGATAACAATTATGGTACTGAATTCAAGACAGTCAATTCCATATCATACTGTTGTTTGACCCATGCAGAAAGATTCAAGTCGTAAACGACATCTATTCTAATGCTTGATGTACATTCACTGTGCAGAACACTCAGTCCATATATTGAAATACATGGGAGATTTTTGGCCTTTTTTGAACTTGGTCTCTAAAAATGCTACCACACCCATGTGGCAACCCCAAATGTGTATTTTAATATAAGATTTTTCTTTTATTATCTTGTACACATGAGGAGTGGTAGCCCATGTGGTTGGTATGATGGGGTGTTTTACTAGATGGTAAGGTTCAAGACCTCCAACAAACAATTATAATTTTGTCACCTATTCCTTGGAAAATTTTCTTTGGAGCTAGGCCCTGAAAGGACCTATCGACTCGGACGCAAAGTGGCGCTTTGATGACGCACTTTACACTTTGCACGTACCAACAAGCAATTATATTATTGCACCATGCTGCACCACATGGAGGATGTTTGCGCGAAATTGCAGATTCGTGGGTGGCGTCTGCTCCCGCGAAGATGCAGATTCGCGCATGGAGGGTACTCCCATAGAAATGCATATTTGCGTGGCTATTCATCTGCTTCGTCGGCATAATTGTCCATTTAGTAGGTGTTGTTGCTGTAACCGTCCACTTAATGCGAAGTTACTCTCTGAATTTACTATCCATTATGGGTAGTGGGCTGCTAGGGGGTTGGCTCCCCTATATAATCACAAGTTTCTTCTCTTTTGCAAGATAAACCAAGTGATTATATACTACGAGAGGAGAGATGACAACAACATTCCAAAGCATCAAAGTTCTCTCCATGCGGTCCAAAGTGTTGTCCGTGTAAGGGTGACGGGGGACCGATCCAGAATTTTCTCTCTTTGAACTTGCTGGTTCCTTGAAACAGATCGATGGAAAGCGTCGAATTTTGCTTTGAGCAACAATGATCTTCATCACCCCAGCGAGCAGTGAGCAATTTTTTTCCCCTCAGGTGTTCATCAATTGTTTTCTGTTTCTTGTTGTAGCAACAGTGTTGCAAAGATTTCAAAGCTTACTTTTTTGCAGATTGTAATCTCGTTCTTTTGTTAGTTGTTGTAATATTTGTACTTTGCGTTTTCTACGTACTTTTGTACGATCTTTGTAACCTGGAACTAACATCTCTTTCTTTCCTCCAGTTTTAATTTAGGCAAGGTATGTGTGAGGAGGGGGAGGTCGTGTATAGGATTTGATTTAAGCATTAAGATTTTGCATAAAGAAGTAATGATCACCCGCATAGAAATCTTTCAAGATTTTGCATAAAGAAGTTGCCAAAGTGAGGTACATATATTGTTGACAACTTCCCTCTGGAGAAATGAAGACCCAAAGCTTGGCCTCTTTTTTGTATGTGAGGGGATTTAGTGGGAAGGCCATTCTTTGCTATTGCCCTTACATCTTAAAGAAAAAGTGGGAAAAAGGGATAAAGGATAGGTATTTTGATGCTGACAGGGGCTTAAGTTCAACTAATCCAATTTTATAATGAAGATTTATAGGATATTTAATTAGTGAGCAGATCCTTTGTATTGATTAAACAAGAAATGATGGAAAGAGACTTAGTTATCTTTATCGATTTTGGAATTAACTTGTCCGACTTACCTAGAAGAATGCAATTCTGCCACTAGCCTTCGAAAAATATGCAAACTTCGCCTACGAGGGATAGGTTTTCAATACGTGTTTGGACTCCTCAGGATATGGTGCACAGCTCCTTGTTGAGGAAGAATATTGCACACGTCACACGAGAACAACATGCTCGATCCAGATTTGATTTGGGTCGCGATTCAGATTTGACTTGGGTTTTCAAGGAGTCGATGTCGATTCAGCGTTTTCGTTGATTGCTTGGCTTCGGGGAGTCGTTATTGAAAAATGATTGCTCGAATGTTCCTCCAAGCAAGGCAACGGGTCCTTAGGCGAAAACGTCAGCAAAAGTGTAGTAGAATAGAAGAGTAGAAAATTCACTCAATTTGTTTCATCCGAAGTTTAGTAGATTTTATTAGATTTTATTAGATTTTATTCTCATTCATTTGTGTCTCTTCTACAATGATTTGGCCCTTTTTATAGCTATACAATTCAACCATAAGATACACAAAATAACTCAATAAATAAACAAATAATTCTAAGGAAGATAAGTTTTCCATCCAAACTAACCTTCAATAACAAATAAATAACAATAAAGATAAACAATTAATCAAATTGTTTCTTAAGAAAGATAAGATTCCTATCCAAACTAATATCCAAATAACATATAAATAACAATAAAGATAAAAATATCTCAGCTCCTCAATCAAAATATCTTATTTGATTTTGCAAGCTTGCTAATCTACAACTCGAGTTCGTCTCTGCCTCGTGCCGTGTCTTGATCGAATCTGATCCCCATCACATTTCCATTTGATGCTCTCCTGTGACTTCTTGATAAGAGAATGATGCATTTAAAAGATATTTAATAGTGTTTTTATACTTTTCTCAAATGGAAAGCTTTTTGGGTGTGCTAGGGTCTGTTTGGCGTGGAAAGCAATCCTAGTTTTATTTGATTGATTGTTTGTTCTTGGAAACTAAGTTTAGAAACTTCATAATACATTAGCAAAAACAGAAAGTAGGGGCTCATTTTGTTTCCATAATGGTGGAAACTAAACAAAAGTAGAGGGTCCCAACATTTATTATTATTAGCATTTATTATGAAAGCTAAGATATCAATATGGTCCCTATTTACATTGTTTAATATTGACATGTCATCCAATTGCTATGATTTCCTTATTCTTGTTTGTAGCAAACAATCAATTTTTTTAGTTTCGAAAACTATTCTCTAGTTTCTAGAAACTCAAGACATACTTAAGTTTGTAACTTTCAGATAGTTTCTGGTTGGCAATGGGCAAGCTTAGCCAGTCATTTTACATTTAGGAACACTTTTGAAGGATTATTTGAGAATGTATTTATATCTGTGCCAATATATCTTCTGTTAAGGATCTAACAGAATTGATATCATTCTTTGAAGTAGTAAGTTACCTGTGATAATACTGTTTTACTGATTCATAACTTCTTTGATGTTTACAAAGATAAATAGATAGAAACAGAGGGATCATTCCATAATTGTTAATGTACTTAGATTTTGAAAATAAATGCAAAACTATTACCCAATATTCTTGGCATTGTTCATAGTAAGAGCCCTTGTCTTAAATAGTGAAAGTTACCAACCAGCATGGTTTATACTCTATATAAATAAAACAAAGTGAGAATGATTGATCATATTGTCTCACTCAATTTATGACTACTACACCAGAACACTAGAGTGTTAGTGAGGGTTGAGGGTCATATATCTAAATCTAACACGCTGCCGCAAGTCGAAGGTTCATTTTGGACAAAGAGTTGGATTTGCAGTGGTATAATTCTTTTTTATAAAATTGTTTAAATTGCATGCTAGAAGGATTGGAGCTGGGTTGCTATGATACCATGAAAATTCCCTACCATTACGCCGAACTCTAGAGTGTAAGTGAGTATATATAATTATTAAGACTTTGTATTTTCGTCAAGTTAGCTACAGTTGTTTACATCTATTTCCTTCAATGGTTTCATAATATTGATTGGACTGATTACTTTCGCAGTCAATGCTTATAGATCTCATAGTTGCCTTACTAACTCTTGTTATACTACAGGTCTTCCTTATTGGCATTTGTCTGCCAATGTACGCTATACATTCGAGCAATAAACCTTGGGATTCATGGGACTCCATTGCCACAGTTGTTTGCATAGCTGGTATTGTTATTGCATACTTTGCAGACACACAGCTCCATAATTTTGTTCAGAGGAATGAAACCTTAAGAGAACAAGGTATCTCCGTGGTGCCTAATCTTGATAAAGGTTTGTGGGGTTATTCTCGCCACCCGAATTACTTCGGGGAGCAGCTTTGGTGGTGGGGTCTGTTCATCTTCGGATGGAACGTAGGACAAGGATGGATGTTTGTAGGACCACTTACCAATAGTTTGTGCTTAGTCTATGTTACTGTGCTTGTTGAACAACGGATGCTAAAAAAGGAATACAGAGCAGAAGCATATAGGCAATACCAGAAGACAACATCGGTCTGGATACCTTGGATTCGATCTGCTATCAGAGGACCAAAGGAGAAGACTATATGAGTATGGAAATCTTCTAACTCTACTGTTATGTCTTCTTCAGTCTCTAACGTCTTTACCTTGCCTATCCTTGTGCAATGTTAGTTGAATCATGCTTCCCTAAAATGCCTACTATTGTAATGTACAATATGTATTTGTATAAGGGGTCAAGATCTGTCTGCAGATTATCTTTATATGCTTTATGTGACTGAAACTGTGTTTCCTCGAGGAAGCAAACAAAATATATAGATTGAGAAAAAAATCTTCTCGGGAGGATCCTTCTGTTAGAATGCTATTTTGAGTAATAGTACTATATACAAATCTTTTGGTTCCAAAGTAGAAGGGAAGGAACAAGTGTCTGGAATATGATTAGCAGGATGACATATAACCATTTCAAAAGAACAATCATGCAGACACGGGTACAGACACTGCCTTGTCTTTGTTTGTTACTGACCTCTAGGCACTTGTTAGGGGATATTAGCTATTAGGACGTTTGGCAAGTTTTGTTAGAACCGAGGCAGATCAAAGATGAGAACAAGGGCGAGGAACTGAGGTTCAAGTACACTTTACAGTCTACCCTCTGTCCTGATGTGGTAGTCGAGATCCAGAGTTCCATGCAAGAAACTTGCTCAACTCAGGTTACAAGCTAACAAAACCAAACCCGTTCTTCCTTGCAAATGTAGTTGCAATTGAGATAGAACGTTTACAATATAAGAGGATGGAGAAGAAAGAAACAAAACGACGTTCTTCTCTTTGCGTTTGCAGACGCTACAATCAGGTAGAACAAATAAAGAGAAAATACACAAAAGTAAATCTCCTTGTTGGGGTGAACATATCACCATTGCTCAAAGCAAGATTCTTCCTATAAACGATCTGTTCCCAGAAACCAGCAAGTTCACAAAAGAACTTCTGGAACGCTCTAGGTTACATTCGGGAAGACTTGGAACTCGAAATGAGCAAACTGCTCTCTGTGGCGCATAGCTAATGCCGCATGTGCCTCGGATCTGTTGCTGCTGCTGCTGCTCTGTGCCGCATCGACTTGTTGGCTACCTCTGCTACTGTAGTCCTCACTCTCTCTCTCTTCAACCTCACAAAGGAGAAGAGTGGAGCTCTATTTATAAAGCAGCTCAGCACTTATCGCGCATAGACATGCAGATGCGCGCATACGCGCTGACCGACCAAATCCCATAAAATTCAGGTCACAGAGTCCTATGCACCGACACAGCAGCACGTTGCACGCTGACAACGCCGCCTGCGCCGAAAGCAAAGGCAACCGACAGAAATGACAGCGCCGAAAACAACCCTAAGCATGCGCCTCATGCATAGCGCCTAGCGCATAACGACTGGCCGCATAACGCTTGGTCATATACCTGCATGACGTATAGCCGCCTTGTCGCAAAAGCCGCGAATGCCCCGCTCATAGCCCATTCATAGTCGCGCGCATAGCCGGCGTAGAGTCGCGCATACGCCTCGAGCATGTGCCCGTGTATGCACCTGAGCTAGCAACCGTGCATGCCACTCGCGCATAAAAGAAGCGCACAAGCGCCATGCGACGATACTGACGTGCTAAGTGTGCCATCAAAGCGCCACTTTGTGTCCTTCTGAGCCCGAATCCGAGTTGCTAAGCCCCTACGGGGCTTAGCTCCTAATGATTCTCAAAGAGAGTAACAAAACAAAGGTTTGTTCCTTGTGGTTTAAACTTAACCCTCTACGAAAATCAACCCACATGGGCCATCACATCCCGTGTGCATATGCTAATACAAGCATAGCTATTATATTGAGATATACACCATGGTAGTTTTCCAATGTGGGACTAAAGTTCCCAAAGCTAAGTTGAAAACACCAACAATTTTCCGCATATATCTCAATATATGATTGAGTGTTTCTCATAGTGATTGTCCATCATGCATTAGGATAGATGTCGCCTCCGATTTGAATCTTCCCACATGGCTCAAACAACAGTACGGTATAAGAATAGACTGAGCCTTGAATTCTGCACTATAGCTGGTATTCTTCTCACTCACATAATGACATCAACTGTGTTTTCGGTCACACGTTAAAGGCCCCGTGCTGACTTGATCTCAGTGTATGTAACTTGGTATGTACAAGTTTACCCTCAGCAGATGGCCCACATCTCTTTTCATACACTTATGTGAGTTCTTTTGTTAAGAGTTTCAGCATGAAGCCTTCCGCTTTCTTGTGGTGCTACGGCACTATAATATGGAACAAAGCCGAGGCTCCACCTCTTGTGGTGTCATACCACTGTAGCATGAGGTCACATGCCTTTTTGTAGTGCTATACTACTCAGCATGAAGCATTGCGCTCCCTTGCGGTGCTACGCCGCTGTGACATGGCCTAAAGCCGAGGCTTTACATCTTTTACCTTAATGTAGTCACGCCACTGTAGCATGAGGTCACCGGCCTCTTTGTAGTGCTGCCTACAACTCTCAATTCTTCAGCATTAGGCTACCTGTCTATATGTGGTGCTACGTCGCTATGAAATGGGCCGTGGTGGTGTCACCCACTGTAGCATGAAGTACTTCGCTCCTTTGTACCCGTGCTTCATGTAAGCACACTGGACATCCACGATCCCCGATAACTCATTAAGACGTCGAAGCCATCCTCTCACATGACTTGTTCTATATAATGAACAAATAGTAGACTACAATGGTTTCGGGTACGTATCCCACATCGTCCCAAAGGACTATCTACTGTACCTGATATTTTTCTAGTTAATGGCCGCATAGTAACTGGCTACATAAAGCTTGGTCGCATACCCGCCTTGCCGCAAAAGTTGCGCATGGCCGCGCATGCACCGTGCATAGCCCGTGCATAGCCGCGCGCATAGCCAGCACAGAGCCGCGCATGTAGCCTTGCATAGGCCTCGAGCATGCGCTTGCACATGCAACTCGCGCATAAAATAAGCGCACGAGCGCCATGCGACGATGCTGACGTGCTAACTGCAAAGTCCCATCGAAGCGCCACTTTGCGTCCTTCTCCCGAGCCCAAGTCCGATTCGCTAAGCCCCTACGGGGCTTAGCGACTAAGGATTTCCAAATAGAGTGACAAAACAAAGGTTTGTTCCTTGTGGTTTAAACTTAACCCTCTAGGAAAATCAACCCACATGGGCCACCACACCCCATGTGCATATGTCAATACAAGCATAGCTATTATATTGAGATATACACCATGGTGATTTTCCAATATGGGACTAAAGTTCCCAAAGGTAAGTAGAAAACACCAACAAGTATACATGAATGCAAGCTAACAATAAAAAAAAACTGAACTATTAAACTAAAAAGCGAACTACAAGTAGCAACAAGTTGTAATGTTGCTTTGCGATTTATTGCAATTTTAAATAATAATTACTTAATAGGTGCCTACAATTATTAGAGTAGAATACAAGATGATGCAAATACTTAATAGACTCACAAAAGGGAATTGCTAACAGGAACACTCACACAAGGTCACTCAAATATACAAACTTACATTACACCAAAACAACCACACTACCTCTTGTTTCTTAGTTTGCTTGCTTAGCTGGGTGCTTCTTGCTTTCCAAATGAGGACCTCACACTTATTTATTTATTGGTGTTTTTTTTTTTGCTTATAGTCTCCCAAATCTAGTATATTTTTTAATAAAATTCCTCAAATCTCATGAATTGGTAATAAGTCCTTAAAATCAGTGAAACATCGAGTTATTAGTCCTTGTAGTCAAATTAATGTAGTAATCATATCTCATTCATTATCATCTTCACCAACAACTGTTAAACTTCTCCAACCTCTCTTCTTCAAGACTTCATCATCAACAATCTCTCTCTCTCTCTCTCTCTCTCTCTCTCTCTCTCTCTCTCTCTTATCTCCTCTTTTTCCTCTTTAGAAAAACCAAATCCGATCCAATCAAATAATCTTCTCTTTTTAGAATGTATCAAATTTGTTTGGAGATATTGCAAAATATTTCAATACAACACATAAGTAAAAAATAAAATGGAAAACCGAAACTAGAGGGTGCAAAGTCGAATTTGTTTATAGATCTTACCAATTCCCCACAAAAAACCCAAATATTACTCTAGATAGTAATATACATATGTTGTCGATGTAATCATTGAGACTCTCTTCCAAATCCACCATAATCGAAGAACTTGATTTTGGTAGGAGATGGTTTTAGGATTTTTGAATAAAACATGATTAGAAATTATAAGGGGATGAAGGTTTTGGAAATTGGATATAGATCAAGGGAAAAGCGTCTATTAATTGGCTTAATTTGGGTTGGGTTGAAATAACCCAAACATAAAGGAAGAGGGACTCGTAACTTGATTTCTGCTAATTTAAGGGACTTATAAGCAATTCATGAGATTCAGGGGACCTTATTAAAAAAATACACGATTTTGGAAACTTATATGCAAAAATTCATAGTGAAAAGTGATGGGAGTAGAAATAACTAGAAGAATAAGGAGATTGAAAGTTAGATTGAATGATAAAGACGTTTCTATAGAATTCCAAGGCCGTCATTACACATAAGGATCTAGAGAAAGAAGCAACGACGGAGGGAACAAATATCTAGAAGGGAGAGAGATGACTGACGAAGAGTATTATAGAGGAATGAAGGGTTCGATACTGTTGTAAAAGTCCAAGAAATCACTCAATAATATTCTAGTAGACATCTAGAAGAATTCAGTGTTGATAATGAAATCCTAATAGCTTCTGGCTACTTCCAGTGTGATTTTATATCTTAATCGATATGGCTTAATCATTGAACCAAACCCTGAGTCAAGTTGTCGAAGCCAATCCTATGCGATATGTTTGAGCCTTTGAGCCAATGCTGCACACCGGTGTAATTGCATTGAAGATAATAGAATTAACATTAAACTGCCTTGTTTTATGAACAAATCTTCTTTATATCTAACATGTACAAGCATGTTTTAGTTGGAAGCCATCAGTTCATGACAGATTATGTCTTGTGCAAATTTTTAACCAGTTTGATTAAGGGACTCAAAAAGATGCGCGTAATGGGCAATCCTAATGGAGTTTTTTTTAACAACCGGAGATTTATATCTTAAATATAACAACAATAATCATTTGTAACTTGTAGGTGTAGATCGAAGAAATTCATTTATCATTTTCTTCCAATGACAATCAAGTTAAACAATGTGTTGTTTCAGAAAACAGCCATCTCCCCCTTTTAAGCCGAAACCTTCTCCGTCTTCTCATCAGCCACTACTGCAGGCTCTTTGGCCTGTTCAACCTTCTCTGCGACCACACTATCCCTTTCTTTCTCCTCGACGACCGGAGCAACCTTCGCTTCGGCAGGTGCGTTATCCTTTACGATTACTGCCTCCACCGTGGCTGGTTCATTAGTCTTTAGTTCGTTGATCTCTGGAGCAAATTCAAGCACCCGGGCTTTCTCAGCCTCTGGCCTAGGCGACGAGAGGTCTACTAGTGGAGCCTCGGTGGTCGGTTCGGACTTGATCTGCAAAATATTCGCAATGTTGAATTATTGTATAATAATATAATCACAATTCTAGAGTTCTGGTATGGTGGCAAGTACTTTAACATAGCATGAAGTCATCCATGTTTAATTCTTTGTCTGAAACACATTTTGAGTACTTAAAAAAAGTATAGTACTACATGAATCCAATTCTTAACCGTAAAATGGACATTGTTTCTGTTGCAGCATATTGGAATACTATATAAATATAATCCTCGTCACAATTCTAGATTTTTCCTACAATGGTAGGGACTTCATCGAAAATGCGTGCTCCAAAAGGAGAAATTTCTAAATACAATAACCAGCTATGTTGCACGGACACTGATACAGTACGAGAAATTTCTAACTACAACAATCGGCTATGTTGCATGAACACGGATAGAACACACACATACAACACAACACAACACAACATGGGGAGGACACGCGGACATGGACAATATACTTATTTTGCTTTGTCATTGTGTATTTTGGACTGTCTATGTTGTGTCCAGTACGTGTCCTATACAACATGACTCAGATTTTTGGAGTGTCCGTGTTTTCTTGACAAGCGGTAACTAGTTTTCGATACAATTCATACCTCCTCCTTGGTAGCTTCGCTTTCCACAGGCTTCATGATGACCTCCGGTAGGGGAACGGAGTTCTCGAACGGAGCCACGGCATTGGGGCCGTCCAGTTCCTTGGGTTTGCTTGCGCAGCCTCCCATTTGATCCTGGTGAGCAAATGGGCAACTGGAGTATTGAAATGCAGGAAGAGAATGGCAATGGAGGGCTTCAGAGCCACAGGTATTTATTGGGGATCCGGAAGTTGTAGGATCCGGAAGTTGTAGAGATGCGACAGGAGGAGATGGAGAAAAAACATTGTGTGTTCTATTTTAGGTACAACTTGGGTGGTCGGGAGAGAAGGATGTCTGTCTTTGTAGTTTTTGAATGGCTTGCGGTTGTGGAGTAAGTTATTACTGTTGGGGAATTAATGAATCCTATATATGATGTTCGTCCTCACCACACTTTCTTTTCCCTTCAAAACTTTGGGATGCAAATTGCAATTGGATGTTCATTCATTTCATTGATTATCTTGCCATATATTTTTCCTTACATAAATTATTGGACCGTGGGTTGTGGCCTAGTGGTAACCACGGGGGTCCCGGTGCGGAAGACGCATGTTCGAATCTCCCCTTGGCATTTGCCAAGTCGGAGAAAAAGGACACTTCAAAATAATAATATATATATTCGAATGTTCCTAAAAATGCGAGAATCTGTTGTTAGCAGTTTGGGTGGCTCTTCTTTTGATTGTTAGGAAAATATATGCTCTTGAATAGAAAATACATTATGACTGGATTTTGATATGCCAACATAGGTACAGCTGAATCGGATCGCAATAACTGTTGATTTCTTAACCGTAGCAAGGGTACTCGGTGTAAAAGTAAGTGTTGCTAGTCTAAGATCTCCATTAAAGGAAGTTTGGACAATGGGAATATTTTTCTTGATTCAATTCCAGCCATTGCTTTTCTTTTATATTCAAGTGGTTTTGTATTTGCAGCCTGTAAATTTTGCTTTCAATGTTCAATATATTTTCTAAGGTGACAGCATGAATTCAATTTTTGAAGTCTTTCACCATATTCATGCTATAATAGCTCATACTGAGGTTAGGTCACAAAGGATTGGAAAGAAATCCCTTCACGAGCAATCCTTGTGATTGCCAAGTGTATATTTAGTTGGAATTTGGTAGATGTGCACTGGAAACAAACCTAGGTACGTGACCTAACCTCAGTATGAATGCCTCACCCTTTCTAATGAGGATCATGGCATGATGACCAACAGTAGTAACTCTGCACAACAGGGATTCTCTTGTTGATCAAGAATATTCCGTCCTCGAGATTATGTTAGAGCAAGTTTGGTATCCACAAAGACTCTTGTAGAGTATTTGCTCAACCATCCAATATAAATAAATAGACATGGGCTTAGATCAAATTCTTTGTAACATATTCTCTTCATGCTAAGATGAAATCATGGAAGGTGTGTGAAGGCCGTAACAACTACTTTTTTATAAATGTTTTTTTTTTAAACTAATACACCCACCCACCGCTACCCCCCCCTCCCCCCCCCCCCCCCCCCCCCCCCCCCCCCCCACCCCCGTTTCATGAGTATTACATGGACTAACCCCAATTTGAAAATAATTACACGGAGCACCCCTTTGTTTTATGTTTTATTGTTGAAATATGGGTGGTTAGTGTTATTACTTTCTATAAAAAAATATAAAATATAAGACTGGTCCGTGTAATTAGTTTCAAAATAGGGATGGTTAGTGTAATAAGTTGTAGACATAGGGTACTTAACGTAAAATGTCCATATTTTTTTGTTGCATCCAAAAATGCTATCAACACAACGAGTCTATGATTGTTATCCCAAACTTAAGTCAATCCTATATTTTTGACAAAAGGTTCTATTTCATTTGACTTATTTCATATGATTGAGGTTGTAAACTATTTTGCATAGATTGCAGTATTGACTGATACAGATAAAAACATGGTCCATATTGATACGGTTTGGCATGTTCCTGTGCGATACTGAACGTTATTGATATTGGTTGATGCTAATGTTTTTCCCCAATCAATTCGATAGAAAAAATTGAATGAAAAAGATCAATCAACAATAGCGTAAAAGCATAATAAGATTTTAAAAATATGTAAATAAAACTTATTTATTGTATGTAAACTAATTAGCAAGGGTGAGTATTATTTCATTAAATTTCATAACTAAAAAACAACACAATAAATACTTAAAATAAATTATGTATATGTATAAAAATCCTAATTTTTTTTATAATATATTAATATTTATTTGATTTTCGACCATAAAAATTTGATATGCTGATTTGAAACCGTTGATAATGTCGATACCATCGATTACTCATAGGAAGGGTCTGATTTCGATATCGATACTGCGAACCTTGCTCTTTTGTTCTCTTTTCTAAAGGCAGAAATATATAAATTAAATTGAAAAAATTATACACACAACAAAACTCCTATATTGTATCGGTCCTATACATTGTCTGATCTCGAGTTCGTTACAGACTAGTGTACGCTATTGCTCGGAGCACGAGCACTTGGAGATCAAAGGGAGGCATGGAAATCTTCAAGAGAGAATGAATTCTAGGTTTGTAACTTCGCATTGGAGGAAGATCTCCACCACGTATTCAAAGGGGGTCCTTTGACCTTCAACGGCCAACTAGCCATCACATGACATTGGGAAACGAATTTTGAGTGGGATTAATTGTCCAAAGTGTCACTTTGGTTATCTTCGGTACTCTGGAGTGCGCATGTAATCATGAAGAGAGTTAGTTTGATCGACACACCGTTTAAGAAGGATATCCTAATGATACAAGGAAATACTAGCTTTTTCTAGAGTCTTTATGGAAGTTGAAAACCGAAGATGTACTCCCAAATGAGGTTCGAGTTCGGTTAGCCAATGGCGCGATGTTCAATCAGAAGGTCAAATATGAGTGTGTGCCAACATTTTTTTTATTATTCCCAGGGCGTAATTTTCGATGGAAAAATGAAAATTATGTAACACTTCAAAGAAGGTGCAAGACAGAGATCCTTGGAGGATTCTGAGAGACGAAAAACTAGTGTGTTACTTCGAAGAAGACATAGAAGAATTCATTGCAGTAGCAGCAAAAATTCCACTAACAGTTTCTGATTAGATCATAATTGTTCTCGTTCAGAACGAGTTGCAAGTGGACAGAAGATAAACAGAAGGTTCTGATTAGATCAAAGAAGGAAAAAGCTTGCTGGGATGAATGATCATCGGCGCTCAAAGCTTGATTCGTCCCACACGAACAGCTTCCAGGAACCAGCAAGTTCGACGGAGAACTTTGGAACACTCCGCTCTTCTGACTCCTCAGATGGCGTGGAATCCTGCGCTGAATGGCGCTGATGCACAACTTTTCTTTTCTCTTGAACTCTCAGAAATTCGTAAGGAATTGTGTTATGAACACTTAGTTTTTGAGAGAGAGAGCGGAGAAGCTTATATAGACCGCACTGTAACTGTCCAGTTAGCAAAATATTTGGGACGTGGAAAAAAACTGTCTCAAACATTCTATAACTGCTCAATTGTGCACAGACACGATCTGAGCCAACTGGCGCATAGCGTGTGTCATGACCCGCACCCGTTTTTTTTTAAACGGATACGAGACGTGTCCAAGCCAGCCTACGCCGCAGTGTCGGCGGTAGAACGCTGTCACGGCCATGAAGATCAAAATCACAAATAATGCTCATTCACAAAATTAATTTAACTTACAATGATCACAAGTTTTATATTTGCAGAAAAATACAAACTTGTACAAATAATGGAATGACTACAACTCCGCTATCTAGCTAGTTTTTAGGCTTTTGTCTGCAAGTACACCCGTATCTCCCATGCTAAGTAAATCCACGGCTAACCTGAAAAATATTGGTTTTCAGTCAGGAATGGAATGAGGACAATTCACTGAATGTAATTTCAATAAATGAAAATGACTATACAACAGAGATTAGACATCAATTACATGTTTTTGAAAATAAATAGAAAAGACGAAAAATCAGTAGCAAATAAATAGACAAAATATACTTTTCCAACTGTTAGAAGTACCTTTGATATGTGATCAGTCTGGAACACTACACCGCAAGGTCTACGAGGTCTACTTGCATGAAAATAAACAATGTCTACGAGGTCTACTTGCAGAAAATAAACAATGTCTACGAGGTCTACTTGCAGAAAATAAACAATGTCTACGAGGTCTACTTGCAAAAAATAAACAATGTCTACGAGGTCTACTTGCAGAAAATAAACAATGTCTATGAGGTCTACTTGCAAAAAATAAACAATGTCTACGAGGTCTACTGCATGAAAATAAACAATGTCTACGGTCGGATCACACATCCTTGGTACTTCTCATTCCCGACTCAACAATTTATAATAGAATATAAAAATCACATAACCAATGGCTAATCAATGAAATATAGTGAAGATCAATATCGAAATGCAGACAATAAACTGTACTCGCCTGTGGTCCTGTGCTGGTGAAAACGATAATCTGAGCCACTCAGTGTGCCATAATAGTCAAAATTCGTACAACAATCTCCGGATGCTGAAATAGACATTACCAATATTCTCAGAATAGTCAAATTAGCTAGGATTGCCTATCCTTAAGTTCAATTCTGGATACAGGGACAAAACGGCAATTTCGGGTCAAAACGGTGTCCGCCGTTGGATCCGCTTTGCACCGAAAAGCGTGCCGAGATCAATGGTCTCTAAAGTCATCAAACTATATGTATACGAATTCGTTTTGATGATACGAACCCAACCGCATGTCCAATTTTGGATTCCGGTAGGCCGTGCACAAAATCGCCCGTTGAATTGGACCGTAGGGCCCGCAAAACGGCGATCCAATCCACCGTCTCAGAATCGGACCAAACTTGGCGTACAAGACCAAAAAAATGATACAGTCCTGCTGGCGCAAGTTTTGTCTCGATCTGATGAACGTGTACAAAGTAATTAAAAATTTTGCACAGAGGCAGATACGGTGAATTTCGACGGATACGCATCAAATTCGTCGCGCACACGCGACCAATTTGAATTCCGTCAAAGCCCACACCTCTATGAAGCCGTTATGCATCTTTCGATGCTTTCGGTTCGCGACCACATCGTCCGGATTGGCGGGACGCACGTCGTATCTAAGTTTTTTCGTAAATTTATATTTTAAAAACAGGTTTTCACCAATCTTTGGAATCCGATTTCTCTACGTACAGTCGACGAAATCAAACTCCGTAAGTTGGCTTGCCGAGCCCTATAGGTTGTCTAGGACTGGCTTCAATTAGTTTTCGAAATTCCCTAATGTTTAGTTCAGAAAACGACTGCCAAGTTGGGTTGAGAGACTTCTATATACTCTGTTTTGGAACAGATTTTTCCGTCGACTTTTCGACTCGTTTTCCCTAGATTCTAGGCCATCTAAAATAAAACAAATTGACAGGAGTCGAAGGCGTATACGTTGTGGGCATACCTGAGAAAACGGCTCGAAGAATCGTCAACCGTGCGCGGAGAAAACTCTACGCGAAGTCGGCGCATCTGCTGCTTGTTTCAGTCCGCCTGTGCGCGCGCGGCCCTGTTGCGGCGGTTCCTGGCCGCGTGTGGTGGCGGCGCCGGCGGCGAGCGGCCGCCCAGATGCTCTGGGGAGGGGAGGGGAAATCGCGGGTTAAGGTTTAGGTTTGACGATTTTCTCTCTCGTTTCCCTCATCTATACGCGTATATATAGTGGCTGCTGGACCGAGCGGTGCTCTCGATTTGATTAAGAAGTTAGCTCGGGTTGGCCTGTGGGTTTTGGGTGTGTGACTGCTGGTTGGCCATTTACATGGGCCTGTGCGTGCTGGGTCCACTGTTCCCGCGAGGGAACAGTGTGAATTGTTTTTTTTTATATTAATAAACTTTATACATACATACATACATATATATATATATATATATATATATATATATATATATATATATATATATATATATATTATCACCTTAAACCCGAATAAATCCCAATAGTGTAGGGCCTACCTATATGAACATGAACACCTATATTATAATATTTATTCGACAAAATAATATAACCCATTATAATAAAATAATATTATGTAGTAATAACCTTAATAGTATTGATAATAAAATAGTAATAATGTTAATAATAATAATAATAATAACGAAATTTAATAAATCCATAATGGTGTATATACCATTATGTACAGTCTAATAATCCCGAAATGTATGAAGACCTATTTTATAAAAAGTCACTGAATATCACTAATAATAATATTTATAATATTTAACTACGAATACTCAAAATTTTTTATTAAATCATTAAAATGAAATACAACACCCTCATTCCAAATTCTATCAACACGAATGTCATTGGACGTGCCGCATGACTACACGGGCTTGGGCTCAGTTCGGGTCCAGTCCGGGCTAAAATGGTATAACCGGTTTTCCCTAAAACTCAATAATATAAATAATAAAAAAATAAACTTCGGTAAGGGTTGAGTCGCAACTTGGCCTATTTTTTCCTAGTTAGGACATCACTATGGCTCGGCCTTCCCTACCGGGGCTAATACACTAGTCAAGGCACGCCATTGCACTATCCGTGCCACGATTTCTAGTCACCGTATACTCCAAAACTCCATCATGGCTAAAATCATCTACCGTAATAATTAACTAAATAATTATCTATAAAATCTAAAAATCACTATTCCAATAAAATAAATAATAATAGAAAATATTCCAAATTTTCTGGGTAGGGTAGCTACAAATCTACCCACCTTAAAAATAATTTCGTCCTCGAAATTTAAGGGAAGAGTCCATCCGCTATGATAGAAGACGGTTTCCATTTGCTATCATCTATTCTCATGGTCATTTTATACTACTAATGCTTGAAGATTCCTACCCACCTTTGATCACACTACTCCCTCAAATCTCATGTCGCTAAACTTTATAATCTTTCACTAATTGCTAAAATTGCTACCAATATATATCTACTGTATATGACACCTATAATCCTCTCTTATCTATCAAGCGATCCAAAATTTAACGAGCAACAAGTTTACACAAGTAGCTAAGAAATATTGATAAATTCTAATAAGCATGACCATTCGTCACTCTGCAATATGAAGGACAAGAAGATAAGAAAGAATAATCGAGAATAATATGGAGTTTCTTGAGCGGTAGAGAGTATCCAATGGTGCAGACAGAAAGAAGGTTTATAAACCATTGACTTATTTGCTAGATTGGACTACTCTAGTCCAGTCACTTGCTAAATCAAGAATCCTTCGTTTCTTAGAGGGGATTGCAATCCGTGCAATACAGAAGTTCTGTTCTCGAAATTCTGAACAAGTTCCATAATAGAACGGAATTTGAGAAATCAAAATTGTGATCTTTTCCGTGGTTATTTAAACACGCAAACAAGGGATATAAATGCAATGGAAGATTGTATCGCAACTTCCAGGTAGATGGAATAATGGTTACAAATGACACCACATTCTAAGAGATGGAGATTACATAATAGGTATAGGGGCCTATTTCAAATGGTTCGACTTTATAGTCTAGGTGGTATGCATGGATGGGTTTTACTGGTCTTAATGGGTTCCCTGATTGGTCATCAATCGTTGGTTGGATGAACCTTAGATTCCAATCTATATTGTCTGGACAAGATCCAATGATAATACTATTTCTACTAGGTTAGGGTAACCTAGAATAGGTTTTCACCCAAGTGGTTGAGCTAGATGGGCGGTCGGATGGGTTAAATAGGTTCTGTAAGCCCTGAAGATGCGCCTTTCGTGACTTTCGTGTTTAAGTAGCACGAGAAGACATAATTGAGTGGCACACTAGTGACATGTGCGTAGTGGGCTTCAAGTGAATCACAACCATATATTGGGTCGAATGAATTGAATCAAGGTTGAGTCTCTAATGGAAGTCGGGAAGCATACCGGTATTATGGTAAGGGTAATAGCTAATCCTCTTACCTGAAAGTTGTACCATAAAAATAGAGTACAAGGGGACGTGTTTGTTGGTAGTAATCTTGAGGTTTTCCCTTGGGGGCGGGAAGTCGTAAAGGGAGGCGTTGGCCTTTACTATAGTTTAAGCCTTTGCCACTAGTCAAATCATAACCCATCTTTTGGATGAGGTATTTGGCCTGAGCAGAGATTTGCATCTTGCCATTAGCAGGTTCCGATTCGGCAGAATTAAATCTTTGAGGACGTTCTACCCGACCGAAGATGATGGGCTCCTAGTCCTTCTTTTTTGTCGGGACCACGAAGTAATCGTCTCGGGATGGGATGATTTGGCTTGTAATATTGGCGGTTGTTACTTATGTTTGTAACATACCTAAAGCATTATCCAAGATATACATAGCATTCCATTGTGCACAAAAGTAATTCAAAGATAGCTTTCTATTAATGAAATATAGAATTTTATTTCGAGGGATCACATCATCTAAAGAAGGTGTCTCAATATTAGCAGATATATAGTCCCCTAACTCTTCATCAGTGAGGACCGGATTAGCCACGGAAGAAAGTAGTAGA
Source organism: Iris pallida (assembly GCA_029216955.1). Taxonomy (NCBI): domain Eukaryota; kingdom Viridiplantae; phylum Streptophyta; class Magnoliopsida; order Asparagales; family Iridaceae; genus Iris; species Iris pallida. The sequence goes on along the minus strand of JANAVB010003400.1, from coordinate 9,472,730 downwards.
GTCCTCCGTTTCAACTTGACTACCGGGGGATCTGAAGTCGGAGGACCCCTTGGTGCTGCTTCTTTGGCCTTCGAAGCAACTTGACCCTGATGGGTTCTTGAATAGGGGCATGGGCCTTTCCATAAAATTTGACCACGAGAGGAGCTGACGTTTGAGGAGACCTCCGTTTTAGTCGAACTCTCATCGATTCTTCAGTCACTATTGCAGTTTTCACTTTATCGTGTGCATCATTAGCATCATCATCCCAGGGGACTTGTATGTACATATCAGCATAAGTACAGCATGCCTTAAGTCCTCAAAAAGAATTGATATCAGCAAACTCTATCTTAATAACCCCGTTACTGGCCACATACTTCATGCTTTGGTAGAGAGTAGAGGGCAGGTTCATGTATTCGTATATCCATGGTCGTCCCAACAAGACATTGTAGGATATGTCTGCATCAATGACATAACATATCACATCCGTTTGGAGATCACCTATCTGGCACTTCATACGGATCTTATCCAATGGATTGCTTTTTCCAGAATTAAAGTTGCTGATTGTAGTGTTGGACGCAGTCAATCGGTGCATAGGTATCCCCAAGGTCTGGAGCAAACTTCGGGGGATGATGCTGAGGGAAGTGCCGTGGTCGATGTGGATGCAATCGACCTTAGTGGCACCAATATATCCTGTATAGTACAGGGGTCTTTTGTGCCTATTATTTTCAGCAACATGTCTTGTTGAGTGAAGGTGATGTTCGGGATCGTCCCGACTACACTGTAGCAATAAGGGCAAGCGATAGCATATTCTTTAGGCGGCTGGACTTGGCTGAGGATGGAATCAACATTTTATAGCGCCTCATCGAGGGTGTCCCAAGTCTCTTTAGAGAGACGGAGGAGCTCAAAAAGCGACAGCCTAGCTAACATATTGGCAAGTTGTGCCAATATATCAAAGTTATAGGGCTTGATGGGCCCCATCGTTGAGTCTTTCTTCAGAGGTTTGTCAAAGTGGGCCTCATTCTACTTCTGCTTATCTGTCATAGGAGGTTGAGACAGACCAGCTTCCAGAGTATCGGGTGTGGTGGCCACAACAGGTGGAGGTACTTCTTCCTTCGGAGCCTGATTGTCTTCCCGTTGGTAGGAGATACCAGAATGGGTGCCAACCAGAGCTTCGTCAGTTATGGTAGAAGCCATATGATACGACTTGGATTTCTTCCATTAACAGAAAGCACCGTGGGTTGCATCATGTCTGGGGCAAGATTGGGATGGATCCACATAACTTCGCCTCGCGGCGTTGTAAGCGGGATCAGGCCCTGAGCGTTATCACGGGCCAGCAGAAGGTTAAATACTTTTATTGTCGTCTTGGGGATCAGGATGACACCGTCTTGGACTTCCATCTTCGGGAAGCTGCCAAATTGAAGGGTCACCATGTTGGCAGTGACCGTCTTGTCCTCGTAGTCAAGTAAAAGGACTTTGGCATCAATGAGCCTCTGAATCTGCTTTTTCAATACGTAGCAATCACGTGTCGAGTGGTGGACGTACCGGTGGTAATGGCAGTACTTAGGATTGTCCACCTTGTCCACTTCATATGGACGTTTGGAAGGTAGGAGCTGTAGCTTCTCACCCTTCATCAGTACGTTGAAGAGCTCCAACACGTCCTCATCATTAAAGGAATAGTTTTCCTTTGGTTTCGGAGCCTCTGCTGGCTTTTGGTTCACTAATGCTAAACCTTTAGGAATGTTGATAGTCAAGGCTTGCTTGCCATTTCCATACTTTGTACTGTTGGCAGGGTTGTTGCCAGACGGGCGTTTCCCTCTGTCTTCGAGTGTAGGGAAGTTCACACCCAGCAAGCGTGTATCACGGGCATTCCTTTCAGCACTATCGACACTAATAATGAATGGCGTCCACCCCGTGCATTAAGGAGGGTTGTGCTAGAGTTTGATCACAGGAAGCATGTTGTTTCGGCATGAGTCCATCAGCACGGGCTCAGGCACACCGGGTGGCAGTATCAAAGCCGCTTGGCGGAAGCGCTCGATGTATACACGAGCAGCTCCTTTTCTTTCTGAACAATATCTATGATAGCAGACATTTCATGTCCATTTCCTCTTCGTAGAATCGGGAGAGTCAGAGTCGCTTCAAATCGTCAAAAGACAAAAAATAGTTGTCGGGGAGGCTGCAGAACCATTCGTATGTTATCCCCTGTAACGCCCCCACGAATAGGCTTGTAAGCAGGCCGTCATTTTTCGGCATCGACGAGGAGACTCTTTTCCATCAAACGGAGTCAGAGTTTATGGTTTATATTTGGGAGGATAAACCACGTTGTTCCACTCAAAGGGATATTGTTGCCGAATGCCCAGTTTTTGAAGTGACTCGCGTTTGCCCTTAGCGTTAAAGAGAATGTACAGTTCTTTGAGAGCCAATTGTATGTCCTCCGACATTGGCGGGCCAAATGACCGTGGTAGCGCATGGTTCATAGTCGGGAGTGGTGCCTGAGAAGTGCATTGGATTCTTCGTTTGTTCTTGGGTCTTGATTTGCTAGAGCAGGGGCACAGGTAGCAATTTTTCCTTGAGCTCGGGAACCACAGAGGTCAAGGCTTGCATGGATTTGGTCAATGTTGACGCCTGTTTCAAGGGCCTCTATACGATGCAGGTGGTTTGACCCTTCACTGCTCCGCACATTGTCACCCACTGTCATATAGACTGACATTAGGTGGTGAGAAGTAGATGGCACGGTGGACCTTTCGCTCTCCGTCTCAGATCCTTGGCTTTCACCCTCCTGAAGAAAGACTTGCAGGTTGTTGTCATCTTCCGATTCAAAAGAATAGCTACCCCAAGCCTGATGATAGTTTATGCCTCTAGAAGCATCTGTGTTCGTCCCGTACAAACCCTCGTCTGGTTAGAACAACAGATTGTTACAGAATGTCGGGGGTTTACTACCCCCATCTTGTATTGTCGATGAAGCGACAGTTCCCTCTGATAAGGACTTGGCCTTGGAGCGAGTGTGTTGGAACACACCCATGCTGGACAATACCAGCTTACTGCCTTGAGGTCGGCTCTTACTAGCCAAAACTGGAGGATTTTTGGCAGTTTTCTTGATGGAAGGTGAACTCCATGTAGCATTGCACGGGGGGCAATCGGAAGTTCATCTTCATCTTCTGTCAACACCCTTTTGCCAAGTCGTTGTCGGATAGGAGCTAACGGTCGCAGTCAATAAAAAATGGACTGTCTTCTTGGTCTTCCAGCATAATGAAGGGTGGGCAATCAACCCAAATCCTGTAGTCAACATCTTGACGTTCCGAAGCTGAACCCAGTCAAGATGTTGTTCAGGTTCGAGTGCATTATGCCAGGTGCTCAAGTGCATCTCGAATCTTTGAAGGAGTTTTCACCAAGACTACGACTTCTTTGAATGAAGAGATCTACAACCAACAGTCAACTTATATGCCAAAGGAGAGGCCTATGGACATCCAAAGCTAAGCCGAGATCGGGCATGATGATGGAATGAACAATGGCTTCCCGAAAAGTTCCTATTTATAGGTTGTGTGTGGTCTAGCCTACACGCCAAGTGGTAGTTGGTCAAAGACCCTGAGTTAGTTGAATGAACCTATAATTCATCACAATGAATTTCATTCAATGAAATATTTGACTAAGTCTATAGTACCACTTTTCGAGCCCCATAAAGTGGTAAAGAATTAATGAGTCGTTGACTCAAAACAGCCCCAAAAGTAGGTTGTTCAGCACTCTAAAAGTGCAACACCTTGGAGACCCAAAACCGCAGCGCCTTGGAGACACAAAAGCGCAGCGCCCAGAACATAGTACATGTTTTGAGCCATCACTTCAGCATTGTTGGTCCACTGAACAAATGTCAGAAGATAGCTATTTGACAGCTATCAGTTGTCAAAGCATCAGATGTCATATAGTAGTTATCAGATGATAGCCAAAATTATAGCTTCCAACACAAGCTTCAAGAGCATGGCCACTTTGATGCTCTAAGAAGCGTAGTGTCTCAGAGCCCCAGAAGCGCAGTCTCTTCAACGTCTCATAGTGCAACCTCAAAATGTCCAGAAGCGCAACTTCAAATATCCAGGAGCGCATCCTCTGACACACAGCTCCCTCACAATGTGGAATTTTGACCACATGGCCAGTAAGGCAACCATATCTCTTTTTGATACAATCCAATCCATTTTTGTTTCAATAAAAAGAGATCTTTGAGCAGTGTGCATACGCCACGTGTTATTAACTCAGTCATATTGATGAAAGGATGCTAATCGTTCAGGATCTGAGCAACGAGAGAATCCTAATGACTGCCACGTGTCAGCTCAACTTCAACCCCCGCGGTGCAGTTACAACAGATTCTTAAATATTTTCGTGTGTGCAACGCTTCTGCGTGCCACATACCCCTGCGTAGATCGTATATGTGCCCGTATATAAATAGAAGAAGTCTTTCTTCATTCAGGAGAGGATCAACTGCTTCTTGATTAGCATACCTAGATCACCTATTCATAGGCATTCAGAGAGTCAGAGCAAATTCGTCTCGTCGTCAGATCGTCAACAAAGTAAAGGAACTACTACAGTGTTCGATCTCCATCATCGCACTTTCCCAGAATCAAAATTATACTTAGATCTCATGTTTAGGAATCTTTTATACTCGCTCTAGTTTGAAATACAAAATTTTTTTCAACTTTTTGTCCATGGCAAACACATGTATATATAATGATTAAACAGAATTTTGAATTGACTATATAGTTAATTGTACCTTTTCTTCCGCTTCTTATGAAACCGAGCCAGCAATGCATTCCTAGCTTCAGGCACAGATTCATGAGATATTACTAATTATCCTACTAGTCATAATATAATATTTAGCATCTAGAACTGTATAATATAAGGACTAAAAATACCGTCTGAAGACTCTGAACAAGATGCACAAAATAGAAGTTTGAAGACACTGAACATATGAACCATTATAGTCGAAGTTAAAAGTTTCCTTTCACAAACTTATCATTACATCTTCAAAAGCATATGAATTTAAACTTTTAGTTTAAAATAACCCATTTCCTATTAAAAAAAAAGGAGACAAGTATGCACTACAAAAACAAGTTAATTTCATCTTTGTAGCCAAACCACAAAAGGATTCAGCAATCTTTAGTGGGATTAGACTCTCTTTCTTCATGATCAAAGAGATATAACAGGTGATCAAAAGCATTAAATTCATACCTCGACTTTATCGATGCTGATTATTACTCCACCTTTAGTACCACATGGAATATCTCTTACCTGATTACCCAAGACAAAAAAAGTAAAAAATAATGCAAATAAGCAAGGTACATATTAAGATAAAGAGGCAACCATTAGCATTATATATGCAAGCTTTTATGTCTTTTACTGAGGATGGAAAGTGAATATGCCTTAGAACTCGGGGTATATAGGAATCGTTAATTTACAAAAAAAAGGAAGTATACCTAATAAATAATTTGTAAAACACATACCCATAATCCAAGTTAGATTTCTCGAATAAGACTGAAAAGTCCATCTTTCCAGTGTCAACCACGTTTACATTGTTCACCATCTAAAATAACTAATGCTTGAAACAACAAAGTTAGACTTTAATCATCAATATACTAAGCTAATATATGAATGATAGGTAGAATAACATCACATAATATACAATTTAATAATTAGTCCATCTTTATCATAAAAAATAAAAAGTATATTTCCTTTTTATTAGTTGTGTAAAAAAGACAAAATTGTTAAACCAATAAAAAAATTATATAAATGAATCATGTATAGGCATTGAAAGCACTCCTACTATTGGCTATTCTCATTGAAAGAAGTAGTTTGTATCTGCTAAACAAAATATTTAGCACAGATTGCATATTGTTCCTTTGGCTAACAAGACATTCATAGATGAACTTTACAAATTGTTGATGTTCTCCTCTCAAACCAACCTCAACTTCCATGAAAAATCAAGCTCGAAATCTTATATCACAGTGAACCATGTGCCCAAACAATTATCACTTAAAACCATGGTAAACAACTTACTTTGAAATTAATATAAGCAACAAGTTAACCGACATTATCAAAATAAGTAAATAAATAAATAATAAGCGAAAGCATGCATGAATTAATAAGTATCTGTTTATCTCTTACTTATTCCAATTACATATCATAAAGACAGGAAATGTAACGACAAAATGTACAGTTATTCCTACCCAAGACAAAGTCTCTTTCTGTGCGTGGAAACTACCATGTTCTTCCTTGTGAATAAGACATCATTAGCTAAACAGTTTAAATATATGAAGGTCACTGGTGACACACAATCTTGGACTATTCTTGGTAAGACGATAATCTTTTCAGTATAGGTAGTGAGCCCCATTGAAAACTTTCAAATTATATGTGCTTGTAAGACAGTACACAAATGTTTGTTCCACTTAGGCCGAATCAGTCCCGTAGCCTCAAATACCGTTCGACAAAACAAAAACTTGTGCACAAGTTGTCTATGACCCTGCTTGCCTAAGAAACTCAGTTATTCAAGTATAGCATACAAGATAACAAAAAGCTTAATTTTCTTGATTTATTCTACTTCCTTCGAGCAATCATATGAAATTCTATACTAACCTTGCAACGTTCATCCATGGATTCATATCTTATTTCATCACAATATTATGACAAGTATTTATTTGAGCATGCAACATTACCACAATTTTATATTTCTATAAGATAAGCATACAACAATAATGTGGTTACCCTCTTTATCTAGTTCTTTGTTAACAATATTATTGATTGATAAACAAAACAAGAGAGTCATTTGGTACGAGTGAAGATAAGGAAAGAAGGATCAAAGCCACACATTGTTGGAGAACTACTGTTCTACAACTATTCGCTCAAGCTTCGCCTATGCGGTCACCTGCATTTACACCAACAGAGGATCAATATTCTTGTTCTCTCTTTCTTCCAGAATTCGATATGAATGCATAAATCGTTGAAAGCATGTCAATGAAAACTATCAAAAAAATCCACAAAAATGCATTCATAAAACTAACAATGAAAGCAATAGAAAAACCAACATCAAAACAAATAGTGAAGAGGTTTAAGGAAGCAAATTTTGTATAAAGTTTTTTCCAAGGCACGATCCACGGTATTTGGGACGATTCCGAAGAAGCCAATTCAAAGTGAGTATGATACCCCAGTCCCAAAATATGTAGGACTAGGAGATCGTATACATGCCAGCTAAGTATCAAGCGGACTCGAGCCAGGCTCGAATACGTATAAGTTGTCTTGGTGTTCTGATTCTATCTGTCAATCAACTATAAATATATCTAACTCAATTCACAGAATAAGTAAATCAGGAATGAACAATATATATTATGGTCTACAACCCAATAACATACATGTTCGATTAGACCCGAAGAAGGACATGGGTCTATAAAACTAAGCTAAGAGCTGAGTATAAATAATGGATATAATATGAAAGTACGATATGATACCTGAATGATATAGCAATAGCTCCATAATCAGCGGACTAGCTCTGCATTGCAAACTACTTGGATAAATCACTAGGTCTTCAGGGGACGTGTCACGACCCGCACCCTAGAGTAAGGGCACGAGACGTGGGTACGTCCAGCCTAAGCCGCAGTGTCGGCGGTAGAACGCTGTCCTAGGTCAACATCTAAATAATATAAGGTACCTGTACAGTATATACTCTCCGAATGGAGGTGACATAGCAGATACAGTCTCAATCACAGCTAAGGTAGAACAGGATAAAGATAGATAGATAGATAAATATCCAGAACAGAAGAAATCACATAAATACAATCCATAAGTCAAGTGTCTAAAATAAGTACATATCTCAAAATCTCAGAAATCCATATAAAGTAATCCATGAAAAGTAAAGACATCATAATCTAAGGGAGTGTCATCTACTGCTAGTAGATCCTGCTGCTGGTCCAAGTCCAAGCACTCATCTAGTGTAGCACCGTAGTAGGTAGGACAGAATGCCTCAGCCTCGTCCTTTGTAATATTTCAACAGGTCCAGTCAGGACATGAGCGAGCACAGTACATCTCAACAAATCATAGCAGGTCAGGATATATAATCATGCTAGAGAGTAAGATACAAGAAACTGAAAGAATAACATGATAAAAAGGAAGACTGTAAATAAATAGATACAGTATATAGAGAACTATCAGTGACTAGTGATTCAGAGCACAAGACGGTTATGTAAACGGCACGATGTTATACATGAGTAATCTACAGAGGTTGTACATGAGTAATCTACTGGATTGAATACATAACCACTTCTACTCCCCCGCCCTAATCAATACACAAGGATCTAACCAAGTTATGTTATTGTACACGAAGTATAGTCGCACACGAAGATCATGTGAATACATGAATATACACGATTTCATACGATTTGTACACGAATGTCACGAATACAAGGAGTACACGATGCTCACGATAAAGTACACGAACACGAATACCCGATGTATCCGCTAAGGGGATAACATCGCACGACAAGATCCATATAGTACTAATCCGTGTTTCCAATGTGTCAGCATCATGTAAAGTAATCTAAAGCAGGAAATATACTCCTAATACAGGATATGAAATGATCAGAGAATGTACTCGCCTGTATCCTGAGAATATGAAGGATATCTACTGTCCGAGGAGTGGTGTCTGTCTCCTATAGAACAGTACAAGTCACTATGAGTCTAAAATGATAATAAGATGCAAGTTAATGCATTCTACATAAATGTAGGTCAATCTAGACCAAAGTCAACTCTTGGTCAACTCTGGTCAACCCTAGAAGTCAAACTAGGTCAACTAGGTCAAACCTAAGTCAAACAAGTCTATACTAGTCTAACTAGTCTATTCTAGGTCTAACAAGGCTATACAAGTCTATCTAGACTCTATACTGACAAACAAATACACCTATAGGCTAAGAGCCTAGGCTATAGGTTATTAGGTAATACCATGCCTAAACCAACCTACAAATCACATATACACATGACAATATCTATCTAAAATAATACACATATTGATGTATTTTATATGATATAACTTAGTAACATACATTAGCATATAGGCTACCTATATGTATACCACACATACATATATATCTAATATATATAATAATACACACTCATATATAGGATACATATATGTACATCCCACATATATATATGCATGTATATGTGTATATACACATGTGTATAGGAATAAAAAGGGCAAGCATTCACATGTGTGTGTGTGTGTGTGCTATGGTATGTGTGTGTGTTGGGCTTGAGGGTGTCACATGAAAGTGTGTGTGTGTCAAGATATCTGAAAACAGGGAACCCTAGAAAAACAGTGAAGTGTTCATGAAATCAGTGAACATATGAGAACAGTGAAGGCTAGAACCTGGAAAACAGTGGCATGGTATAACTTGTGAGTGTGCAGGAAATTAAAAAATAGTCCTAGGTAATAGGAATAGAAAAATCAGTAGCTAAACACATATCCTAGAATCAATGGAGTGTTAGAAAAAAACAGGAAAAACAGTGTAGTTAACAATGTGTCCATGTGTCAAGGAGAACAGAGAATCATTTGTGTGTGTGTACAGAAATGTTTAAAGGAAAACAGTGGCAGCTAACAATGTATGTAAGCAATAGGAAAAAAATAGGGAATGAAAAACAGTGTAAAATGAAATGTAATCAATGTAAACAGTTATCTAACACCCAAATCCCCATTTGAATTCAATCATGTACTCAACTAATACAAGTATGGGAAAACCTAGAAATGGTCTCCTGTTACAGGAAAAATCATTCATTTCAGTTTAAATAGGAAGGGATGAATCTCAGGTTTCGAAATGAATTCAGTATTTCAGTTTCCTGCATTTCCAAAACTCAACACCAAGTCCAAATCCTCATTCTCAAACCATAAAACCAAATTCGAATGAAGCATTATATTAACATAAACTAACAATCATGTGGGGACATTTAATCAGTGAAAACATTAATAAAACAGGGAATTAAATGTTTAGGAATTAGAAAAACCAGTGTATCAGTCCACCCTGTGTATCCATATCAGCCGAATGACATTAACCCAACATTCGAATTCAATTCCACATTACAAACCTAAATTAACATGTAAACTAAATCTAACATATATAATTAGACATGATTAGGATCTAAATAGCAAATAAAAACATGTATTAAAACTGAATTAAATAGAGAACCCAAAACAAAATACTGATACGCACAGCGCATTCCCCATGCACGCACGATATCGTGTCCGACACGACACGAGAGGTCGTGTCACTCTGGGAATCTCGTGTCAGTCATGACCCCAACACGTGTGTTAAAAATCCCATGTCCAAGTGGTGTGTGCTGTGCACAGGAGACCCCGAACAGCAGGGGAAAAATACTGCGCGCGTGCGTGTATTGCACCCGCGTGTTCCCGTGTCCATTGCGACACGACACGACCCCAATATCAACTTAGAACACCAGAAATTAATAAACGAGCCTAAACCCTAATTTTCTATTCAAAAATATTCCAGAAATCAATTCGAAATGCCCTTTGGGGTATTTCATCAAACACATTCATGCATCCACTGTTACGTGTCCGATACGGACACGTATTGGACACGAGACCTAGGGTTAGCTATACCTACAGTTAGGGTAGGCCTAGGACTTCCTAAATATGCAATCAAAATCCTATTTTATGGTATGGATTAGAAATTACCTATAGGTTTGCAATGGCTCAAAAAGCCCCAAATGAGAGTGGATCCTCAAGCCACCAAAACTCCTTCAAATTGTCCACACTCTGAAATTTCTCACCATAAACAGCAAGTAGAATAAATTTAGAGCCTAATGCAATTGATTTGGGAGAAAAAGGAATTAAATAGGATTTTCTAGGAATTAATAAAGATGGAGCATACCTCTCTTTCTTAAACTTGAGAACTTCCTAAAGGAGGCTAGCCCTAACTTTTAGGAGACATTAAATAGAGGGGGAGGACTAGGTTGGCCGGCCATGGGTGTGTGTTGGGCTAGGGTTTACATGGAGTTGGGTTTTGGGCCTCTATGGGCTTAAGTCACAAATCATGACTTGTGAAACCACAAGCCATTAACTAACCTATTCAAATCCTAATTTCCCCAAATTAAATCTAATGACTAGGATATCTCTAACTTAGGTCAAGCTAGGGTTACACACTCTAACCAAGTAGTCATGACCTAGGTTAGCTTCTAGGACAGTCTCCTAAGTCACCCTGAGTCAAAGTCAATAATAGCACCAAATCAATTATACTAAAAATCATTTAAAAATTCTAATAATTATAATTAATACTAAATAATTCCAAATAATTCCAAAATTTTAAAAAATGACCAAAATACCCTCAAGCTAGAAATGTGGTAGTGACAAATCTACCCCCTTAAAATAATTTCGTTCTCGAAATTAAAGGCGAAACTAACTGCTGAGAAGGATAGAAAAGTATACCTCAAGGTCCAAAAAGATAGGGGTACCGCTCGTGCATCTCATCCTCCCGCTCCCAGGTAGACACTCTTGGAGAATGATGCCTCCATGCGACGCGTACCAAGGGTATCACCTGGTTCCTTAGAACATTCTTCCGGCGATCCAGAATCTCCACATGCTGCTCTGGATAACCGAGAGTAGGTCTAACCTCAATCTCCGAATGATCGAGCACATGGCTAGGGTCAGCCGCGTACCGTCTCAACTGTGATACGTGGAATACGTTGTGAACTCCCACTAGTGTAGGTGGCAAGTCTAGCCTATAAGCCACGTCACCGACCCTTCCGCTGATCACGAAAGGTCCGATGAAGCGCGAGCTAAGCTTCCCACCTCCACCAAAACGTATCGTACCAAGAGTCAGAGATATCCGCAAAAAAACTATGTCTCCAACCAAATCACAAGCAAGGTCTCAAGTTACTAAAAATCAAACACGATCAATCAAATAAAACAAAAAAATACAACCTATTTTTAATCCTATCTCTAAATCTGTACCTCAAACTCCAACGGCCTCCGGTGGCTATCGGCCCAGTGCAGATGTCTGTCCTGTGCCACGCGAAGTCTGTCCCTGATGAGCTTCACCTTCTCGGCTGCGTCAACAACCATCTCTGGTCCCAATAAAGCTCGCTCTCTAATATTATCCCAAGATAAGGGTGTACGACACCTACGCCCGTACAGAGCCTCAAAAAGTGACATCTCAATATTGGCCTGATAACTGTTGTTGTAAGCAAACTCCACCAAATGTAGATGATCCTTCCAGCAACCCCCAAAATCCAGGATGCACGTCCGCAGCATGTCCTCAAGTGTCTGAATAGTCCTCTCTGACTGTCCGTCCGTCTGGGGGTGGTATGCAGTACTAAACTTGAGCTGAGTGCCCAAACTAGTCTGCAGATTCCTCCAGAAATGGAAAGTAAAGCGACTATCCCGATCTGAGATAATACTGACGGAAACTCCGTGAATCCTGACTATCTGTCGCATGTACAACTTTGCAAGCCTCTCTGTAGACGTACCCACCTTGAATGGCAAGAAGTGGGCCGATTTGGTCAACCTGTCAACGATGACCCAAATCGCGTCTTTTTCTCCTGGTGTACGCGATAACCCAGATACGAAATCCATGGTGATATGTTCCCACTTCCACTCTAGAATGGACAACGGCTGCAATAATCCTCCGGGCCTCTGCCTCTCTGCCTTGACCTGCTGACAGATCAAGCATATAGCTACGAAGCGAGCTACCTCCCGCTTCATCCCGTACCACCAGATATGCTCTCGCAGATCCCTGTATATCTTGTTAGCACCAGGATGTATAGAGTACTGCGATCTGTGAGCCTCCTGCATGATCTGCTCCCTAAGATCCCCGCTAGGCACACATAACCTGGAACTGTGCCTCAGGGCACCATCCTCTGCAAGAGAAAACTCGCCATCCACCAACCCTGTACGAACCTGCTCTCGGATACACCGTAGAGCCACATCTTCGAACTGCGTCGCCATGATCCTCTCCATCAAGTCCGACTGTATCTGAAGGCCCCATAACTGCATCTGCACTCCGGGCACAATCACCTCAATTCTAAGGCTCTCCAAGTCTGCAAGCAAGTGCCGATCCATAGTCAAACACATGGCTGTCAGATACCTACTCAAGGCATCGGCAACCACGTTGGCCTTCCCCAGGTGATACTGAAGTGAGATTTCAAAGTCCTTCATCAACTCTAGCCATCTGTGCTGCCTCATGTTGAGCTTTTTCTGTGTAAACACATACTTCAAGCTCTTGTGATCTGTGAAAATCTCTACCCTTTCGTTATACAGATAGTGCATCCACAACTTCAGAGCAAAAATCACCGCTACCAGCTCCAGGTCATGGGTAGGGTAGTTCTTCTCATGGGAACATAATTGCCTGGAAGCATAGGCAATCACCTTCCTATGCTGCTGCAAGACACAACCCAGCCCCTTCCCTGAAGCATCACTATAAATAGTGAATCTACCTGATCCTGAAGGCAATGTCAGAATCGGAGCTATCGTAAGCCGCTTCTTCAACTCATCAAAAGCTACCTGACACTCCTCTGTCCAAACATACTCAGTAACCTTCCGGGTCAACCGAGTCAACGGCTTTGCAATCCGGGAGAAATCCTGCACAAATCTCCTATAATATCCTGCCAGCCCCAGAAAACTCCTGATCTCTGCCACTGAAGTCGGCGCTGCCCAAGCCTCAACTGCGGTGATCTTCTTCGGGTCCACTGAGATACCATCTTCAGTCACCACATGACCCAAGAAGTCAACCATGTCTAGGAAGAACTCGCACTTCGAGAGCTTGTCATACAATCTCTCCTTCCTGAGTGTCTCCAGAACCACTTTTAAGTGCTCCTCGTGCTCCTCCTCTATCTTGGAATATACCAAGATATCATCAATGAATACCACCATGAACTTGTCCAAGTACTGGTGGAACACCTTGTTCATTAGGTTCATAAACACTGCTGGTGTATTGGTCAGCCCAAACGGCATAACCAAAAACTCAAACTGCCCGTACCGCGTCCTGAAAGCGGTCTTGGGAATATCCTCCCTCTTTACCTTCACCTGGTGATAACCTGACCTCAAATCAATCTTGGAGAACACCCGAGCTCCGCTCAACTGATCAAAGAGATCATCGATCAGCGGCATTGGGTATCTGTTCTTGATCGTCAGGTTGTTAAGTGCCCTGTAGTCGATACACATCCGTACCGACCCATCCTTTTTGGGTACGAAAAGTACCGGTGCACCCCAAGGTGAAGAACTCGATCGGATGAAGCCCTTGTCCTGCAGCTCATCCACCTGCTTCTTTAGCTCCACCAACTCGTTGCTGTTCACTCGATAGACATGCTGAGAAATCGATTCCGTGCCGGGAACCAAGTCTATCGAGAACTCTACATTCCTATCCGGTGGAATCCCTGGTAACTCCTCTGGAAATATGTCCATAAACTCTGCGATCAAGGGATGTGGAGCCACCTGCTCCTCAACTGATGCTCCACAGAAGACTCCGCCATCCTGTTCTGCCTGCCGTCGGGTGTACTCAAACTCTGGCTCTCCTGGCGCCCCAAACAAAACTCTACCCCCTCTGCAATCAATGCGGGCGTAATGTCTGCTCAACCAGTCTATACCTAATACTATATCGTAGTTCGGTAATGGCATGACGAGCAAACTTGTAGTGCCCCGCTCCGCGAAGGCACTAGATAGATAAAGAGATCGGATTGTTGGCTCTGCAACAGAAGACGATTGATCTGGGTGAGTGGACGAAGTCTCATTTGCTGATTCGCTTATGCCTTAAGAATCTGAGTTTTTGATTGATTGCTATTGTTAATAACAAGACAGTAAATCGTTGAGTATGCTTCTAAGAGAATCTACATGTTGCCATGCTAAGAACAAGAAAGAGATAACCTGTATGCTAAGAAGAATTGTTGCCTGTTAATAAGAAACGAACTGATGCCTGCATGCTAATATAGAGATGATGCCTTATTCAAAAAGAACTATTGCCATGCTTAATAAGAAAAGAAACGAGAATGTTTACATGTCCCTGAATAAAGTATGATTATCAAGAGTAGATTCATGCTTGTTGTTATCGTGCTTGATTAAACAGAGATTGCTTATTGTTTTTCCGATTGTTGCTCTAAAGAAAGAGATATACAGAGAAGGCACATTGTGCTGTTAAAAGAGATGATACAGCTTGTCCGTATAGAGAAATGAGTAGAGCTACTGGCTCGATTACATGAAAAATAAGAGATGAATATGTTTGCAACGTTGCTTGATTGATGCATGATTGTTTATATGATAGTTGCATTTGCATTGGTCTATACGACTTGTGCACAAGTGGTAGTCTCTCGACGATTCTGGGGACACCCGGAGTCGATCGGCCTAGGAGAACAGGACACCTGGGACTAGAAGTCCCCGCAGTTAAGAGGGGGTGTCAGTCTATTAGTAGTTGGACAAGAAGTTACGACTGCTAATATGGGTATTGCCTATGGACCATAAGAGTTATTATCATGCTGCATATTGATAAGAGTTAAAAGAATGCTTTGCTAAGAGCTAACAATACAGAGACAAACAGGGAAAATGTTGGTTTTATCGTGTTTATGCTAATCCTGGTTTTGTGCAGGAATGGACGGTCGGCTATGGTAAGAATCACTAAAAAATGATACATGTGTGTTTCTTAAGTTTTCCTATATGAATTGCTTGCAGAGATTAATCTGTTACAAAGAAGTGTTATGTTCCCACTAAAGAAAAATATGATACCATGCTTAATATTGTCCCTAATAGTTGCTCGAACAAAAGAAATATTATGCTCATGAAACACGCTGCGCACTGCACAAATGAATACTCATCGTGCTTGAATTGATTAGTCCCTCGTATGCTTGAGATGAAATAAAATGAAATATGGCTTTTCAAAGATGTTTTCAAAGGAATATAAACTGACTCTATATGCATGGAATGAATCTAGGTAAAACTAGCAAGATCACATCACAAGAAACGTTTTCTCACTAATTGAACAGTGATCGTTTCAGACAAATGTAGCTCTTTGTCCACAATTCACCAGTATGCTGATATACTGATCCACCATCAGTCTGCATGTAGGTGCACTATACATCAAAAAGGATAGTCCGAAGCGATAGCCCGAGCCTCATCCTCAGGAGCCAGAAATTAGAAGAGATGCCAAGAGATGACATCTGTCGCAAGAGTTGGTTTTGTATATAAAGGGATGTAATGTGTGGGAATGGGATCATTGTTATCTGTAAAGTTCTGAGAGAATGTAACATTGTATAAGAGAGAATCGAGAGCTTGTAATCTATTCAAATGAAATCAATAAAGAGATTTGTTTTTTGTTACCATTGTATTCAGTGCTTGTACTCTGAAATATGTCTGCTGCTGCTTCAATTATCTGCGATACGTTCCGCTGTGTATTGTCAACCTTGTCTATCTTGTCTTGTTCCAGGTCTTGGCCTTTTGCAAGCGCAACTTAGGCTTGTACGACATCACGCCTTAGCGAGGACGAACGGTCCCAAAGAGTCCGAAGCGAAGACAAAAAGGACTCTGCGGGATCGGGGTGTGATGGAGTGGTATCAGAGCAACACGATCCTCTGGCCAATTTTGATTCAATTGAATTCGTACATGTTCTCCTGATCAAAATTTCCTTGCCTACTCGATATCAATAATGAGATGAACGTTCCATACAATAAGTCCGTAAATATTTTTATGATGCCGGCATATGTTTTATCGATTTGATTGATTGAGATTGAAATGCTTGATTGAATAAGAGTTTTGATATGATCTGAAATTGTGATTTCATGGATTGATGATGGCAAAGGATGAGGACTATCGCTGCTAAGGATATCATAAGTTTCTCCTTAAGTTTCGAGGACGAAACTTCTTTTCGGTGGATAATTATGTAGTACCCCGCTCCGCGAAGGCACTAGATAGACAGAGAGATCGGATTGCTGGCTCTGCAACAGAAGACGATTGATCTGGGTGAGTGGATGAAGTCTCATTTGCTGATTCTCTTACGCCTTAAGAATCTGAGTTTTTGATTGATTGCTATTATTAATAACAAGACAGTAAATCATTGAGTATGCTTCTAAGAGAATCCACATGTTGCCATGCTAAGAACAAGAAAGCGATAACTTGTATGCTAAGAAAAATTATTGCCTGTTAATAAGAAATGAACTGATGCCTGTATGCTAATATAGAGATGATGCCTTATTCAAAAAGAACTATTACCATGCTTAATAAGAAAAGAAACGAGAATGTTTACATGTCCCTGAATAAAGTATGATTATCAAGAGTAGATTCATGCTTGTTGTTATCGTGCTTGCTTATTGTTTTCCCGATTGTTGCTATAAAGAAAGAGATATACAGAGAAGGCACATTGTGCTGTTAAAAGAGATGATACGGCTTGTCCGTATAGAGAAATGAGTAGAGCTACTGGCTCAATTACATGAAAAAGAAGAGATGAATATGTTTACAAAGTTGCTTGATTGATGCATGATTGTTTATATGATAGTTGCATTTGCATTGGTCTAGACGACTTGTGCACAAGTGGTAGTCTCTCGACAATTCTGGGGGCACCCGGAGTCGATCGGCCTAGGAGAGAACAGGACACTTGGGGCTAGAAGTCCCCGCAGTTAAGAGGGGGTGTCAGTCTATTAGTACTTGGGCAAGAAATTTCGACTGCTAATATGGGTATTGTCCATAGACCACAAGAGTTATTGTCATGCTGCATATTGATAAGAGTTAAAAGAATGTTTTGCTAAGAGCTAACAATACAGAGACGAACAGGGAAAAATGTTGGTTTTATCGTGTTTATGCTAATCCTGGTTTTGTGCAGGAATGGACGGTCGGCTATGGTAAGAATCACTAAAAAGTGATACATGTGTGTTTCTTAAGTTTTCCTATATGAATTGCTTGTAGAGATTAATCTGTTACAAAGAAGTGTTATGTTCCCACTAAAGAAAAGATATGATACCATGCTTAATATTGTCCCTAACAGTTGTTCGAACAAAAGAAATATTATGCTCATGAAATATGTTGCGCACTGCACAAATGAATACTCATCGTGCTTGAATTGATTAGTCCCTCGTATGCTTGAGATAAAATAAAATGAAATGTGGCTTTTCAAAGATGTTTTCAAAGGAATGTAAACTGACTCTATATGCATGGAATGAATCTAGGTAAAACTAGCAAGATCACATCACAAGAAACGTTTTCTCACTAATTGAACAGTGATCGTTTCAGACAAATGTAACTCTTTGTCCATAATTCACCAGTATGCTGATATACTGACCCACCATCAGTCTGCATACAGGTGCACTATGCATCGAAAAGGATAGTCCGAAGCGATAGCCCGAGCCTCATCCTCAGGAGCCAGAAATCAGAAGAGATGCCAAGAGATGACATCTGTCACAAAAGTTGGTTTTGTATATAAAGGAATGTAATGTATGGGAACGGGATCATTGTAATCTGTAAAGTTCTGAGAGAATGTAACATTGTATAAGAGAGAATCGAGAGCTTGTAATCTGTTCAAATGAAATCAATAAAGAGATTTGTTTCTTGTTACCATTGTGTTCAGTGCTTGTACTCTGAAATATGTTCGCTGTTGTTTCAATTATCTGCGATACGTTCCGCTGCGTATTGTCAACCTTGTCTATCTTGTCTTGTTCCAGGTCTTGGCCTTGTGCAAGCGTAACTTAGGCTTGCACGACATCACGCCTTAGCGAGGATGAACGGTCCCAAAGAGTCCGAAGCGAGGACGAAAAGGACTCTGCAGGATCGGGGTATGATAAAACTCACCCCCACTCTCGGCCTCCCAATATGACGCTCTGCCCTCTGCAAACATCACTAACGAGGATGACCCCACCCCCGGTCGTGATCTTGTAAGTCCTAGGCAATGGTTCAGAAACCAGAATGTGTCTAATAGCATACGATACTGACACAAAGCTGTAGGAAGCCCCGGAATCAAAGAGTGCAAAAGCTGGTGTGGAGTCGAGAAGAACCGAACCTGCTATCAGCTCTCCGATGGCCTCTACATCCTCGGCCGCCATGGCGAAAGCTCGCCCC
Organism: Iris pallida; assembly: GCA_029216955.1. Lineage (NCBI taxonomy): Eukaryota > Viridiplantae > Streptophyta > Magnoliopsida > Asparagales > Iridaceae > Iris > Iris pallida. The sequence continues at coordinate 9,453,688 of JANAVB010003400.1, read as the reverse complement.
TGCTGTCCATCCCGTGCCTGCTGCTGGTGCTGGTGGAACCTCTGCTGCTGGGTCTGCAGTGGCCCCTTCAGCTGCCCTGCTGGAGCCTTGGCTGCTCCAACTCCTCCTGGTACCGGACGCATCGACGCCAATGGACAATCTCGCATCTGTGGTCCGCTGATCTATACATCAAGCACTACCGAGTCTCTTTCTGTACTCGTCCCACTTATGCCCAGGCCTCTTGTAGAAAGTATAACTAATAGCCTGCTGTCTGGGTGCCTGCTGCCCTCTCTGCTGCTGATGCTGCACCTGCTGAAGAGGTGCCCTGCCCTGCTGCTGATACTGCTGAACTGGCCTCTGCGACTGCTGCTGCTGGAAGTGAGGTATCTTGGCCTGCCCCTGACTGCTGCTACCACCCTGGAAGTCACAACCCCTCTTCTGCTTCAACCCTAGGTCGTCTTCTGCCGCCATAGCCCCAGAAAATATCTCTACAAAAGTAGCATTCCGGTCGCTCTTAGTCAGCGACCGAACCTCTCTAATCAAGCCTCGACGAAACTTCCTCGCCTTCGTCTTCTCAGTCAAGTCATCTATGAAATGGGCCAATCTACAAAACTCTTCAGCATACTCAGCTACAGTCTGGTTCCCCTGAACTAGACCCTCGAACTGTGCCTCGATACCTCCCAAGGCCACATCAGGAAAGAACTGCTCCTTAAACAGCTCCTTGAACTGGGCCCAAGTCTGGCCCTCAACTTCCACCCTAGGATATGTCTGATACCACACACGGGCTAAGTCCTGCATCTAACTGCCTGCCGCCTCGATCTGGAGTCGAGCTGGTATCTCCGCCAGCCTGAATATCTCTTCGATATGCTCTATCCAGTCGTCTGCATAATGGATGCCAACTGTGCAGAAGAACTCCCTGGGATGTATCTTCTGAAAGTCCTGTATATCATTCTCCTTCCGATGGGGCTGCTGTTGGGTCCCCTGAGCAGTAACCAACTCTACTATAGTGCGAACCAGCTGGTGCGCCTCGTCTACCCCCTGGCAGAAATCGGTAGTCTGCCTCGTCTGCTGCTGCTGGTGGGACACCAGAATCCTCTCCACGAAGGAGAAGATATGTGCAACATCTACCATCCCCGCAGGCGGAGACTGATGCAGTGGAAGGATCTCAGGAATCACAATGCTCGGCCTCTTGACTTGTGGAGTGCTCCTCCAAAAGCTGTAAAAAATACCGACTCCTGAGGGTTGCACTGGCCCTGTGGCACCGGAAGCTGGCTGCTGCTGAGGTCGAGAGGTGCTAGACCCCTCTCCAGCGTCTTCCAGTCCAGGACGATGCGATCTCGTCTCAACCATCCTGGAGACACAGATCAAATAAGAAACAATTACTGAGAATGAGTCGAAATATCAAAGGAGGACAGTTTAAATTCCTAAGGATGACAATAAGCAGCAAATAGATATACGAAATTTGATACGAAGTTTTCCTAGTACGATTGAGTACCTTCAAAAAATATACTAATTCCTACTGCAGGCTACAGCGATATTCTAGTTCGAATACCACCACATTTCCACCCTAGACCTGTATGGGCCACCACTAAAAATGTGTCACGACCCGCACCCTAGAGTAAGGGCACGAGACGTGGGTACGTCCAGCCTACGCCACAGTATCGGCGGTAGAACGCTGTCCTAGGTCAACATCTAAACAATATAAGGTACCTGTACAGTATATACTCTCCGAATGGAGGTGACATAGCAGATACAGTCTCAATCACAGCTAAGGTAGAACAGGATAAAAATAGATAGATAGATAAATATCCAGAAGAGAAGAAATCACATAAATATAATGCAGAAGTCAAGTGTCTAAAATAACTATATATCCCAAAATCTCAGAAATCCATATACAGTAATCCATGAAAAGTAAAGATATCCTAATCTAAGGGAGTGTCATCTACTGCTAGTGGATCCTGCTGCTGGTCCAAGTCCAAGCACTCATCTAGTGTAGCACCGTAGTAGGTAGGGCAGTACGCCTCAGCCTCGTCCTCTGTAATATTTCAACAGGTCCAGTCAGGACAGGAGCGAGCACAGTACATCTCAACAAATCATAGCAGGTCAGGATATATAATCATGTTAGACAGTAAGATACAAGAAACTGAAAGAATAACATGATAAAAAGGAAGACAGTAAATAAATAGATACAGTATATAGAGAACTATCAGTGACTAGTGATTCAGAGCACAAGACGGTTATGTAAAGGCACGATGTTGTACACGAGTAATCTACAGAGGTTGTACACGAGTAATCTACTGGATTGAATACATAACCACTTTTACTCCCCCGCCCCAATCAATACACAAGGATCTAGCCAAGTTATGTTATTGTACACGAAGTATAGTCGCACACGAAAATCATGTGAATACATGAATATACACGATTTCACACGATTTGTACACGAATGTCACGAATACAAGGAGTACACGATGCTCACGATAAAGTACACGAACACGAATATCAGATGTATCCGCTAAGGGGATAACATCGCACGACAAGATCCATATAGTACTAATCCGTGTTTCCAACCTGTCAGCATCATGTAAAGTAATCTAAAGCAGGAAATATACTCCTAATGCAGGATATGAAATGATCAGAGAATGTACTCGCCTGTATACTGAGAATCTGAAGGATATCTATTGTCCGAGGAGTGGTGTTTGTCTCCTATAGAACAGTACAAGTCACTATGAGTCTAAAATGATAATAAGATGCAAGTTAATGCATTCTACATGAATCTAGGTCAATCTAGACCAAAGTCAACTCTTGGTCAACTCTGGTCAACCCTAGAAGTCAAACTAGCTCAACTAGGTCAAACCTAAGACAAATAAGTCTATACTAGTCTAACTAGTCTATTCTAGGTCTAACAAGGCTATACAAGTCTATCTAGACTCTATAATGACAAACAGATATACCCATAGGCTAAGAGCCTAGGCTATAGGTTATTCGGCAATACCATGCCTAAACCAAGCAACAAATCACATATACACATGACAATATCTATATCTAAAATAATACACATATTGATGTATTTATATGATATAACTTAGTAACATACATTAGCGTATAGGCTACCTATATGTATGTTGGCCCATTGGTCATATGGTCAAACTGATTTTAGTAATTGATCAAACTCTGTCTCGATATATGAAGCTAGTCAGGATGTATCGAACTCTTGGACATGATCAAAAAAAGCTATCTATACAGTTCAAGACCGACGCAATGTTTGCATGTTCGAGTCTGTATTTCTTTTAGCAATGTATTTTTTATTTTATTGAGTCTAGTAATACGTTGTATACCGAGTAGTACTAGCAAATAGGCTATTCCAAAATGTTTTCAAAATATTTTTTAAAATGTCCTTAGTTTTAAAAAACATTCTTATTAACAAAAGCTTCAAAAAGGTTTTCAAAAATCCCCAAAAACTAATTTTAAAAACCTAATCTAACCCTGATAGAACTCGGCCAGAGTTCGGCCAGAGTTCGGTTAGTGGCCGTTTTGATTTTTGTATTCTCTGGAACTTGGTCCTCCTGCAGTTGCAGATTTGACCGAGATTTCCTCATCGAGTTCTGCCCGAATTCTGCCAGAATTCTATCTCTGGAATTCCTATAAATAGAGAAGGATTTCGATCATTTCAACTCACTCATTCACTTTTGTAGGTCCTAAAAAATCAAGTTGCATCAATCAACAAAGTCGAAGAATCAAGATATATATCATTTTGATGAATTGCGCAGACAACAGATTACGCAGCAATCCAATTGCGCATACTGTTTTGCGCATAGGTCCAACTGCGCAGGCTGACGTGTCAGAAGTCATCATTACCTAAATCAAATCAAATCTTCCTGACAACTGACAGCACGGAGAACGAGGAGACTGTTCGTTTATTGTGCCGCAAGTGCTCGAGGGCGGCTGACAGCTGGCAGCGCAATCCATGATGGCACAATCCATTCCTGCGCAGTCTGAGTCTGCGCAAATCAAAGTCTGCGCAATTCAGTCTGCGCATTTTATCAACATAACTAATACAGTACACGTGGCATTCATGCCATCAATTGCTCATTACGTGGCAACTGTCTATGCACGATCATGCGCATTTCAATCAAGTGATGCCATGTGTCCAAGATAGTTGGCCCACGATCCAGTAACCGTCTGCGTAGTCCAATACTGCGCAAACCAATTGCTGCGCAAATCATCCTGCGCAGTCCAGAATAACTGAAAGTTAGTTATTTCCAGAACTCTATAAATAGAGTTTCAAGTCTTCATTCAAGGGGATCACGAATCAAATATCAGAAATCAGAGAGTTCAGGAGTTCTTGCCCAAGTGCTGCTGCATTCTTTCGAGGCTTTTGCCTTCGACTTCTGAGGCTTTCTGCCTTCAATTCCAGAGTTGTTCTCAACTTCAAAGGCTTCATCTTCAGAGTTCACATCGTCCAAGGGATAAAGCAATCGTCATCTAGATTGGATTCCTAAAGTTGTACCATTCCCAGAATTTAAATTGTAATCTTTTACAAAGTTTGTATGAATAAAGTTTCATACTTTTGTTTTTGCAAACAAAATGGCGACTCTGCTGGGGACGACTTTCTCCTCCGACGAGGAAGTGACAACTCAATGTGACGTAGCGTCTATCGGAAAGACGCAGAAGACACTGGTTGTGAAAATCAACTAGACAGCCTATAAATCTATGGTCAAATCCAAGACCACTCCTAGCACTGCAACTACTGCTGCCACAAGCAAAGTGTGCTAAAAGTGGATCCCAAAGACTGCTGCGCATTCTGTCAAAGTAGCCAGCAAGTCTCCTGCGTAATCTGCCAGCAAGTCTGCTGCGTAATTCATTGCTCCTGTCACCAAGTCCAGTGCACAAACTGTCTCTGCCACTGCTGCGCAGTCTGCTATAGCCAGTGCACAAAAGACTTCATATGCTGCCATGGCTAAGTATAAAACTCCTATGCCTCTGGCGCAATTGGATGCTAAACTTCCTCCGCAAAACAACATTCCAGCGACCAGAGTGCAACCTAAGCACTCTGTGGCAAGAACTCCTGATGCGCAAACCACAGCTTCTGTGGCCAGAACTTCTGTGCAAAGTATTCCTGCGCAATCCAAGAGTGACAGCTTTTTGGCTAAACTCTCTTCTTCTCATAACAAAGGAAGAGACTCTACTCCTCTTCCCAAATACCCTATTGCCCCTGCGCAATCCACTGGGGGTAGTCCTTTGGCTATTCCTCTTTCTCTTCAAAACAAAGGGAAAGGCCCATTGGTCTTTTCTCAAACTTCCTTGTCCCATGACTTGGAAGACAACAGAGGGAAACGCTCTTTAGCTAACCCTTCATCTGAAAACAAAGGAAAAGGCCCTTTGGTCTTTTCTCAATCTTCTTCAGTCTTTACTGAAGAGAATCCATCTGAATGTGCCTTGGCACCAATCAGTACTAAAACTCTTTCAAACAAGGATTCTTCTTTCCTTTATAACAAGAGTACTTGTACTGATCAAAGAGGTATTCTGCCTACTCCGGTAGCAGAATTCCAGGACCTTCCGACTCTCAAAATTTCCCGTTCCAGACAGGGAAAACTATTAGTGTCTCAAACAGAAAACCCTGGGGGTGAATTTGCCGATCTCAGAACTTATCTCAACCGACCCACTTCGGTAAAACGCAAACAGCCAATGCCGAAGGTTAAACATCATCAGAAACATATCTCCAAGGTCAAAAATCCTGACACTTATGCCAATGAAGTGAGCACTTCCCTGTATACTCAAGGGACTAAACATTTGAAGAATCGGAATCATGTTTCGAATGTTATTAAAGAACAGATCCCTCAGAGCTTTCCTCATCCCGTTGCTGATCTTCGAGAACATCTAAGACAAAAACGGGACAATGTCTCAACACCTCCATCTCAACCATCTGATCATCATTGCAATCATAAAGTCATCATCCAATGTTGTTGTCAAACAACAAAACGATCTGTTTTCGATCGTCTGACTTTTGCTAAATCTGAACCTATGTCAGAGGAAGACGAAGTCTTGTATACTTCTGTTAACATGACTTCCCGAGATACCGGGAGTAAAAGATGCTCTAAGCATGGTAGACTCCATAAGCCAAGCCAGCGGTATTTAGAATTACTCCAAGAAGAATCTTCCGAAGGAGTGTTTCAACATACCCTTTCTCGAAGCCGAGATACAATCGGTCAAAGAAATCTTCCTCAAAACCCTTCAGGTTATTCTTCCTCAGATTATGACGCATATAGCGAAAGCTCTGAACAGACAGTATCTTGCACTGTACCAAGGGAAGTGACAGCTTATGTCGTCTCTGATGATCCAGATGCTTCAACTTCTATAAATCAGGAACAGCGAATTGCTGCACTCGAAGACAAACTAAAAACCATGGCTGAAATGGTTGCTAGTATGCATTCTATCATTGTAGCACAGCATGCTACACCACCAATTGCACCTACTACTAATCCAGAGATAATAGCATCCTCAATACCTGCCAATACTGGGCTGGGGGTAGTGTCTCCCCAAATGCCTCCTGTACAAGTACAAGTGCAAACTACACCTAGTCAGTTAGGAGCTGGGGGTAGTGCTTACAATGCTGTTCCTCCTCCTACCACTACAACTCAACCTGCTCCTTCTTCGTCATCAGAAGATGCCAATGAAGCTGTCAAACTCTTACGAACCCAGTTCGAAGCATTTAAAGAGAAAGACAACTTACAAAGATTGGGGATTAAGCAGCCCTATCCAGTTGAATGGAAAGAAGTCCCGTTTCCTCCGAAGTAAAAAATCCCTACAATCTCTCTGTTCGATGGCAGTACTTCCCCAAGTCAATTCATCAATCATTTTGAGGTAATGACTGTTCAACTCCAGCCAAATGACGCTCTTCTTACCAGAGTGTTCGTCGGTTGTTTAGCCGGCGTAGCATATGACTGGTACAGAAGTTTGCCCGATGGTTGCATTATTTCCTTTTCAGGTCTCAAACAAATCTTTCTGGAACGGTTCTATGAAGGATTCAATGATATGACGATGTCAGCTCTCAACAAAATCAAACAGAAACATAATGAAACTGCTGAGAGCTTTATTGAACGGTTCCGCCGTGAAGCTTTGAAAATGCCTCAAGGAACTCCAGCTGCTGTCACTATTGATACTTGTAAGGCAAATCTTTTGCCTATTATCAGTATGTGGACGGGATCTACCCAATTCCAAGATTGGCCCTCATTTATTGTCAATGCCAAAGCTGCTGAAGTGAGTGCCGACAAGTTCAAACAATTGGGGGTACAAATGTCTAACCCTGATCGAGATGAGCATCAGACTTCAGGTGGTGGCAATCGCCAAAACAATCGCAAAGCAAAAGAGACTTTGAACATTAATTTGAATAAAAACAAAGAATCTTTGGCTGTCAATGTGGCTCCGCCTACATCCACTCCTACTTCTTCTGCACCTCCACCGAGGAAACCTCGTCCGAAAGTGGAGTATTCCTTTGACGAGAATGACACTGCAAGCATCTTTGAGTGTTTACTCAAAAGCAATAAAATTCAACTCCCTGACCCAAAGAAACCTGATGATGTCGGTAAGACTAATCATCCTAAATATTGTGTCTATCACAGGTTTATTCGACATCCTACTCGAGCATGCTATGTGCTCAAGGGCAAAATTCAAGAGCTTGTTAATGCTGGTATAGTCACTCTGCAGCAAGATGAGAAGACTGTTACTGCAAACATGGTTTCAGTCCAATTTGGAGACTTCCCTCCACAGATGGTACAGTACGGTGTCATTCCAATTCCTAAAGCTACTATTGAGATTGAAAATCTCCCACTTCCACCAAATGAAGGTCTTGTTCCCTTGTCTCTTGATAACGGTGAAATTATGTGGATCCATCCTGATCTTGCTCCGGAATTCGAGGTGTCCTCTTCTTCCAAGAAGAAAGCTCGTTCTAAAGGCAAAACCAAGATTTGCAACATGGTATCTTTTGATCCCATAGTTGACGAAGAGATTCTGTTAGGCACCAGATCTGGGAAAGCCTATTTGAAAGATCATTCTGAAGGTCAAAAGGATCCTGCTTCTTCTTCTGAACCTGCTCCGGCACAACCTGCTTCTACTGAAGAGGTCCCTTCTACATCTTCACCAGTTGTAGTATCAATTCCTCCCAAGCCAACAATGGCTGACAAAGGCAAGCAACAAGTCTGCTTTGACAAGCCCCTAAAAAAGTCATCTCCTACAGGACTTGAAAAGCCGTACAACTTTGATATATTGGCTCAGTTGGCTAATACACCGGCTAGACTATCAATCTTTGAGCTTTTGCGCCTTTCTAAAGAGACTCGAGAGACTTTAAGTGAAGCTCTGATGCAGGCTGAAACTTGCCTAACTCTTCTCAAAAAGCCAAAATCAGAACCAGTCTCTTGCCATCACTATCATAGTGTCTTGGAGTTGATCCCAAACATTACTTTCACTCAGGATGATATGCTAATGGAAGATAATAGACATGATTGTCCTCTTTACTATACAGGATATGTTGATTCGATGAAGGTCGATCGTATCCTGATAGATCCAGGGTCTGCACTTAGCATTATGCTAAAGACTATGCTAGATGCATTGAAGATACCAGTACATAGTCTTTCAAGCACAATCACTACTATCTTGGGATTTAACCAAGGAAAGAGTGAACCTTTGGGTAAGATTCGCCTAAAACTTCAAATAGGCAATCTTCGCACAAAGGTGACCTTTTATATCATTGACAATCATGGTTGTTCTTATAACGCTCTCCTGGGAAGACCATTCCTTCATGAACACAATGTTGTTCCATCAACTCTTCATCAGTGCTTTAAATACGTTGATGACAAAGGACAAGTTCACAAGGAAGTTGCGGACCTTTATCCTTTCAAGGGCGTTGAAGCATATTGCAACGATGCTCGTATGTACAAGGATGAATTTATAAAAATAGTATTGGCCATGGATACTGAAGAAGATCAAAAAGCAGTGCGCCATGACACTCTCATCATACCTGTCAAAGGGCGTGTTTCTCATCCGCAGTCTTCTAAACCACTGGCTATCCACTTGCCAGTTCAAGAAAAATCAGTTGATGCTGATCAAAATCAAAGGGAGCTCACCTCTTCTGAGCCACTTATTATTGACTTACGTCGTAACAAGGATAAAAAGCAGCTCACTTCTTCTGAGCCATTTGTTGTTGATTTAACTCGCAACAAGGAAAAAAGGGAGCTCACCTCTTCTGAGCCACTTGTTATCGACCTCCGTCGTAACAAGCCTCCTCCACGTTCTTCTTCTTCTCCTCTTGTAATCAATCTGACCAAGCCTGCTAAGGCTAAAGGTCCTGATGTAAATACAGATGTAAATATCAATGAAAAAGCATCTACTTTCCAGTATACTGATGTTATTTATCATACTAAATACTATTTGGATATGTTAGATAGCTTTCAGTCATTTACAATGGGAGTTGTACAATCTCTTCAAACAGAAGTTTCATGTGAACACCCAAAAGACTCATATCGTATTGTTCCTGCTCGCAAGAAAGGTGAAAGCACAATACTTTTTAGTAAAAGATCGAAATAAAAATTTAGCTATACGGATGATAGCAAAGTTAACGACACAGGACCTCTTCAATTCCGTCGTTACAGTCAACAATCAAAAGACATCGTCCGAAAGATGGGTTACGACTTCAAAAGCGGCCTTAACTACGGTAAAGGTAGACGAACTCCCATTCGTACAACAGTTCCAAAAGGAAAATCACAAATGTATTATAGCAGGACCAAAAGAGGTCTCGGATACGCTTCTCCTCCAATGTTATCCCCAGCAGCTTCTGACTCTGATAGCGAAGAACGTTCTAATTCTTCTGATTCCAGATCATGGGATTCCGATACTAGCATCGGTGAAGTCCATCGTGTAATCGTATCTTCTAATATGGTTTCCGCTGAATTTCCAGAAGGACATGATGAGGATATTGAAGAAAGTCCTGAAACAGATCCTTGGGCTCAACAGATGGATAATCAGTGGGTACTCCGATTTGAACAAAGAGAACCTCCTACTGAAGATCAACTAATTCAAATTGATGTAGGAGAAAGCGAGTCACCTCGGCCAATCTTTATTAGCAAGAATCTTCCAGAAGCAGATAAGGAAGAGTTGATTCTTCTCATTAAAGAATACATTGACGTTTTTGCTTGGAGTTATGAGGACATGCCAGGTTTAGATCCTAAGATTGCTACTCACAAGCTGAACATTCTTCCTAATGCTAAACCAGTCAAACAGCAACAAAGGCGATTCAAGCCAGAAATGATGGACGCAATTGATGATGAAGTCAAGAAGCTTATTGCTTGCGGCTTTATTCGAGAAGAACAACATCCTGATTGGGTAGCCAATATTGTTCCAGTTCTGAAGAAAACTGGCAAAGTTCGAGTCTGCATCGACTTCCGAGATCTTAATGAAGCATGTCCAAAAGATGAATTTCCTCTTCCTATCACAGACGTCATGATTGACAATACTTGTGGGTTCGAGCGAATATCTTTTATGGATGGATTCTTCGGATATAATCAAATCAAAATGAATCCCAAAGATGAAAAGCACACATCTTTCCGCACTCCTCGGGGAGTCTATTGCTACACAGTGATGCCATTTGGTCTCAAGAACGCTGGTGCAACTTACTAACGAGCCATGAGTACCATTTTCAGAGAACATCTTCGTAAAACAGTCGAATGCTACGTTGACGATATTGCTGTCAAAAGTCGTCTAAAAGAAGATCATATCCAAGATTTGAGAACAATCTTCAATCTCATGCGTCAACATCAGCTCAAGATGAATCCCACCAAGTCATTCTTGGGTATCTCTAGTGGCAAATTTCTCAGCTTCGTCATTACCTCTAAGGGTATACACGTGGATCCCGAGAAGATCAAAGCCATTCAAGAGATGCGTCCTCCACGCAACCTAAAAGAGCTACGAGGATTCCAAGGCCGACTTGCATACATCAGGCGATTCATTTCGAACTTGTCTAGACGCTGCAGACCATTCACTCAACTAATGAAAAAGGGTATATCTTTTGTTTGGACTGAAGAGTGTCAACGAGCATTCGATGATATCAAACAATATCTTATGAACCCACCAGTCTTGGTGCCACCTATCTCTGGTATTCCATTCTTGATGTATGTTCGTGCTATGGATCATTCATTGGGTGCTTTACTCGCCCAAAAGAACAAAGAAGGTCACGAACAGGCTATCTATTATCTTAGCCGAATTATGATTGGTGCTGAACACCGTTATAATCCGGTCGAAAAGGAATGCCTGGCTCTCATATTTGCTGTGCAGAAAATGAGGCATTATATCATTGGCCAAACTATTCATGTCATATCCCGAGTTAATCCTCTTCGGGTACTCATGAAGAAGCCTAGCACACTTAATTCTCGGCTGGCTACATGGGCAATCCTGCTAGCTCAATATGACATGGTGTATGTTCCACAAAAGTCTATCAAAGGTCAAGCGCTGGCGGACTTCTTAGCAGCTCATCCTGTGCCTGAGACATCTAAACTCTATGACGAAATTCCAGACGAGACATTGGAAGCCAACATGATCTCTGAAGAATTTCCAACCTGGCGTTTATTCTTTGATGGTGCATCGAGAATTGGACCAAATGGTACTATTGTAGCAGGAGTTGGAGTGGTCATCGTTTCTCCAGACGGATCAACTATCCAAAGAGCCTACTCTTTAGATAAACCTTGCTCCAACAATGTGGCGGAGTACAATGCTCTACTCATCGGCCTTCAGTTAGCTAAACAACTGAATGTTGAATATCTCGAAGTCTACGGCGATTCTAAGCTGGTTGTTAATCAGGTTAGAGGAACCTATGAAGTCCGTCATCAAGACCTGGTGCCTTATCATGAAGCAGCAATCAATATAACTATATCATTTAAAGCTTTCTTCATCGACTATGTTCGGCGAGCTTGCAATACCGAAGCAGATGCTTTAGCCAATCTTGCAGCTGTCTTAGCCATCCCTATCAAAAGACAGCAGGTGGTGGTTATCTCCAACCGAGAACTATTCTGTATTAAAAACAATCGTAATATTGAATTCAGTAATCTCGCTGAAGTCAACGTTATCGATGAAGATTGGAGAACTGCTTTCATTGACTTCGTAGTTCATGACATACTCCCTGAAGATCCTAAGGAGGCTACGAGTGTTCGTCGACGATCTTTCCGATTCTACTACAATCAAACTACCAAAACCCTCTATCGACGAACTTATGACGGTCTTCTCCTACGCTGTCTCGCTGGTGATGAAGCTAAACAAGTTTTGCGTGAAGCTCACGACGGTGTTTGCGGAGCACATCAACCTGGTCCTAAATTACAGGATCATATTAGACATATGGGTTACTATTGGCCCTCTATGGTATCAGATGCCATTGAATATGCAAGGAAATATCGTGCTTGTCAAATTCATGCAGACTTCATTCATCAACCATCGGAATTCTTACACCCGACTGCTGCTTCGTGGCCTTTCGAAGCTTGGGGCATGGATGTCATAGGTCCCATTAATCCTCCTTCTTCTAGAGGACATCGGTTCATATTGGCAATAACTGACTATTTCTCCAAGTGGGCTGAAGCTATACCTCTGGCTGAAGTCAAGACTAGCAGTGTCATCAACTTCGTTAAACACCACGTCATCTATAGATTTGGTGTACCTCGAAGAATCATCCATGACAATGGACCTCAATTCATTAGTCAGAAGTTTACCAGATTCTGTGATGATAACCGGATTGACAATGTTGCTTCGACTGCCTACAATCCTGCTGCTAACGGTTTAGCCGAAGCTTTCAACAAAACCATTATCAAGTTCCTTAAGAAGTTTGTATCCACTAACAAACGGAATTGGAGTGAGAAACTTGGCGAATGTCTTTGTGCCTACCGAACTACGGTCCGTAATCCTACAGGCTTTATACCTTTCTCTTTGGTGTATGGCTGTGAAGCTGTTCTTCCTTTAGAACTGCAAATTCCTTCTTTAAGGATTGCTATTGCTAACGAGCTTACTACAGAGAATAACGATCTTCTTCGACTTCAAGAGTTAGAAGCACTTGATGAGAAGCGATTAATGGCTCAACAGCACATTGAGTTATACCAAGCCCGTATCTCAAAGACTTTCAACCGTAAAGTTAAAGTCAGAACATTTCAGCAAAGAGAACTTGTTCTAACGGTCAGACGTCCTATGACTATGACTCATATGAGCAAAGAAAAATTCGATGCGAAGTGGGAAGGTCCCTATGTTGTAAGCAAAGTCTTCTCAAATGGAGCTTATCAACTTTCGGAACTTGATGGTCGAGTTGCTATGATGCCTATCAATGGAAAATTCCTAAAGAAGTATTATGTATAAATGTAAATGCTTGTAAATCATCAGACAGAATCAAGTTCATAAATAAAATTCAAATTTTATTTCATTATATGATAGTACATAATATTAAAGGTCACTATCATCTTTTTCTACATTGGAACGAGGGCTACTGCCGTTCTTCTAAAAAATGCGGTCAGCAAAAGAGCCGAAAACCTCTTTGCTGGATCCCACGAGAAACTTGCAGGCGGCCATCCTCATGGCTTCTTCTTCTTCAGTCCTTCCTGGTTCGAGCAGGAAGTCCAGAATGTCCCATGGCGGCTGGGGTGCAGACGAACCTTCGCCTGCTTCTGCTGTCTTCGGCTGAATTGGATCGGCAGGACGGTCTTCAGTGCCCTTTTAAGTTTTCGGGGTGATCTCAGCCTTCTTAGATGCTTCTCCAGACGACATTTTTATGTTGAAGAGTAGAAGTGTTCGTTCCTGTCAGATTTCTGCTATATTTATAGGTAGAAATTCCTCAACTAACGAAGCGACACATTCATTCGACGGTTCGTACGTTCATTAATGCCTGACGGTTCATCCGTTCATCTATTACATTCATCCGATGGTTCATCCGTTCATTAATGCCCGACGGTTCATCCGTTCATTTATCATCACCTGACGGTTCACCCGTTCATTCATTACTACTTGACGGTTCATCCTTCATTATCATCTGACGATTCATCCATTCATCCTCATCTGACGGTTCCATCCGTTCGTTCATCATCACTTGACGGTCCACCCGTTCATTCATCATCACTTGACGGTTCACCCGTTCATTATCATTCATCACTTGACGGTTTTTTTTTCCCGTTCATTCATCTCACATATATTGACGATTCATCATCGTTCATTATCCACATCAGTAACTTGTCGTTTTCGATTAAGTTGTCAAATCAAAATAATAGTATTCAATATATTCTGCCACGTCCATATTACCTCTGAGCAGATATAATGAATATAATTATTTTCTACAAAATCATCAAGAAATATATCATGTCTTACACCTCTGAATATATTTCCTATCTCTATTATTTATATCTAATAAGATATACAATAAATGATAGAGCCACAACAAAATGTCTTTTATTTATCAAAATATGAGACATTACAGAAACGCCTCTATAGCAACAAATACGAAAATACGAAAAAGTTCTAATTAAGAAGGAGGGATAATCAGATTGTCAATTTGCTGCTTCAGTGTCTGCAGCTCTTCTTCATGAGTTGATGTTACCCTCCTTCTTGCTTCTTCCATCCCGCTTTCTTCATCAAAAACGGGCATGTCCACTGTCCGGCGGGTGATCTCCGCTCCATGAGTTGCCTCATATTCATTCTTCTCCTGAATCAAGGCGTTGAATTGTTCAATCATAAGTTGGTGATTGGCAGTTTCATCTTCAAATTCTTGTTGGAGGCGAGTAATTTCTGCTTTCAGCTCAGCAAGTCTCTGCCCTTTTCTTTCGGCCATCGAAGTTACTGATTCTAGTTTGGAAGTATATTCAGCAGTCTTCGTAGAATAAGTCTCCAAAAGATTTTGAAGGTTTACCCTTTCTATATCAGCAGCTTGAGCCAGTCGCTCGAATTCAGCCTGCACTAAAGAGTCTATCTCCTTCTTCGTGAGCTCCTTATATTTCTTTATGGAGACTTATAATTCGTTCAATATGTGTTCAAGAAGAGTGGTCTGAGCCTCGTCTCCTTATTCCCTTATGGCTCTTATTAAGAGAGAAGTTGGCTTCCTAACCGTAATGAAATCAGCTCCTTCTTTCTCTATCATTTTATGAACAAGAGGTCCTAGCGACTCGAAGAAGCATCTAGCGAATGACTGGACAACTTGTTGATTAATGGCCAGAGTTCCAGGAGTCGCAGTTATTCCTGTTGAGGATGAGGCAGCAGGTTGCTCGATCCTTTGTGGCTGGATAATAGGCTCTTTGAACAAAGGAGCCAGAGTAGAGCTAGTCGCTCCTCCTGTTTGTTCCTCTGCAAAAGTAAAATTGTTATTTTACTAATTGTTTGCTAATGAACAAGAAGATCAAATAAGAGCAGTCTTACCTTGGTTCGATCTAGCAACAAGTGCATCCCCTGCTGGAATGGACTCCCATTGAACGGAAGTAGCTTCAGCTGCGACAGCTTGGCTGCTGCCCGCTTCAGAACCGCAGGATAAATGATGACTACTACTAATGACCACCGTTGGTATAGGCACCATAGCCAGGTCCGTCGGCGGTGTTGGCAGAGTCTCAAGATCTGCAAGAATTACAAATGAAGATATTAGCTATCAATCTATTTTAAAAGAGAAGATTGCTAAATCTCGTTTTATACCTTGAGGGCCGGTAGCAGGAGTTTCTTTCAGAACACCTTCATCGGCTGCTTCTTCAGGAGATATTTCTATCTCAACATCTTCATCAGGATTTAGAGTATCAACAACTTTTTCTGCAGACGCCTCTACTTCAATATCCTTTTTAGGATCTGAAGTATCATCGGCTGTATCAAGAGATATATGTTCTTCATTATCCTTTTCGGGATCTTGTATATATTCATCAACATTTTCGGATGAAGAGCTCTCCTCGTCTTCTTCTTCTTCTTCTTCTTCTTCTTCTGTATTCCTGCTGTCAGTTGCAGTCTGATCCTCCTGCAGGATATAACTACAATCTTCCAAAGCTGCAATCATTTCACGATCTTCTTCTTCACGAAGAGTCCTGGGAGTAGGAGGAGGTTGAGTCGTCTCTGCGACAGGTAAAAGAGGTCGTACAACATTTTGTTCTTCCTCTATAATGTTTTTTTGGGCCTTTCAACCTCAGTTATTGGGTCAAGATCTCCCCTCTGTTCAGTCTCTACCATCTGTTCCGGACCAAGAGTTTTGCTCCCAGATTCAGAAACAGGTGTGGGAGATGACATTAGAATTCCTGCTGCAGCATCTACTGAAGTCAGGATTTGTCTGGAAGAAGATTCTCCTAAATTTCTTCTGGTAACCACCCTCTTCTTTCTATGTAGAGGTCTGTCAGGACTCTCTACAGTTATTGGTTCTGCTTGTTTCTGCACAGAAGTTGGTGTAGCGGCAGCTTCTTGATTTGTCTCGGCCAGCTGCCGAGATTGAGACCTTGTAGTAACCTTTTCAGAAGAATGATCTAGGATCAATTTCTTCTTTGCTGCTGGAGCAGGAGGCTCCTCTCTTCTCCTTTTCTTCGCTGGAGATCTACCCACTCTCAGAGAGATATGCATTGCTGCGTTTACTTCTTGAGGGAACATCATATCCCTCGAAACTTCCAAAGGAGCATCGACCGGCTCGTGCACCTCCTCATTTATAGAAATCGACATAGCCATTTTTCTTTTCTTCAATCTCGATGAAGAAGCAAAACTATCTGCGAGATTAAAGTTCTCAGCAAAAGTGTTCGCGGATGTATAAAATACTGTATAGGTGAATAACATCCTAGGACCATGTGTGCTATTTGCTGGCATTGAGAAGGTGGCTTTTGTATCCCGGGCATTATAATAAGCCCAAGCTCTAGCCCCGTCTATCAAATAACCCTTGCCTTGGAGGCAGGTAATTGCATTCCCTACATGGAACTGATCATATCCAAATTGCCGAGCAAATCGGCTGGGAAGATATGGTTCTAAATAGCATTCCTCTTCAAACCGGTAAACCAGATGAGACGGTCGAATTGTCTTCAACCATTCAAAAGCTGCACGGGTCAGAGGCTGCATCTTCGAGTCTACCATATTTGTAGGCATCTGATCGTATCCAGCAGGGAGAGGAGCACAACAGAAGTTCCATCCTCTATTCAGATTCAAAACATATCTACACTCACCCAAAGAAGTGTATTTCCATTTTCCTTGAGAATATCTTCGGAGAAAACTGCCATCAACCGGTCCCATGCCGGGGTCCATTAAGGTTGGATAATGTAGAAGCAACCATCCAAACAAATATGTATATGGCAGTTCCAAGCGAGGAAACTCTTTCTCTCCTTTCACCTTCAGCATCAGGTCGACATATAAACGAAGACTGGCATTTAGTTTGCAGGTCATTGCTGATAACAAGTCCATCTTATAGCCGAAGACTAACTTGACAGCAGCGAAAAGAACACCGCGGTAAAAATGATCCACAACACTGGATCCGGGAACCACAAACCGCCGAAGCCAGTATGTCAGGAACCCTGCCAGTTGGGCTTCTTCTGACATGGGTCTATAGCCCATTCTCAAGTAACTCTCCAAAGTGTCCCCTGTCTTCAAAGGAGGATACTCATGATCATCTTTTACTTTTTTATCAAAGTTACCACTCTGTTCCATCAACTTTATAACTTTTTCACTGCTCAAAGGTTTGAAGAAGTTAGGGTAGCATTTGTCATTCTCCTTGGTCTTCTTCTCTTCTATGTGGTTAAGGAACAGATATGGTAACCACTTCGAAGAGTAACAAGTGTTGGCAGTAGCACTCTTATAAAATAGAGAGCAGATCTTATAATGACATAACAGTTCCTCAAACACTGCCACCATTGCTGCATTCTCTTTTCCAAGTTTGTCCAGCTCATCATTAGTTGGTACAAACTCTTTATATGGTGCATCTGCCATCGGCAAGTATGAGATATATTTCATCTCGTGGAGTGCAAAGCCAATTTCTCCACCCGTGGTCATAAAGGTTCCCGTTCTATAGTTGTACCTTTCAGCCAAGGCTAAGAACATGTGTGGATTGGGTGTAAAACCATAAACAGTGGCGTGCACTGCTTGGTACAGATTGATCTGTTGAAGTTTGTCTTCGAAAGTTGACAGAATCCAGTTAGCAATACAGTTCCATCTTCTATAGTCTGGATTCACCAATCCAGTTAATCTGATATCTTGTTCAGGGTATTTCCCTTCAGCCTTTGCAAATTCATTTGCAAATATCGGCATTCTGACAGGCATCAACATAGAGGAGTTCTCTGGAGGAATGCAACCTGGTCTCAAGCCCCTCAACAAAACGTTGTACCGATCAGAAGAGCTATAGAACATATCCTTCTTATTGGGCCCCTTCTTCACGACAATGTTCCCTGTACGGGCATCTTGGAAAAGTGTGATGTTCCATTCCATCTTCCTTGGGTAGCTCGCATGAGCATACCGGGATAAAGGTAGGCAGCGGGCGATATCTGGTATGAAAAAAGATCTATTTTCTTGATGGACTATTCTTTCCTCCATCTTAGGCCTTGGCTGCGAGCTTTTCTCAAAGGCCTCACCGAACAAGAACAGAGGTTTCTTATGAATAACAGCATCTGCTGTTTCTAAGGGCTGTCCATTCATTAGACACAGGAGAGTCTCATTATCTTGTGATATCAGGATTGCCTGACGAGAGGTCGGTAGATCATATTGGGGATAATGAACGTGGGAGAGATCCTCTTTATACTCAGACTCTGAGAGGGTTCCCACAAAATGTTCATAATCTGGATCTTCATTGATCTCAACTGCATAAAAAAACAGATAAAGATTAGTACAAGTCAAAGACTCTGTTTTAACACAAAACATTAGAGTGCGCAACTCCTCAGATTGCGCTGACATGACTTGCGCAACATCAGATTGCGCATCACAATAGGATGCGCAAAGCAATAGTTTGCGCTGAGTTCCTGCACAAATCAATCGATTGCGCTGACTTCCTGTCAGCACAATTCAACAGATTGCGCAGGAATGCAGCCTTCATAAAAATGAGGACTGACAGTTGATGCAACCAAAACCCTAAAAAGGGGTGGCACAATATGAACTCATCTCTAAAAAGAGATGAGTTTCGAAGATCAAAGGAAGTCGAATCACCCTAAAAAGGGTTTTCGATCGATTGAACAACCTCTCAGAGCGGGGTGCACGGATTCGTGTCGAGATGCTCGTCGTGCAACTCTGTCAGATGGCTCGGCCGGGGCCTTGCCCTTGTTGGCGGTGGTGGAGGAGCGTCGAGGAGCCATTTATCGTCGGAGAAGAAGGCTGAAAACAAAGAGCTCGAAGTATTTCTCTCAAGAGCTCGAAGGATGCAAAGTAAAGAAATAAAAATAAAGAAGAGGCTATTTATAGTTTTCGAAATATGAAACGGCTGCCTCGGATTGTGCCTAAAATTGGGGGCTCTTTGATTTGCGCAGACAGCTCATCATCATGCGCAATTTGATTCAAAATTCAAAAATTTCAAAGTATTTCGAAATTTTGAATAAATTCCCATTTCGAAAACTTTGAAGGGGGTCTTGTAGGTCCTAAAAAATCAAGTTGCATCAATCAACAAAGTCAAAGAATCAAGATATATATCATTTTGATGAATTGTGCAGACAACAGATTGCGCAGCAATCCAATTGCGCACACTGTTTTGCGCATAGGTCCAACTGTGCAGGCTGACGTGTCAGAAGTCATCATTACCTAAATCAAATGAAATCTTTCTGACAACTGACAGCACGGAGAACGAGAAGACTGTTCGTTTATTACGCTGTACAGTGCTCGAGGGCGGCTGACAGCTGGCAGCGCAATCCATGATGGAGCAATCCATTCCTGCGCAGTCTGAGTCTGCGCAAATCAAAGTCTGCACAATTCAGTCTGCGCATTTTATCAACATAACTGATACAGTACACGTGGCATTCATGCCATCAATTGCTCATTACGTGGCAACTGTCTATGCACGATCATGCATATTTCAATTAAATGATGCCATGTGTCCAAGATAGTTGGCCCACGATCCAGAAACCGTCTGCGCAGTCCAATACTACGTAAACCAAATGCTGCACAAATCATCCTGCGCTGTCCAGAATAACTGAAAGTTAGTTATTTCCAGAACTCTATAAATAGAGTTTCAAGTCTTCATTCAAGGGGATCACGAATCAAATATCAGAAATCAGAGAGTTCAGGAGTTCTTGCCCAAGTGCTGCTGCATTCTTCCGAGGCTTTTGCCTTCGACTTCTGAGGCTTTCTGCCTTCAATTCCAGAGTTGTTCTCAACTTCAAAGGCTTCATCTTCAGAGTTCACATCGTCCAAGGGATAAAGCAATTGTCATCTAGATTGGATTCCTAAAGTTGTACCATTCCCAGAATTTAAATTGTAATCTTTTACAAAGTTTGTATCAATAAAGTTTCATACTTTTGTTTTTGCAAACAACTTTCAATCTTCTCTCTATCTAAAGCTTTCAGTCTTCGAAAGAGTTTTCTTGAGCTTTAAATTTCAGATCCCAAGCCAATTACAATCCTCTAGTCGATTTGCCAGTGCAGTGCGGTCTAGAAGTTTCTGAGAGATTGTAATCAGAAGGCTTGATTGAAGATTACCTCTTCACAATTGAAGTTGGACGAGTTCTTCGTATCAAAGCTCGCGTTGTAGAAGTTGCAAGGACTTCGTAAGAAAACTTGCGGTTTTACCAATAGTGGATTCAACTGGTAGCAAGAGTTCTACCGACTGGATTAGTCCTCAACAGAGGAAAACCAGTATACATCGATGTCTTTGCGTTTGCTTTCTTATCTCTGCCTTTACATTACTTAGTTGTGATTATTATTATGTGATCTTGCTGCTAACATTTTTTAATTAGCATTATTCCACTGCCAACTCTATTCACCCCCTCTAGAGTATTGTGCTTTACGATTTCGTTCCTACAATTGGTATCAGAGCGGGTGTTACAGGTAAAGCAAGGTAACATTGTAATTATTTATTCATTTAATTAATTGTTATATAGATCGTAGCACAACACATGGCAACTGTGAAATTCACAAGTGAAGGCCAGGCCACAAACAGACCTCCACTGTTTGATGGTACGAACGATACCTATTGGAAAACACGGATGAGTTTTTTCTTGAAATCTCTTGACTTTGATTTATGGTCTATTGTTATTGATGTCTATCAAAAGCAACCTCGTATAAATGTTGATGGAGTTTTAGTTGAAAAACCCCATAACAGATATACAGAGGAAGAAAAGAAAAAGGCCAGTCTTGACGCACGTGCTATTAACGCTCTATTTTATGCTTTAGACATAACTGAATTTAACAGGGTGTCTATCTGCACAACTACTAATGAAGTGTGGAAGCTACTTGAAGTCACACATGAAGGCACGACTCAAGTCAAAGAATCAAAGGTCAGCAGACTTACTCAAGAATATGAGTGTTCAGGATGAAGCCCAACAAAACAGTTACTCAGATGTTCGAAAGATTCCTGGATATTGTAAATCCTTTGTCCTCCCTAGGCAAAGAATACAGTAACCATGAAAAGATTCGCAAACTCCTGCGAGCACTTACCAAGAACTGGATTCCAAAGGCTACTGCGATCATTGAAGGAAACGACCTCACAACTATGTCCTTCGAAGTACTCATGGGTAAGCTACTCACTCATGAACTGGAGCTACAAGATTTTGAAGAGCCTGCACCAAAGGAGAAGACGATCGCTTTCAAGGCTCAGCACAGAAAAGCTGCTGAAGGTGATTCAGACAGCAGTGAATTTGATGCTGAAGATCAAGCACTCATAGCAAGTAAATTCAAAAGATTCATGAGATATGAGAAGAGAGCCAAAGAAAACAACAGCAGTAACAACTGGTATCAAGATGATGTATCTGCTATGGCTGCAAGAAGAAGGGACACATGAAGAAGGATTGTCCTACAAACTCATCATCAAGCAAGAAGAGCAACATGTATGAAAAATGGAACCTGAAGAGATCAACATCTCGGAGAAATGCCAACACCAGCATATGGCATGAAAGTGAAGCCAGCGACTCAGAAGACGAACAATCAGAAGACGCTGCAAACGTATGCTTTATGGCATTCGATCAGGTACCTACTGAACCTGTAGTTGATACATATGATGACTTCACCTTTGAGCAACTAGGAGATGCCTTCAGTGAACTGATAAGTGATTACAGAAAACTGCGTAGCAAATATCAGACCTCTAAGAAGGTACTCAAAGAGTACAAAGGAGAAATAGGAAGACTTACCGACCTACTAGCTGAGGTTAGAAATAATGTTAGTGAGTCTGGTGAGCTTTCCTCTATCAAGCTCTTATTACATGAGACTACTAAGTCATCTGAAGAGAAAGACAAGGTTATTGACCAACCAAAAGAAGAACTTTCTAAAGAGAAGAAAAGTCTTTAAAGTTGCACAAATCAGAATGGAAACACTCACTTCTGATTATACTAAGTTGTATGACACTTCCAAAAGATTGGAAATTAGGTTAGAAAAACAGCCTGAGACTGCTGCTTCCTTCCTTAACACGTGTCACTTACCAAAAAATCGGAACATTCCCAAACCAAACACTGTCAGACCTAACCATATCAAACCTTTATCCCAAAAGATTAAGCCCAAACAGGATTATAGGTATGCTTTCTTCTATACTAGAAAACCTAAACCTACCAACTATGCACATCACTCAGCTTTCAACACTCGACATGCACAATGTCATTATTGTGGCCTCAGTGGTCATATTTTATCTGCATGTAGAATCAGAAAGCTTGTTGATTTAAATATTTATGCTTGGATACCAAAGGCTAACATTTCAGGACCCTACAAGAAATGGGTACCAAAAGTTTCATCTACAAATTGTTTTGTAGGTGGAACACCCTTCACATGCTAAAAGCAAATGGATCCTCGACAGCGGTTGTTCACGGCATATGACCAGTGACGCTACATTATTTACAATACTGTCGAAGAAGAAGAAGAAGGAAGGTTTTGTTTCCTTCGGTAATAACTTGAAATGGTATATTATTGGTATCGGTGATGTTGGTAAGTCTCCCTATCCTGTAATTAAGGATGTTTGTCTGGTTACCGAGTTGAAATATAATCTACTCAGCATAAGTCATTTAGCTGATCATGGTTATGGCATCAACTTTAGCAAAGACAAATGTACTATAGTTGATAGCTCAACTGGTAGTACTATCTTTGAAGATATCAGGGAAGACAACATATATGTTTTCTATTTGTTGGAAGAAACTAACATTTCAGGTAGATGCTTAATGGCTAAAAGTGATGAGAGTCATCTGTGGCATATGAGACTCGGTCATGCAAATATGGAAACAATCTCAAGATTATCCACAAAGAAGCTAGTACGCGGTTTACCAGACATAACATTCAAGAAGGATTCGGTATGCAGCTAATATGAAAAAAACAAAGCTACCAGATCCATATTAAAGTTAGTAAACGCAGTATGTACTACTAGACCTCTACAATTGCTTCATATGGACTTATTTGGTCCTAGCAGAGTTGCTAGCCTCGGAGGTAAGCTTTATGATTTTGTAATTGTAGATGATTTCTCTAGATACACGTGGGTATACTTCTTGACACGCAAAAATGATGCATTATCCAAATTTGTTGCCTTTTGCAAGAAAGTACAGAATGAAAAAGGTTACATGATCACTCGTATTAGAAGCGATCATGGAGGCGAATTCGAGAATGCAGAGTTTGAGCAATTTTATGACACACATGGTTTTGTACGCGAGTTCTCCTGCCCTAGGACTCCACAACAAAATGGAGTTGTGGAACGTAAGAACAGAACTCTATCCGAAATGGCCAGAGTAATGTTAAACCAGTTTAGTCTACCCAAATATTTCTGGGCTGAAGCTGTCAATACAGCTTGTTTTGTTCTCAATAGAGTTCTAATTCGACCCAAATCGAAGAAGACACCATTTGAGTTATGGTTTGATAGAATTCCATCAGTTTCATATTTTAGAATATTTGGCTATAAGTGCTTTATTCTCAATACAAAAGACAATTTGGGAAAGTTTGACGAAAAGGCCGATGAAGGTATATTTTTAGGTTATGCGGCCAAGAGCAAAGGATACAGAGTCTTCAACAAACGAACCATGATCATCGAAGAGTCAATCAACGTCACTTTTGATGAACTGAATCAAATGACTATCGATGACAATGACGAAGATCCAACTGTACCAAGCTCAACAACAGCTGATTCTCAACTAAGCTTGGCACTAGCTGATCCTCCTAGAGAAGATCCAGGAACCTGCTACCTTCAGAGTCTGCCGAAACGATTAAAATTTATGGCTGATCATCCAAAGGATTTGGTAATTGGTGACATTACCAAAGGTGTAAGTACTCGTACATCCAGTGGAGATATTGTTTCTAGTGTTGCATTCATTTCACAGCTAGAACCCAAAACTATTGATGAAGCATGTAGTAATAGTTTTTACATAGATGCTATGCAAGAGGAATTAAACCAATTTGAACGGAATCAAGTTTGGGAACTTGTTCCCAAGCCTATTGATCATCCGGTCATTGGCACCCGTTGGGTATTCTGAAATAAACTGAATGAGAATGGTTTAGTGACTCGTAATAAGGCTCGACTCGTAGCTCAAGGATACAATCAGGAAGAAGGTATCGACCACGATGAGACTTATGCCCCAGTTGCGAGATTAGAATCCATTCGCATGTTATGTGCATTTGCATGTTTTCATAATTTCAAATTATTTGAAATGGATGTCAAGAGTGCATTTTTAAATAGTTTTATAAAAGAAGAAGTTTTTGTAGCACAACCTCCAGGTTTTACAGATTTTAAAAACCCTGATCATGTTTTCAAGTTGAAGAAAGCTTTATACGGTTTGAAACAAGCCCATCGTGCTTGGTATGATCGTCTAAGCTCTTTTCTACTTGACAACGGTTTTTCAAAAGGCAAGGTTGACACTACACTTTTTATTTAAGTCCTTTAATGGTAAGCTTCTCTTAATACAAGTCTATGTTGATGATATCATATTTGGATCTACTGATGAATCTCTGTGTCAAGAATTTTCTAAGTGTATGCAGAATGAGTTTGAGATGAGCATGCTGGGAGAGATAAAATTCTTTCTCGAACTGCAAATCAAACAAACTGATAATGGAACATTCATAAATCAAGCCAAGTACACAAAAGATTTGCTAAAGAAGTTTGATTTGGACAATGTCAAACCTATTGGCACTCCGATGGCAACTTCAACAAAGCTTGATATTGATGAACAAGGTAAGTCGGTCGACACACGTAAGTATCGAGGTATGATCGGTAGTTTACTTTATTTAACTGCTAGTCGTCCAGATATTATGTTTAGTGTTTGTCTGTGTGCACGTTTTCAAGCTAATCCAAAGAAATCACATCTATGAGCAGTTAAGCGTATCTTTCGATACCTTAAGGGCACTTCTTCTGTTGGCTTATGGTATCCCAAAACTAAGTCCTTTGACCTTATTGGTTATTCGAATGCAGATTTTGCCGGATGCAAAGTTGATATAAAAAATACCAGTGGCACATGTCATTTCTTAGGCAAGGCTTTAGTCTCATGGTTTAGTAAAAAGCAAAATTCTGTAGCCCTATCAACAACAGAGGCTGAGTATATCGCCGCAGGACGTTGTTGTGCTCAGATTTTGTGGATGAAACAAACCTTGGAAGACTATAATTTATTTTATACACATATTCCCATTTTCTGTGATAACACGAGCACTATTAATTTGACTAAGAATCCTGTATGTCATTCTCGTACAAAGCATATCGAGATCTGACATCATTTTCTTAGAGATCATCATCAAAATGGAGATATTGACCTTTTGTACATAGATACTGAGAATCAATTAGCTGACATTTTCACAAAACCTCTAGCAGAAGATCGTTTCAATTATTTACGTCGAGAATTAGGAATTTTGGACGTCAATAATGTTAATTGATTTTATTTTGTGATTTTATTTCAATATACAAAAATTGTGTTAGAGACAAGCCAATAAAGAGTCTGTCTGTCAACACAACTACGGTTGAAGCAAAGCGGTACTTAAGAGTTCCCAGGTGAACCTCCGCCAGCTGGGACAGTACTCCTACAGCTAATCTGAAACAGTCGCTGTGTAAAGAAATTTAATTTATAAAATAACATTAATTATATTATTTTAATGTCAAAATTACTAATCTTTGAATTAAATATTTGAAATGAGCTAATAAAAAAAAAGTATTTCAAACCAACCCCAGGCGAATTCGGCCAGACTTCGAACCGAATTCAGCCCGAGTTCTGTTGAAGGTATCAGGTTATATAACCAGAACCCGAGAGCCTTTCTTCTTCATTGCTTCTAAACTTCATCAAACAGCAACAGCAGCCGCGCGAGAGAACCCCCTAACCCTAGTTCTTCACCACCCCTTCTCTTCCAATCCAAGTGGTGAAATCAATCCAAACTTTGGATTCGTACGGAGTTCGTCGTTCTCTACAACATACTCAAATTTCGGGAGGTATAACTTCGTATTTCCCCACCTTTCAATTTTGTGCTATTTACTTATTTTGCACAAATGGCACCTAAGGGATTTAACCCCTTCAAGAGGAAGAAGACAACCAACCCAAGTGAGGAAGGTTCATCTTCGAATTCATCCACGGATTCCCTCTTTTCGCCAGTCCAATCTAGCGATGGCGCGTTCGACGGGTCTTACTTTCAAACCCTAGATCAAGCCCTACTGTGGTATGGAGACTTCTCCATGAGATTCATATGCACAGGCGCTCCCATCAAGTGGACTGTATTTTCAGAACACCGACCTTTCTTTGAGGCATTAGGGTTACAATATTTTGTTAAACTTTGTTTTCCAGTAGCAACTAATGCCATTAGACTGTTCTACTGCAATATCATATTAAACACGTTTGATGTAAGCACTCGTGTTGGAGGATTAGAGATCAATTTCAATGATGTTATCTTAGTGGAAATCCTTGGTATTCCCAACGAAGGTGAACCGCTTGTTGATATCACTGAATTTGATTTCCCCGATGGCACGACACTTACTAGTTTCAAAGCGGAACTCTGTGCACCTGATCGAGTTCGCTCTGGAAAGTTCAAGGCAAACAACTTGAACTTGTTTAATTATGAATTGCACCGTATTATTTACTCCAATCTCCTTCCAAAATCTACTTCGAAGGATGATGTCACGTCTCTTGAATTATCTGCTATGTATCACATTCTTAAGGGGATTCCATTTTTTGCCCCTAAGACCATTATCCAGATGATGGGACGTTGTCGTGCAAGAGATAGAAATCTCTCTTATGCGATGATTCTCCCACGCATCTTCCAGCATTTCGACATTAATTTTTCTACTTGTACTCAAGACCCTGAGCCCAAGTTTCTCAAGTTATCTCGTCGCAGTATGACTGCTGCTGCTCCTCCTACTGCCCCTGCTACTGCTCCACCTCCTCCACCTCCTCAGCAGTATGCTATGACATTTGAGGGCATACACCAGCACCTTTCAGATATGCACGTCTCGATGACGGACATGGCTCGCGAACGTGAGTTCCGCGATGTCACCCGTTATCAGGCGATTGCAAATTCTTTAGCTGATCTTCGATTCGCCCAGACTGGACATTCTGCCGGTTCCATTCCTAGAGATCCAGCTTTCTCTGGTTACCGCTATGAGAATGAGACTGTTCATGCCTACTTTCAGCCCGGTAACGCATATGATTGGTACCATTCTGACCGTGCTCCTCGAGATTATGTTGGTAAGTTTTACACTGGCGCCCCTCCTCATCCTTCTGGTGCTGGCACCTCTGCAGCTGGTCCTTCTGGACATGTTGGTCATGCTGATGATGATGATGAGGAGGAGGAGGAGGAGTTGTGATATGTTATCTGATGTTTGAGACTTAGATATTATCTACTATATACTTGGAAATGCTCCGACATTCCAAGTTTTTTAATCTTTCTAGACTTTATTATCAGTATTTCTTTTGAGGACTTGTACTGGATATTTTTATGTCTTTTGGATATCATTTTATCTTTATGAGATTCGTAGTTTATGGTTCACATCAGTTTATTTACTTAGCATCTTTTTCTACTTTAATAACTGCCTGTGAAATAATTCTTTGTTTATTATAAACTGCCTGAGTACAAATACATGCCTGTGATGTCATTCTAATTTTTTTTATATTTCTATCATTTATCATGATTATTTTTTTGTGTTTCTTCACTGTTTTTTATTTATGCATTGATTGCGAAGGAGTTTTTCTCTTTTGCAATTATTTTGCTAAATGACAACGGGGGAAAAAAATAAAGATCTAACATTTCTTTTGAGAAAATGCAGGACATGAACAATTTTTGATTTTATTTCAAGCTTAAATGTTATATCATTCATAGTTTGTCAATTATCAAAATGGGAGAGATTGTTGGCCCATTGATCATATGGTCAAACTGATTTTAATAATTGATCAAACTCTGTCTCGATATATGAAGCTAGTCAGGATGTATCGGACTCTTGGACATGATGAAGAAAAGCTATCTACACAGTTCAAGATCGACGCAATATTTGCCTGTTCGAGTCTGTATTTATTTTAGCAATGTATTTTTCATTTTATTGAGTCTAGGAATACGTTGTATACCGAGTCGTACTGGAAAATAGGCTATTCCAAAATATTTTCAAAATATTTTTTAAAATGTCCTTAGTTTTGAAAAACATTCTTATTAACAAAAGCTTCAAAAAGGTTTTCAAAAAGGTTTTCAAAAATCCCCAAAAACTAATTTTAAAAACCTAACCTAACCCTGACAGAACTCGGCCAGAGTTCGGCCAGAGTTCGGCCAAAGTTCGGCCGGAGTTCGGTTAGTGGCCGTTTTGATTTTCGAATTCTCTGGAACTTGGTCCTCCTGCAGTTGCGGATTTGACCGAGATTTCCTCATCGAGTTCTGCCCAAATTTTGCCAGAATTCTGTCTTTGGAATTCCTATAAATAGAGAAGTATTTCAATCATTTCAACTCACTTATTCACTTTCAATCTTCTCTCTATCTAAAGCTTTCAGTCTTCCAAAGAGTTTTCTTGAGCTTTAAATTTCAGATCCCAAGCCAATTACAATCCTCTAGTCGATTTGCCAGTGCGGTGCGGTCTAGAAGTTTCTGAAAGATTGTAATCAGAAGGCTTGATTGAAGATTACCTCTTTACAATTGAAGTTGGACGAGTTCTTCGTATCAAAGCTCGCGTTGTAGAAGTTGCAAGGACTTCGTAAGAAAACTTGCGGTTTTGCCAATAGTGGATTCAACTGGTAGCAAGAGTTCTACCGACTGGATTAGTCCTCAACAGACGGAAACCAGTATACATCGATGTCTTTGCGTTTGCTTTCTCATCTCTGCCTTTACATTACTTAGTTGTGATTATTATTCTGTGATCATGCTGCTAACATTTTTTAATTAGCATTATTCCGTTGCCAACTCTATTCACCCCCCCCTCTAGAGTATTGTGCTTTATGATTTCGTTCCTACAATGTATACCACACATACATATATATCTAATATATATAATAGTACATACTCATATATATAGGATACATATATGTACATCCCACATATATATATATACATGTATATGTGTATATACACATATGTATAGGAATAAAAAGGGCAAGCATTCACATGTGTGTGTGTGTGTGAGCTATGGCATGTGTGTGTGTGTGTGTGTGTTGGGCTTGAGGGTGTCACATGAAAGTGTGTGTGTGTCAAGATATCTGAAAACAGAAAACATTAGAAAAATAGTGAAGTGTTCATGAAATCAGCGAACATATGAGAACAGTGAAGGCTAGAACCTGGAAAACAGTGGCATGGTATAACTTGTGAGTACAGGAAAATTAGGAAATAGTCCTAGGTAATAGGAATAGAAAAATCAGTAGCTAAACACATATCCTAGAATCAGTGGAGTGTTAGGGAAAATAGGAAAAACAATGTAGTTAACAATGTGTCCATGTGTCAAGGAGAACAGGGAATTATTTGTGTGTGTGTACAGAAATGTTTAGAGGAAAACAGTGGCCGCTAACAATGTATGTAAGCAATAGGAAAAAAAACAGGGAATAAAAAACAGTATAAAATAAAATAAAATCAATACAAACAGTTAGCTAACACCCAAATCCCCATTTGAATTCAATCATGTACTCAACTAATACAAGTATGGAAAAACCTGGAAATGGTCTCCTGTTACAGGAAAAATCATTCATTTCAGTTTAAATAGGAAGGGATGAATCTCAGGTTTCGAAATGAATTCAGTATTTCAGTTTCCTGCATTTCCAAAACTCAACACCAAGTCCAAATCCTTATTCTCAAGCCATAAAGCCAAATTTGAATGAAACATTGTATTAACATAAACTAACAATCATGTGGGGACATTTAACCAGTAAAAACATCAATAAAACAGGGAATTAAATGTTTAGAAATTAGAAAAACCAGTGTATCAGTCCACCCTGTGTATCCATATCAGCCGAATGACATTAATCCAACATTCGAATTCAATTCCACATTACAAACCTAAATTAACATGTAAACTAAATCTAACATATATAATTAAACATGATTAGGATCTAAATAGCAATTAAAAACATGTATTAAAACATTAAAACTGAATTAAACAGATAAACCAAAACAAAACACTGATACGCACAACGCATTCCCTATACACGTACGATATCGTGTACGACACGACACGAGAGGTCGTGTCACTCTGGGAATCTCGTGTCAGTCATGACCCCAACACGTGTGTTAAAAATCCCATGTCCAAGTGGTGTGTGCTGTGCACAGGAGACCCCAAAAAGCAGAGGAAAAATACTGCGCGCGCGCGTGTGTTGCACCCGCGTGTTTTCGTGTCCATTGCGATACGACACGACACCAATATCAACTCAGAACACCAAAAATTAATAAATGAGCCTAAACCCTAATTTTCTATTCAAAAATATTCCAGAAATCAATTCGAATTGCCCTTTGGGGCATTTCATCAAACACATTCATGCATCCACTGATACGTGTCCGATATGGACACGTATTGGACACGAGACCTATGGTCAGCTATACCTACCGTTAGGGTAGGCCTAGGGCTTCCTAAATATGCAATCAAAACCCTATTTTATGGTGTGGATTAGAAATTACCTATAGGTTTGCAATGGCTCAAAAAGCCCCAAATGAGAGTGGATCCTTAAGCCACCAAAACTCCTTCAAATTGTCCACACTCTGAAATTTTTCACCACAAACAGCAAGTAGAATAAATTTAGAGCCTAATGCAATTGATTTGGGAGAAAAATGAATTAAATAGGATTTTCTAGGAATTAATGAAGATGGAGCATACCTCTCTTTCTTAAACTTGAGAACTTCCTAAAGGAGGCTAGCCCTAACTTTTAGGAGACATTAAATAGAGGGAGAGGACTAGGTTGGCCGGCCATGGGTGTGTGTTGGGCTAGGGTTTACATGGAGTTGGGTTTTGGGCCTCTATGGGCTTGTCACAAATCATGACTTGTGAAACCACAAGCCATTAACTAACATATTCAAATCCTAATTTCCCCAAATTAAATCTAATGACTAGGATATCTCTAACTTAGGTCAAGCTACGGTTATACACTCTAACCAAGTAGTCATGACCTAGGTTAGCTTCTAGGACAGTCTCCTAAGTCACCCTGAGTCAAAGACAATAATAGCATCAAATCAATTATACTAAAAATCACTTAAAAATTCTAATAATTATAATTAATACTAAATAATTCCAAATAATTCCAAAATTTTAAAAAATGACCAAAATACCCTCAAGCTAGAAATATGGTAGTGACATGACATAGTAAGATACATAAAATATATCGAATGTAACAGTATAAA
Organism: Iris pallida; assembly: GCA_029216955.1. Classification (NCBI taxonomy): domain Eukaryota; kingdom Viridiplantae; phylum Streptophyta; class Magnoliopsida; order Asparagales; family Iridaceae; genus Iris; species Iris pallida. The sequence goes on along the minus strand of JANAVB010003400.1, from coordinate 9,421,850 downwards.
ATATGCAGAGAAAATAAGAAATAGTCATGGAAGAATCAACTAAGACGCAAGGAGACTAAGGCACAAGGGAATTAAGACATAAGGAACCTAAGACAGTGGCATGCCATACTAGAAGTGTGGTACTAGACGTGACTATAAGTTAATCTTGGTAACCGTAAATCGATGGGAGCTCATTGTCCTATAGTTAGTAGGACGATGGGGACTCCCTAACTATAATAAGTCTTATTGGCACTCGATGGGAGCTGACGAACAAGGTGATTAGGTATAGTCAACGTCTAATAACATGTCAAAGTCAAGTCAAGATAAATACATGTAATCGGATCAAGTCAGGATCAACGCATAAGAACACGTGAATCTGATCAAGTACAGAGTAGCATCGATCCAATATGTAACAAGAAAAGAAAGACGGGTAGCATATAAGAAAACAAGTAAAAAAATATCATGAGGCATGTACAAAAATTATGTGATAGTACAAGAAAAAAATAGACATGAACTAGAATGACTGAAAATATACATGCATAATACTGTACAAATTGGCAAGGTATACTTGCCTGCAATTTTCAACTGTGAGTACGAGGGTATGGCTCCAAGGTCCTCGCTACCTCCGTCACGTATGCCTATAATAAATATTCTACTATCAATAATACACTAATAACTTAATATATATGGACTTACCATATATAGACCTTAATAATATATTTATACCAAAAATAGTCATATTGACTACTCTACTTAATATAACAAATATATTATTAAATCTACCTATAAAAGTAAATATATTATTAAAATAAAAATATTACTTTTAATTTTGGAATATATTTATAAATATTCTATAATAATAACTAATATATTTTATCCATAGTAAAATACGTGTACAAGTCTTGTATTGATTCTACAACATTATTGCTAGACTTGGTTTCGATTTGAGTCCCGAAATAATAAATATTTAAAAATCTCTAATTCTGGAAAAATCACAAAAAATAGGTAAAAGTATATATTTATTATGAAAAATATGCACAACAATTAATTTGGTAATGGTATACGAAGTTTCAAATCAATTGGACACGTAGAACTCATGGATTTTTTGGTGTTTCAATATTACGGTTAAATGTCATGAACCAAAATGCTGCAAAAGAATATGCATTGGAAATCTTAGGAATTCTAGTTTCTTACCAAAAATATAGAAAAGGTTAAAGTGGCAGGGAAGTGGATAAAAATTGGCTCACAATAGAACTAGTCTGTTCTAGACACCTTTCTGTAGAACGGGCGTTTCGGAAACCATCTGGAACTGCATATGTGGCCAATTTTACATGAAAATAGACACGAAGATAATTCAAATTAGTTTTATTTTCATGAAAATATGAGGTAGGGAAGTACATGATACTCTAGATGTAAAATAGCGTACCTGCTAGAACAAATTCAGACTTGGATCCCGAACTTCGGTTGACTTGTATGACCATTTTGGTTAACTAGAAGGGATTATGAACATATGAGGAGTTGATAGGATTGTAGAGGGTCGTGTTAGCTTCACAATGAATATTTGTTGACCTTCATGGGAGGTCAAAAAGGGGGTCAAAACTGTTGTTGCAGCTGAAAGTGGTCGACAGGTGTATAGGCTAAAGGAATTTCGGGATTATGAGGATAGAGGGGGTTGGGGGCCACTTTATATCCATCTATATATAAAGTTTGAAGGGTTAAAGGGTTAGGATTTGGGTAGAGTAAGTTTTAGGAAAGTTTGGTTTGATTTGGTTGCTCCAATAAAAAGATATACAAGATTGAATCTAGGTGAATATTGAGTTTCCTAATTTGGAAAGTCAATGGTGAGTTGGTTTAAACTATGGTTGTACAAAATCTCTATAAATCAATCTGAATTCACCCTAATAAGTTATGGTAATATATTATAGGCTCAACTAAGACTAGTTGGACTAGTTCTAAGCGGTATGATTTTTATAATAGAAATTGACTCCGAAAGGCTAATTAATGGGTCTTTTGTGCAATTTGAAAATAAATAACACTTGGGAACTCAATTGAGTGGGACACAATTATCATGTGGGTAATAGGCTCAAAATAGGTCAAAATTATATATTGGGATGAATGGTGTGGATCGAATTTGGGCCTCAAATCAAAATTGAAAATACATCTAAGTTTATGATAATGGCTAAAATGACCATTTTGATCCCAAGGTTGTACAAGAAATATGTGTGCAAGGGAACATGTTTGAGTAGGACATAATATATCAAAATTAAGTTGGACTCGTCTAGATTAGGAATATGGAACTAGATTTGAAATTTTGATAATTGTTGTGCTTCAAAAATCAAAGCTACGGTAAAGTACCTATATAGCCATAATTAAGAATAAAATATGGTTTAATATATAAAAATCATATAAAATAAATTTAAAAATCCCCAAAAAATTAGAGTGGTTACAATCTATTCACCTTAAAGGAATTCCGTCCTCGAAATTAAAAAAATGCTCACTAATAATTAATCATGCTAATGTAACTAGGAATAGTTCAAAGGGTACAATATGTCACAATGGTCTCTCATAATAATTCGAGTAACAATCAATCCTAAACAATTTCCTTAAGCAATGTTCCAATCATAAAACTATAAATAGTTACCTATAGTCATCCCTCCAGGTGCTGACTGTCTTGCAACGTTCATGTTGAAGGCTTGTCCTCCTCGACTATCAAGCCAAGAAATTTTATTACTAGTCCCTTAACCACTATCCTCGATTCCCCTTCTATATATAGGTATGTCTAGTCTAATACAGTCCTATCAACTCTACACTCTATCCCAAGATCGACATTATGGTTTAACATATCATCATGTATCCTTTTAATAGGATTCTCCCTAGTCAGGTTTTTGGGCCACTGTCCAGTGTAACTCCATTTCTTGACTTATGCATGCTATCATTATTTCTACATTGTTCAAGAGAAACTTCCTCCTCCTCGATGCAACCATAGAATTTCTACGAGGCTTTGTATCCATCTTAAGTATAGTGGTTATGGAATCATTCTATTCATAACAAGACTTTCGAATCCTTTCACTATAGTCTTCCATAGGGGTGATCACACTCTAACTAGGGAACCATATCTAATTCTAAAAATTTTCTAGATATTCTTTCAAGTTAACTCCATTTATTTCGATTGAGAATCCTATCTTATCTTCCTCAATAAACCAAATTAAACTTTGTAATACTTCTACCCCCGTCTCTATATAACCAAGGTATTCTAATCCGTCTCTACCCACCATAGGTGAATAGCGGAAGGGTTGTAGTCCCTTGCTCCTAGAGTCTCTTGTTATGGTTAAGTTACCTATAAGAATTCTATATTGCCAGTCCAATCCACTCGGTCTATCTAATTGAGACGTCTATCCAAACCCTTACTACCTTAGATAACTAATTTCCTTTTTCTAAAATACTTCTATCAACTACATTATATCAAATAATGGAATATAATCGAAATGGTTCATCAAGTACGAGTATTCTGCTTTTCAAAATAGGCAAAGACGAGATTCTAATACAAAGAGTTCAAGAAGGACGATCAACTTCAATTATGAGGTTGAAAGGCGACGGTTAAAAACAAAAGGACTTTGAAAGCAATTGTGGATTGAGATCCTAATACAATAACCTATTGCAGGCTCGCTCGGCACAGTAACGTAACCGAAATGATATGCTCTGACATGCATGGGATACCACAAAAATATGTAATGCCCCAGTCCCAAAATACGTAGGATTAGGACATCGTACAGATGCCATCTACGTATCAGCGGACTCCAGCCCGGCTCGAATACGTATAAGTGTCTTAGTGTTCTAATTCTATCTATTAATCAACTATTAATATATCTAATTTAATCCACATAATAAGTAAATCAGGAATGAACAATATATATTATGGTCTCCAGTCCAATAACATACATGTTCGATTAGACCCAAAGGAGGACATGGGTCTATAAAACTAAGCTAAGAGCAGAGTATAAATAATGGATACAATATGAAAGCACGATAAGATACATGAATGATATAGCAATAGCTCCATGATCAGCGGACTAGCTCTACATGACTAACTATTTAGAGAGATCACCAGGTCCTTAGGGGACATAGCAAGATACATAAAACATACCGAATGTACAGTATAAAATATGCAGAGAAAATACGAAATAGTCATGGAAGAATCAACTAAGACACAAGGAGACTAAGACACAAGGGAACTAAGACATAAGAAACCTAAGATAGTGGCATGCCATACTAGAAGTGTTGTACTAAACGTGACTATAGGTAAATCTTGATAACCGCAACTCGATGGGAGCTCACAGTCCTATAGTTAGTAGGCCCATGGGGAGTCCCTAACTATAGTAAGTCTCATTTGCACTCGATGGGAGCTCACGAACTAGGTGGTCAGGTATAGTCAACGTCTAATAACAGGTCAAGGTCAAGTAAAGACAAATACATGTAATTGGATCAAGTCAAGGTCAATGCACAAGAACACGAAAATCTAATCAAGTATAGGGTAGCATAGATCCAATATGTGATAAGAAAAGGAAGACATGTAGCATATAAGAAAACAAGTAAGAGAGTATTATGGGGCATGTACAAGAATCATGTGATAGTACAAGAAGAAATAGACAAGAAGTAGAATGACTAGAAATATACATGCATAATACTATACAAGTTGGCAAGGTATACTTGCCTGCAACTTCAACTGTGAGTACGACGGTCCGGCTCCAAGGTCCTTGCTAACTCCGTCACGTATGTCTATAATAAATATTCTACTATCAATAATACACTAATAACTTACTATATATGGACTTACCATATATATACCTTAATAATATATTTATACAAAAACTAGTCATATTGACTACTCTACTTAATATAACATATAGTATTAAATCTACCTATAAAAGTAAATATATTATTAACGTAAAAATATTACTTTTAAATCTGGAAAATATTTGTAAATATTCTACAATAATGGTTAATATATTTTATTCATAGATAAATACATATACAAGTCTTTCATTGATTCTACAATATTATTCCTATACTTGGTATACGATTTGAGTCCCAAAATAATAAATATTTAAAAATATCTACTTCTAGAAAAATCATAGAAAATAGATAAAATTATATTTTATCATGAAAATATGCACAACAATTAATTTGGTAATGGTATACGAAGTTTCAAATCAATTGAACGCATAGAACTCTAGGATTTTGGTGTTTCAATATTAGGTGAATTGTCCTAATTTTTAATAAATAGTAAACGACACCAAAATGCTGCAAAAGTATATGCGATGGAAATATCAGAAAGTCTAGTTTCTTATCAAGGTCGAAGTGTCATGAACCTAACCCAATTTTTGGGATGCGAGTGCTTGGGCAAGTCCAGCCTAAGCCGCAGAATCGGAAGTAGAACGCTGCCTGGACCTCAAGGATAAGTACACAATAATTTTTTATCAAATGATCTCTTTATTTGCTCATTCACAACAACTAAATTAAATTACAATATCAAAAGTTTATAAACAATATATCATTACAACCAGCTCATGATCAAATCATCTAACTAACTAGTCTCTAGGATCGGCCTTCAAATATACCTATATCTCTTCCAAGGATCCAAATGCATAGTGTAGCAAACCACTATCTAAAAAATGATTTTCAGTCAGAAATGGAACAAGTACGTACATGGTAAACTATTCAAGACATAATAAAAACAATAAAATAGAAATAACATATGATATACATGGTGACATAGTATGATAAGTAGAGAAAACGGTAAACAAGATGTCACGACCTGCATCCAATATGGGGCATGAGTACGTAACAGTGCCCAACCTACGCCGCAGCATCGACGGTAGAATGCTGTTTAGGTCGCTAACTACCAATCTTATACAATGATATAATGTACCTGTCATAGATCTCAACTCCGAGTGGAGGACAAGTATAATGGTATGGTAAATACTCAATCACAATCTAAGCACGATAAGATATCAAAGAAGTCTAAATAACTACAAAGTCTAAAACAACAACAACCACCAACTACAATAACAGAATTTAAATCTCAAGTACAATAATAAAATCTCTATTATCTTTACAAGTCAAGAGTTCTAACAATGAATCTATCCCAGCCTTGGATCCGTAGTAAGTGGGACACAGATCCTCTGAGCAAACATCTAAAAAATATATCCAGTCAGGATGGAATGAGCACATCTCCTCTAGCAGTTCCAAATAAGTGACAAAGACTATGAAACGGTTATAGAAAGTAATACTTGATGAACATAGAAAGAGTGAGTCAAGAAATAAAATAGAACAACAGTTAAAGGAAAGTAAATGCAGTAAATCAGAACACTACAAAATTTTGTCAGATTAGCGACGTTCGAAAATGTCGCTAACCTCGGTAAAAACGTCGTTAAGTGAAGTTAGCGACATTTTGGGCGACGTTTTGGAAACGACGAAAAAAAACGTGTCGCTAAACAAGAAAACGTCGTAAAACGTCACTAGGGCAACGTAATTCAGCGACATTATTAACGTCGCTATTTAGCAATGTTATTTGCGACGTTGTAACGTTGACACTAATTAGCGACGTAAAAGGCGACGTTATAGTATGGTCATCGTTTAGCGACACTGTTCTGACGTTTTTGGCGATGACGTGCTGACATCAGATTTGGTGCCACGTGTTACTACGTCAGCACTTAGCGACGCTTTTAGCGATATTTATTAACGTCGCTACTATTTAGCGACGAATAGTAACATTGCTAAAAATGTCGCTAAATTGAAAAATAATTAAAAAAAAGAATCCAGAATGCAAATGTACAATCCAAAATACAGAATCTAATCTCTGGGTTCCCCGACCCCTTCGGTGGAACACTTAGCACCGGCCCGCACAATCCACTCAACACGTCGCCAGTCCGTCGGTAGCTGGAAAATTTTCGAAACAAATAGCAAAAAACTGGGCATTCCCAATATATATAATTCCAATATACAAAATACACAAATAATCCCAAGCAATTCCAACATACACAATCAAAGACATGGCTCCTCCTTAACTTCAACCTTGGAAGCAATCTCTTCCCTGATGGTCATCGGTTCTTCCTTGATCTCGACCTTTGGTAACACCTCCTCCTTAACAGTCATCGGCTCTTGTTTGACGACGGAGACTTCCTCCGTGTCAAAATTGTAATCGGAGTAATGAAACGACATTGGAGATACAAATACCGCTCGAGTGAGCCAAATGCATGCAGCCACTTCCCTCCCTCCATTCCCTCTCTTCCTCTCTCATGCTATCAACGTCAAAACTTTTCCAGTGCTGCTCCCTTTAATGATGATGAATGCAAAAATCAAAGACCCCCCTCTCCTTTCTCACTACAGTTCTCACAACAGAAAGGATCAGTACTTTCTAGTTCTTTTCCATCCATCCATTCCTCCGTTCTGATCAAGCCTCTTCCTTCTCCTCTCCTCCACCATGGCTCTGGACCCATCTGCTCCTCCCTACTTTCCTTCTTCTTATTTGACTCTCTCAGCCACATATGATATCCAGCTCAAGTGTAGAGTCGGGGGAGAAGAAGTGGGTAGGAAGAGGAGGGGAAAGCAGCACAGCCGACGGCATGACCTGGAGGAAGTATAGAGTTTTTCTTCAACATCCGTAGAAGAACTATAAGGATATATCTTTTCACAATATGTCACCTTGTCAAAGACCCTTAATGTGACAAACATGTTACCACGGTGTCGGAAGACTAACATGTCATAATTTTCTAAGCCGTGTATTTTGACATAATCCTTCCAACTCTTTCCTCCTATGTAGTAATCTTGCATTTCTTTATGAAGTTCAAGATGGCATATTTTTCCATTAGGAGAAAAAAGTTGGGAAGATTATGTCAAAGAACACGGCTTAGAAAATTATGACATGTTAGTCTTCCGACACCGTGGTAACATGATATTCACATTAAGGGTCTTTGACAAGGTGACATGTTGTGAAAATATATATCCTTATAGTTCTCCTACGGATGTTGAAGAAAATTTTTGTACTTCCTCCAGGTCATGCCGTCTGCTATGCTGCTTTTCTCTCCTCTTCCTGCCCACTTCTTCTCCCCCGACTCTACACTTGAGATGGATATCATATGTGGCTGAGAGAGTCAAATAAGAAGAAGGGAAGTAGGGAGGAGCAGATGGGTCCAGAGCCATGGTGGAGGAGAGGAGAAGGAAGAAGCTTGATCAGAACAGAGGAATGGATGGATGGAAGAGAACTAGAAAGCACAGATCCTTCCTATTGTGAGAACTGTGAAGAGTGAGAAAGGAGAGGGGGGTTTTTGATTTTTGTGTTCATCATCATTAGAGGGAGCACCACTGGAAAAGTTGTGACGTTGATAGCATGAGAGAGGGAGAGGGGGAATGGAGGGAGGAAAGTGGCTGCATGCCTTTGGATCACTCGAGCAGTATTTGTGCATCAGTGTCCCTGTTATTTGTAGGCATCCCCCAGCGCCATGGGTGGTGGCTGGTCACCCCCCTCCCATCCGACCACTATGACATGCCATTTCCAATGTCGTTTCATTACTCCGATTACAATTTCGATAAACTTCTCTCGGTGGAACTGCCCTCTAGAGCTGGAGCCACCTCCTCTTTCACAGCCATCTGTGCCTCCCTCAAGCGAGATCCTCGGGTCTTAGGTGCCATCTGTGAGAACGGGTGCCATCTCGTTTGAGTATATTTTCGAAAGCAGATAAAATACAGAAAATTTGATTTTTTGCCAAGTATGAGAACAGATGGCTCAGAACACAACCTAAAATTTAGTTTAGCATACATTAGTGTGAATCATGTATGTTATGTATATATGGTGTAGTATATGTTTTTATCGAATCTAGTATTTGAAGGATATAACAGAATCAAGATGGACTCACATAATGTAATACTAAAACATCATCTACTACTATATAAGATATAGTGAAAGGTTGTTGTATCATCATTGCTGAGGGATGAGGGTCGAAGGACAATCAACTTTATCTACGGCTACATAGTTTCTGCCTCGCCAGTCGAATGGCTGCAGAGACTGTCCTGATCACCATGTCGTACCATAGATTTATGCAAATGGAGCTGGAGCTAGAGCCAAAATACAGAATCCAAAATACAAAATACAGAATCCAATCCCTGGGTTCGCCGAAAATACAAAAACAAAGATTGACACACAGTACTAATTCATATGTGTTTTAAGTGTGAGAACGGATGGCTCAGAATATAACCCAAAATTCATTCTAGCATACATTAGTATGAATCATCTATGTTCTGTACATATGGTGTAGTATACGTTCTTATCGAATCTAGTATCTAGTATCTGAAGAATGTAACAGAATCAAGTTGAACTCACATAATGTAGTACTAAAATATCATCTACTACTATATAAGATATAGTGATAAGTTGTCGTATCATCATCGTCGAGGGATGAGGGTCGGAGGACAGTCAACTTCATCTACGGCTACATAGTTATATGAGCTAGTCATCGTGAAACGTCGCTATGACGTCGCTAATAGCGACTAATTTAGTGACGTTAGTATGAACGTCGCTAAATTCTAATTATATTCCCCCACCAATTTATTTCCCCCCATTTTACTCTCTCACTCTCTCTCCTCCGGCGCTCTCACAGTACTAATTCATATATATTTAAGTGTGAGAACGAATGGCTCAGAACATAACCCAAAATTCATTCTAGTATACATTAGTGTGGATCATTATGTTCTGTACATATGGTGTAGTATATGTTCTTATTGTATCTAATATCTGAAGAATGTAACAAAATCAAGATAAACTCACATAATGTGTAGCTCCCCTTCCCGAAAATTGTAAAATGTTTTTTATTATTAATTTATTTTATTTAAGTGGTGATTTTTAGACTTTACATAAAGGGTATATACACCATTATAGATTTATTGCATTTAATTATTATTATTTATTATTAGTTATTATTAATTTATTCTTTATCAAAAGAATAAATATATGTGTGGATGTGTATATATATATATATATATATATATATATATATATATATATATATATATATATATATATATATGGGTGTAGGTGTATTTATATATAAAAACATAAATACATAAATGTATATGCGTGTATATAGGTATATATATGTGTATGTATGCATATACATATAATATACGTGTATAGGTGTCTGTATATATAAATAAATATTATATATGTGTGTATGTGTGTATACATATACAAATATTATATACGCGTATGTATATATATATATATATATATATATATATATATATATATATATATATATATATATATATATATATATATATATATATATATTTATCCATACTTACACATCTATATATATATATATATATATATATATATATATATATATATATATAAATGTGTGTAAATATATGTAAATGTGTGTAAATATATACATATATATATACATATGTGCATAGATATTTATAAATGTATATATATATATATATATGGTTATTGAAATAGAAAAAGAAAATAGATAAAAATAAAAAGAAAAAGAAAAAGGAAAAGAAAACAATAGATTAATAATACCTAAACCCCACAACCCAGCCAAGGCTGCTCGAACCCGAGCAACAACAACCACTCGAACTCCCCAGCCAGAGCCCTTAATTGAACTGAATAGCCCAGCCCAAGGCGCAGTCTCGGCCAGGGGCTCAAATCAGCAGCTCATTTTTCCCGTACTGTAGCGTATTGTCAACCCGACCTTATACGTATATATATACGCGTGAGAGGGAGTAAACCCTAGCCGCGCCACATGGACGCCTCCCCAATCATCTGAGCGGTCACTCCGATGCCGGAGCGCCACTGAGGGACCATCGTCGGCCGACAAGGGTCTCCACAGACCCGCGCGCGTGCGCGGCCGACCGTGAAAGCACAGCCGCATTGGCAGCCGACAGCTCGACTTCGTGGCGTGCTCTCCGCTTCCTTCCTCGATCGTTTTTTGAACCGTCGCCTATGGTATGTAGTCAACCTATACGAGTCTCTATCCCTTTAATTAGTTTTTATTCAAAAGTCCTAGGTTGTTCGATAATCCGACACGAAGTTGTCGAAAAACCTGTCCAAAACAGGACAGGAACCCGTCCCAAAGACCCCACTTGGAAGCTTATTTTCGATCTATGCTTTATTAGTTTTCAAAAACTAATTGAATACAATTAAAGTTAACATAACCAAGATCAAAATGCAACTTGTAGTTCTGTTTTTCGATGCGTGTGCAGGAATTAAATCATTGATGAAGTTCAACAAAAATCTGTTTTCAAAAATATAGAAAATTGGTAAATCCTCCGATACGACGTGCGTCCCGCCAATCCGGGCGACGTGGTCGTGAACCGAAAGCATCGAAAGGTGCGTAACAGCTTCGTGGACGTGTGGACTTTGACGAAATTCAAATTGGTCGCGTGTGCGCGACGAATTTGATACGTTTCCGTGAAAATTTACCGTATCGACCTCTGTGCAAATTTCCTAATTACTTTGTGCACGTTCGTCAGATCGAGACAAAACTTGTGCCAATAGGACCGTATCATTTTTCTGGTCCTGTATGCCAAGTTTGGTCCAATTCTGAGACAGTTGAATCGGACCACCATTTCGCGGGCCCCACGGTCCGACTCAACGGACGATTTTGTGCACGGCCCGCCAAAATCCAACTTTGGACATACGGTTGGGTTCGTATCGGAAAATCGGACCTGTTGACATATAGTTTGACAACTTTAGAGACCATTGACTCTAGCACGATTTTCGGTGCAAAGCGGGTCCAACGACGGACATCGTTTTTGCCTGAAATTATCGTTTTGCCCCTGTGTCCAGAATTGGACTTAAGGACAGGCAGTCCTAGCTATTTTGACTATTCTGAGAATGTTGGTAGTATTTATTTCAGCATCTGGAGACTTCTGTATGTGTTGACTAATTGTGGCTCATTGAGTGGTATGGTATTATTGGTTTCACCAGCTAAGGACCTCAGGCAAGTGCATTTTCTGATTGCTTTCGATTCATAGTAGTCTTTTTATTTCATGTTTATACATATATCTTGCTACTTGTTGACACGCTCGTCACACGGAGTAGTCGGAAGGGAAATATCTTAGTAGACATGTGGACTACCCAGAACTATCTCCATGATGTCTATTCGTGAACAATAGCACCTGCACGACACGTGCAGGTGCCGGACTTACCCTCCTAGCCGTTCACATGTCGAAATGGATATTTCACACCACATAGATAGTTGTTTTATTTATTTTTCCTTGTCCTTTCCACCGTGCCATGTCATCAGTATCTTCTAGCTTTCACCTCTCATATGTTATTTTCATGTCTTGTTAATTCTATTGTGTTTTCACATTGCCGTCGGTTTGTGTACTTGTTCCATTCCTGACTGGAAACCAATATTTTTTAGGTTAGCTGTGGCTTCACTTAGCTTGGGAGATTCGGGTGTACTTGCAGACAGAAACCTAGAAATAGAAAGCAGTTGTATCAATTCCATTAATTATAAAATCTTGTATTTTCTTTAATTATAAAGGTTGTAAATGTTGTAATAAATGTAGAAATGTGAATGAGCAACAAATGTTATTTCTTGAGCATTTATTCCTTGCGGACTTGACAGCGTTCTACCGCCGACTCTGCGGCGTAGGCTGGCTTGGACACGTCTCTTATCCGAAAAAGCGGGTGCGGGTGCGTGTCGTGACATAATGTAATACTAAGACATCATCTACTACTATATAAGAAATAGTGATAGGTTGTCATATCATCATTGTCGAAGGATGAGGGTCGGAGGACAGTCAACTTTATCTACGGCTACACAGTTTCTGCCTCGTCAGTCGAATGGCTGCAGGGACTATGTCCTGATCACCATGTTGTACCGTAGATTAATGCAAATGGAGCTAAAGCTGGAGCTAAAATACAGAATCCAAAATACAAAATATAGAATCCAATCCCTGGGTTCGTCGAAAATACAAAAACAAAAATTGAGACACAGTTCTAATTCATATGTGTTTTAAGTGTGAGAACGGATGGCTTTAAACACAACCCAAAATTCATTCTAGCATACATTAGTGTGAATCATCTATGTTCTGTACGTATGGTGTAGTATACGTTCTTATCAAATCTAGTATCTAGTATCTCAAGAATGTAACAGAATCAAGATGAACTCACATAATATAATACTAAAATATCATCTACTACTATATAAGATATAGTGATAGGTTGTCGTATCATCATTGTCGAGGGATGAGGGTCGGAGGACAGTCAACTTCATCTACGGCTACATAGTTTTTGCCTCACCAGTCGAACGGCTGCAGGGACTATGTCCTGATCACCATGTCGTAGTCTAGTACAACCCAGAGATTGACACAGTACTAATTCATATATGTAGTCCAATACAATAGTCTAATACAAAAACAACCCAATACAAATAGTCTAATACAAATAAATACTAATAGCTAATGAGAACCACGCAGCTCACGTAAACACTCAGTGATACGATCACGCAACCACCTCGAATAAGTGGGATCGACGGTGGCAGGAGAGATGTAGTCCATTACAAGTGCTGCATGAATAGAACTCCCGGTCTCACTAGCTACCGGTGCTGGATGAATAGAACTTCCGGTCTCACTAGCTACCGGTGCCACTTCCTCCTTAACAATAGGAGGAGCCACCTCAAAATTTACTGTTTCCCTCAAACGACGTGCCGCTCCTCGGGTCATGGGTGCCATCTGGTAAGATCGATATTCACAAATAATATAATTGTAACATAAGCAAGCTAACTTAAGGAACCATCATGTAATTTGAATACATTTTTTGAAAGCAGATAAAATACAAAAAATTTGATTTTTTGCCAAGTGTGAGAACAGATGGCTCAGAACACAACCTAAAATTCATTCTAGCATACATTAGTGTGAATCATCTATGTTCTGTACATATGGTGTAGTATATGTTCTTATCGTATCTAGTATCTGAAGAATGTAACAAAATCAAGATGAACTCACATAATGTAATACTAAGACATCATCTACTACTATATAAGATATAATGATAGGTTGTCATATCATCATTGTCGAGGGATGAGGGTCAGAGGACAGTCAACTTTATCTGCGGCTACATAGTTTCTGCCTCGTCAGTCGAATGGCTGTAGGGACTATATCCTGATCACCATGTCGTACCATAGTTTCTGCTTCGCTAGTCGAATGGCTGCAGGGACTATATGTCCCGATCACTATGTTACCAATTAACCAACCAACAAAACTACTTGTTACAAATATCGATACTATTGGTGCGTTCGAATCGGAGTATCACATTTTTCGGTGTCGGAAAATAAATAATTATTACTAAATTATCAGATTTTTCGGCACTATCGGTGCCCCTGACCAAGCCCCCCACCCTACACCACCCCTAACCCGAACACTAACCCCCCCCCTGCTCCCCTCCCCTACCCCCCTGCTCCCCTCCCCCAGCCGCCCACACATATCCACCCCTTACCCGAACCCTACCCCTAGCTTCCCTCCTCCAACCGCCCTTGTCCCCCCTACCCCACCCCCTGCCACCCCCCACTCACCCCCGAACCACCCGCATCCCCCCTGTCCCTTCCACCTAGCTACGCGCACCCCCCAACCACCAACAACCAAAATAGCCGAAGAGAGAGAGAGAGCGAGGGAGGGAAAGAGTACCACGTAGCGGAGAGGGAGGAGAGTCGTTGAAGAGAGTGAGAGTCGCCAGAGAGAGTGAGAGCGCCAGAGAGAGTAAGAGCGCCGGAGGGGGGAGGTGAGAGAGTAAAATGAGAGGAAATGAACCCTAAGCCGAACCCCAACCCTAGCTCCCCTCCCCCAGCCGCCCTCGTCCCCCTGTCCTACCCCTCCATCCACCCCCCACTCACCCCCCAACCATCCGCATCCCTCCTGCACCTCCCTCCGAGCCACCCACACCCCCTCCAACCACCAACAACCAAAACAGCCGAAAAGAGAGAGAGGAAGGGAAGAGGAGAGTCACGTACCAGAGAGGGAGGAGAGTCGCCGGAGATAGTGGGAGTCGTCGGAGAGAGTGAGAGCGCCGGAGAGAGTGAGAGTGCCGGAGGGGGAGGAAAGGGAGTAAGAGAGTAAAATAGGTGGAAATGAATCGTTGGGGGGGATATAATTAGAATTTAGCGACGTTCAAACGACAGTCGCTAAATTAGTCGCTATTAGCGACGTCATAGCAACGTTTCGCGACGACTAGCTCATGTAATTAATATACGTCGTTATTTCGTCGCTAGTAGCGACGATTAGCGACGCTTCATAAAACGTCGCTAATGTACATAATTTAGCGATGTTAATCGAACGTCGCTAAATTTATGTCGCCAAATGAGCAGATTTTAGTAGTGGAAGAACATGGTAATAAAAAAATATAAATAGAGATATCCGAATTAGAACAATATAATGTAAGTCCAGACAATTCAATGTGAGTCCAGTGTGAATCCGGTACAAGACACTAAACCAGTGTGTTTTGAAATACTCTTTCGACATGTAAACGGCTAGGTGATAAATACGGTATATTGTATGCTTGACAAGCGTGCGACGGCTATCTTTCCAGATTAGATCAGTAGTGAATACGGTACATCGCATGCATGGCCTGGCGGCGATGGCTATCTTTTTAGATTAGACTAGTAGTGAATATGACACGTCATACGCTTGGCCTAGCGACGACGGCTATCTTCCCAGATTAGACCAGTAGTGAATACGGCACGTCACATATTTGGCCTAGCGGCGATGGCTATCTTTCCATATTAGACCAGTAGGGGTAGTTCTAGCATGATTAAGAATGCTTATATATCTACTCAAGTATTTTCTCGCCCGACAAGTACAAATGAATCCATAACCTGACACATAAATCAAGTACAAGTCTATGATGATAATCCTCTATTCTGCTACAGAGCTAATGGGTCACTAAACAACAGGTCACACTATAATAGGTCTGATATTGTAGTCAAGTTCTCTCCAACCCTATGTCTAGAATCTAGCAATGTCAAGTCTGTACAATCATCTCGATAACATTAGCAATAATGATAAAAAATCTAAAATGCTAGTACAAGGTCAATACCATGAATAGTCATGTAAACCTTGTGTCATGAATGTGTTAGTATCCTATAGTCAATTGTGTCAATGGACACGTCAATATGCATGCAATGCCTAATGTCAACACTCGGTGTCATCATCATGACATCGGTACACATCTACCAAACGAACACTAAGTATCGACATCCCTACGTCATGCAATCAGTAGGTGGTTCCAGTGAGTGATTCCAGAAATAGAGGCCAGACAAGTAAAATATGTAAATCGCATGTAATGGATCCAGAAACACAAATCCTATTGTGCCAGAAAATCAAATAATACTATACTAGAAGCTGAATCATAATAATCATCAAATAAATAAAAAATAAAAACTATCAGAGAATGTACTCGCCTGTGGTCCTGAGTAGTAAATGAGGATCGATGCCCAAAGTGGTGTCACACAAACCTATATATGAGATATACAGAGTTATTTGGTGTTCTAGAGTAACCAGTATAGTTAGATGCACTAATTATATGCTTCTAGGCCGTTTCTAGGTTAATACATGTCAAAACTAGGTCAACCTTGGTCAATTCTAGTCACTAGTCAACTTTGGGTCAACCTTGGTCAATTGGTGTCACACCGTTTACCGTTATACGTATTTTTAGTATATATATGTACGGAATTCTGACTTTTATCAGGTGACCTGTATTTTGACTTGTCTTGCTTAGCCTAGTCTTGGTTTAATCTTGCCTTGGTTTAATTTGGTTTGGTTCAACTTGGCTTGGCTTGTCTTGACTTGGTTTGTTTTGGTTTGAGATGAGAAGGGTTTGTATAAAAACTAACTCCTTTCTCTCTCCTCTATTATTTTTCATTACTTCTTCATCTTCTTCATTTACTTCTCCCACCTACCAAGCCCTAGGCAAGTGCAACTTGCTTCATGGTAGACCTCAAATTTTATTGTAACATTATCTTTCTTGCTTGATTCTAAGCCTCTTTAGAACTTGGAGATTTTGGTTTTGATGGTTACATTTTTGTAGATCTAAGTTTATAGTTTTTTTTGGTTTTTCTTGGTTTTGGTCTCTTAAACTTTGTTAATTTCGAAAACTAGTTGTTCCATGTTGTAGAGAATTCAATTTCATTCAGTTTAGACCTTTATTTTGCACAATTTTGAGTCCTTTAGTTCAACTTATGGACATTGGAAGTTTTTAAAACTCCATGGCCAAAAGCTTGCTGGTAGGGATAATACCTCGTGCACCTCGTGCGCATCTCGCGCACCTTTTGGTCCACGCACCTTGCACCTCTCACACCTTCTGGTCCGCGCACCTTGCACCTCACGCACCTTTTGGTTCGCGCACCTTGCCTCGCTCACCTTTTGGTCCGCGCACCTTTTGGTCCGTGCACCTTACAACTCGTACACCTTTTGGTCCACACACCTTGCTGTCACGACCCGCACCCGTTTTTCGGATACGAGACGTGTCCAAGCCAGCCTACGCCGCAGAGTCGGCGGTAGAACGCTGTCAAGCCCGCAAGAATATAAATGCTCAAAAATAAACAATTGATGCTCATTCACATTTCTAAGTTTATTACAACAGTTACAACATTTATATTTAAAGGAAATACAAAGCTTTACAATTAATGAGAATGATACTTTGCTATCTATTTCTAGGTTTGTCTTCAGCATACCCAAGTCTTCCCCAGTGCTAAGAGTGATAGCGGCTAAACCTGAAAAATGTTGGTTTCCAGTCAGGAATGGAACAAGTACACAAACCGACGACAATGCAAAACATAACAGAATTAACAAGACATGAAAATAGCATATGTGATATGAAAACTGGTAAGAAAACTGATGACATAGCACGATAGAGAAGTACACAAGGAAAAACTAATAAAAGACATCTATCTAGGTGGTGTGAAATATCCGTTTCAACATGTGAACGGCTAGGAGGTAAATACGGCTCACTGCACGTGTCGTGTGCAGCTGCTATCGTTCAAGAATAGACTCATGGGAAAGTTCTGGGTGGTTCACATGTTTTCTAAGATATTTCCCCTCCCGACTACTCTGTATGACGAGCGTGTCAACAAGCAGCAAGATATATGTATAGACATGAAATGAAAAGACTACTATGAATCGGAAACCAATCAGAAAGTGCACTTGCCTGAGGTCCTTAGCTGGAGAAACCAAAATACCATACCACTCAATGAGCCACAATCAGTCAACACATATAGGAGTCTCCGGATGCTGAAATAAACAGTACTAACATTCTCAGAATAGTCAAATTAGCTAGGATTGCCTGTCCTTAAGTCCAATTCTGGACACAGGGGCAAAACGGTCATTTCGGACAAAAATGATGTCCGCCGTTGGACCCGCTTTGCACCGAAAAGCGTGCCAGAGTCAACGGTCTCTAAAGTCGTCAAACTACATGTCTACAAATCCAGTTTTTCGATACGAACCCAACCGTATGTCCAGAGTTGGATTCCGGCGGGCCGTGTACAAAATCGCCCATTGGGCGGGACCGTGGGGCCCGCAAAACGACGTCGATTTCAAGTGTCTCAGAATTGGACCAAACTTGACATACATGACCAGAAAAATGATACGGTCCTGTTGGCGTAAGTTTCGTCTCGATCTGACGAGCGTGCACGAAGTTATGACTGAATTTGCATTGGACGGATACGGGGCGATTCCGACGGATACGCGTCGAATTCGTCGCGCACACGCGACCAATTTGAATTCCATCAAAGCCCATACGACCATGAAACCGTTACGCAGCTTTCGATGCTTACGGTGCACGACCACATCACCCGGAATGGCGGGACGGACGTCGTGTGGATGGTTTTCTAAGTTTTCTAAACTGTTTTCAAAGTGGTTTTTGCTCAACTTCGAAAACTGATTTCTTTGTGCCTACTGTATAAAATCTGAAACTACAAAAAGGGTCATGATCTCCTATAGGTTGGCTATAAATCTGTTCAAGTCGATTCTCGAATCGAACTACGGATTGGCGAGAATTCGCCTTCCAAAATGGATTCCAGAAATAGTTCTTGTATCCTGTTTTCGATGGTTTTTCCCAAAGTTTCGGGAATTTCTGTAATTAATCTAGAGCAACCTAGGTCGATCTATTTGCAGGGTTGCGTAGATGGTCAACCAGGCTATCACTAGAAATTTACGGGTCGAATAATCGTTGGGCGATGAGGAAGAAACGTACCTCGCAATAGGCCTAGTTGCTGCCACCCACTGCTGTGTTCTCGCGCGCGCACGCTGATTTCTCCGTGCCTGGCCGGCATCCACGCGCCCTCGATCGTGTGCGGCGGTGCCCAGGGTGGCGTGCGCACATGCAGGGGTGCGCCCAGTGCCAAGGTCGGCGGGGTGTCGACGAGATTAGGGTTTACGAGAGAACTCTCTCTCGACTCCCTCTCCCGTTATATACTCACGCGGTCACTGCTGTTCGGTTTGGGCAATTTGCCTGGCTCAGCCTAGGCTCGGGTTTAAGGGGGCCCGGGCTGTGGGTCTCTGGACTAGGCTAGTTGGGGAGTAATTGTGTAAGAGAGTTCGGGTGGGGGCTTGTTTGCTCGGCATGAGCCTGCTGGCTCTGTTCCTTTCTATCCCTTTTCTTTCTCTATTTCTTATTAACTCTTATCATACTATAATATATTACAGTAAGCCTTAGTCGTATAGATTGGCATATCTAACCTAATTTTTTTACAAATATTACTTAAATCTATATATTATTAGCAAATTTTCCTATGGTTTTCATATATATATATATATATATATATATATATATATATATATATATATATATATATATATATACACCCATAAATATATATTTTATACACACACACAAGTACATATATATTTATATATATGTATATTTACACATATATATACACATATACATTTCTAAATACATGTATATTTACATATACATTTATATACATATAATTATATATATACACACACATACACTAGTATATATATATATATTACATATACATCCAAATACACATATGTATGATATTTATTTGACAATAAAAATATAAAATAATATTATTAAATAACAATCCCAATAATAATAAATAATTTATTCTCAATGACTACAAGAATAATATTTAAATGGATTGAGCATGCTTATTAAATCTTCACAAAAATATCCTTAATAATAATAAAATAATAAAAATTGTCCCAATGGGTGATCTTTACCACACACCCTTACTTGGGTAAAATTGTTCCAATATTGGAAAACACCATTAATAATATAAATATAAGTTTGTATCTCTATTTTAATAATTAGAAACTATTTCTCAAATTCTAAAATAATATTAAGAACATTTGTAAACCCATAAAATAACTACCAATAAAATATTTTAAAAAAATTCGGAAAGGGAGGCTACAAATCTACCCACCTTAAAAATAATTTCGTCCTCGAAATTCTAACTCATAGGCATGCCTAAAATTCAAAAAAATAAATAAAAATAAATCCTCTATTACCTCAATCTTCTCAAATTTAATTTCTCAAAAATAGTTGTATCCTCCTTCTTGTCATTTTGTAACTCCGAAATTCCAAGGACTTCTACCCACCTTAGAGGCTAGGATATGGTGGCAAGGTTCCTGTCACAGGGCTGGCCGATGGTAGCTACACTTGCATATACAACTATCATAGCCATGGGAATACTCTGTATCTATCTATCAATTACGAGTTTTCGTCTTTCCAATCAACGAAAGACAAAAACACTAAAGAGTTCAAGAGATGTCGTTGAATACAATTACGTGATTCAAAGACGAATATATAATTCAAGAGGAATTGTCAAGCAATCGCGGATGAGATCCTGGATACCTCTATATCTCAGTCCACGTAGGGTAATTAAATAAAGAGCGAACCAAATACATCATGGTTGATCAGACCGTGATACAATGATTCTGATTAGACGATATGTTAGCGGGCGTCCCCAATAAGCATATGTCTTGAATCAAGCTCGATAAAAGAGTAAGCTTGCAAAAACTAGGGTGCAATAGCAGTGTTGGTCAAGATAGTAAAATATAAGTACGCGAGATTTTTGAAAAGAGATACAAGTAGTTTGAGTTTTGAGAAAATCAAATCCTTACCTGATGTTCTTGCCTATACAGTCAACCTATTATCTACCTATCCATAAGGCGTGGGTCGACTAATGGGTTATGGAACTCAAAAATTTTATATTCTAGGTAAATCCTTGGTTCCGTGATTCAGATATGATAAACTATCAGATACTCTACTCTATATTGACACAAGGGTATCTAAAATCTAAGGAGGTCAATGAGGACATAGTTTTAGCAATGTCTCATAGACTATGATTCTTCGAAATAGTTTCATTTTTGTGGGTTGTTCCTCGCCAGTACGCTGCTGGCTGCAGTTAACCCACATTCTCCACTCTCAAATAATTGACGACAGTGCGCTGCTGTCTAAACTTTATGGGTTAACTAATATTCCTCTAACTATAATAATAAAATCCATGAGCTTCTAGAGATTCAAACAAGTTGACTAAAAATATGGCGTAGGTATTCGTCCTATTAGTCACAATACTTAAATTAAAAGATTTAACACGGAGGAATTAACTAAAGACGAAGGGAATACAAACATTCGAGTATCTATTTTATATGCATTTCTATAGTTGAGATAAAATCTCAAATCAATCTACCTCGAGATTCGCACACGAATTGCAGGATCAGAAATTATAAACTAAATCCTTACAGCAAAAGAGAATTTAAATAGACAGTTCTAATTTATGATAGAAGATTTATATCTAATAAGGTAAAAGAAAATTAAACGGTTTATCAAAATCAATGCCTTAATTCTAGGCAAGCCTAACGTACCAAGCGAATAGTGGATCCATATTGGATCATAATGTCATATTCAAAAGTAATAGTGTTTCTATAGAGATTTGGCAAGTCATCTGAATTCAATAATTCTTAAATAGCATGGCCTATCTAACAACCTTAACTACCCAATTAGTCAATTTAATCAAGGGACTCCTAGTCTTAGTCATTCTCTTAAATTATTTAAATCCTAGTTTGTGAATGAGCAATTCTTGGTCGCAGGCTCGCAATGGTACGACAAACGTACCATCACGAGTTCGCAATCTTTTGCGAAAACTGACCTGCATGGGCCACCACAAAAACTTGTCACGACCCGCACCCGCTTTTCGGATACGAGACGTGTCCAAGCCAGCCTACGCCACAGAGTCGGCGGTATAACGCTGTCAAGCCCGCAAGAATATAAATGCTCAAAAATAAACAATTGCTGCTCATTCACATTTCTAAGTTTATTACAACAGTTACAACATTTATATTTAAAGGAAATACAAAGCTTTACAATTAATGAGAATGATACTTTGCTATCTATTTCTAGGTTTGTCTTCAGCATACCCAAGTCTTCCCCAGTGCTAAGAGTGATAGCGGCTAAACCTGAAAAATGTTGGTTTCCAGTCAGAAATGGAACAAGTACACAAACCGACGACAATGCAAAACATAACAGAATTAACAAGACATGAAAATAGCATATGTGATATGAAAACTGGTAAGAAAACTGATGACATAGCACGATAGAGAAGTACACAAGGAAAAACTAATAAAAGACATCTATCTAGGTGGTGTGAAATATCCGATTCAACATGTGAACGGCTAGGGGTAAATACGGCTCACTGCACGTGTCGTGTGCAGCTGCTATCGTTCAAGAATAGACTCATGGAATAGTTCTGGGTGGTTCACATGTTTACTAAGATATTTCCCCTCCCGACTACTCCGTGTGACGAGCGTGTCAACAAGCAGCAAGATATATGTATAGACATAAAATGAAAATACTACTATGAATCGGAAAGCAATCAGAAAGTGCACTTGCCTGAGGTCCTTAGCTGGAGAAACCAAAATACCATACCACTCAATGAGCCACAATCAGTCAACACATATAGACGTCTCCGGATGCTGAAATAAATAGTACTAACATTCTCAGAATAGTCAAATTAGCTAGAATTGCCTGTCCTTAAGTCCAATTCTGGACACAGGGGCAAAACGGTCATTTCGGGCAAAAACGATGTCCGCCGTTGGACCCGCTTTGCACCAAAAAGCGTGCCAGAGTCAACGGTCTCTAAAGTCGTCAAACTACATGTCTACGAATCCAGTTTTTCGATACGAACCCAACCATATGTCCAGAGTTGGATTTCGGCGGGCCGTGCACAAAATCGCCCGTTGGGCGGGACCGTAGGGCCCGCAAAACGACGTCGATTTCAACTGTCTCAGAATTGGACCAAACTTGACATACAGGACCAGAAAAATAATACGGTCCTGTTGGCACAAGTTTCGTCTCGATCTGACGAGCGTGCACGAAGTTATGACTGAATTTGCATTGGACGGATACGGGGCAATTCCGACGGATACACGTCGAATTCGTCGCGCACACGCGATCAATTTGAATTCCGTCAAAGTCCACACGACCACGAAACCGTTACGCAGCTTTCGATGCTTACGGTGCGCGACCACGTCGCCCGGAATGGCGGGACGGACGTCGTGTGGATGGTTTTCTAAGTTTTCTAAACTGTTTTCAAAGTGGTTTTTGCTCAACTTCGAAAACTGATTTCTTTGTGCCTACTGTATAAAATCTGAAACTACAAAAAGGGTCATGATCTCCTATAGGTTGGCTATAAATCTGTTCAAGTCGATTCTCGAATCGAACTACGGATTGGCGAGAATTCGCCTTCCAAAATGGATTCCAGAAATAGTTCTTGTATCCTGTTTTCGATGGTTTTTCTCGAAGTTTCAGAAATTTCTGTAATTAATCTAGAGCAACCTAGGTCGATCTATTTGCAGGGTTGCGTAGATGGTCAACCAGGCTATCACTAGAAATTTACGGGTCGAATAATCGTTGGGCGATGAGGAAGAAACGTACCTCGCAATAAGCCTAGTTGCTGCCACCCGCTGCTGTGTTCTCGCGCGCGCACGCTGATTTCTTCGCGCCTGGCCGGCATCCACGTGCCCTCGGCCGTACGCGGCGGCACCCAGGGTGGCGCGCGCACATGCGGGGGTGCGCCCAGTGCCAAGGTCGGCGGGGTGTCGACGAGATTAGGGTTTACGAGAGAACTCTCTCTCGACTCCCTCTCCCGTTATATACTCACGCGGTCACTGCTGTTCGGTTTGGGCAATTTGCCTGGCTCAGCCTAGGCTCGGGTTTAAGGGGGCCCGGGCTGTGGGTCTCTGGACTAGGCTAGTTGGGGAGTAATTGTGTAGGAGAGTTCGGGTGGGGGCTTGTTTGCTCGGCATGAGCCTGCTGGCTCTGTTCCTTTCTATCCCTTTTCTTTCTCTATTTCTTATTAACTCTTATCATACTATAATATATTACAGTAAGCCTTAGTCGTATAGATTGGCATATCTAACCTAATTTTTTTACAAATATTACTTAAATCTATATATTATTAGCAAAGTTTCCTATGGTTTTCATATATATATATATATATCTCTATATATACACCCATAAATATATATTTTATACACACACACAAGTACATATATATTTATATATATGTATATTTACACATATATATACACATATACATTTCTAAATACATGTATATTTACATATACATTTATATACATATAATTATATATATATACACACATACACTAGTATATATATATATATATATTACATATACATCCAAATACACATATGTATGATATTTATTTGACAATAAAAATATAAAATAATATTATTAAATAACAATCCCAATAATAATAAATAATTTATTCTCAATGACTACAAGAATAATATTTAAATGGATT
Organism: Iris pallida; assembly: GCA_029216955.1. Lineage (NCBI taxonomy): Eukaryota > Viridiplantae > Streptophyta > Magnoliopsida > Asparagales > Iridaceae > Iris > Iris pallida. The sequence continues at coordinate 9,397,010 of JANAVB010003400.1, read as the reverse complement.
GAGCATGCTTATTAAATCTTCACAAAAATATCCTTAATAATAATAAAATAATAAAAATTGCCCCAATGGGTGATCTTTACCACACACCCTTACTTGGGTAAAATTGTTCCAATATTGGAAAACACCATTAATAATATAAATATAAGTTTGTATCTCTATTTTAATAATTAGAAACTATTTCTCAAATTCTAAAATAATATTAAGAACATTTGTAAACCCATAAAATAACTACCAATAAAATATTTAAAAAAAAATTCGGGAAGGGAGGCTACACTTGCACCTCGTGCACTTTTGCGTTCCTCGTGCACCTCGCACCTTGTACCTTGCATCTCATTCACCTTGTACCTCGCGCACCTCATGCACCTTACACCTCATGCACCTTACACCTCATGAACCTTGTACCTCGCACGCCTTGCACCTTGTGCCATGTACCTTATGCCATGCACCTTTTGTCCGTGCACGAATCACTCTAAATGATTATTTTTGTCCGTTTAAGCTATTTTGTAGCTAGAATTTTAAAAAGCTCAAAACATGAAAGTTGTAGATCTTTGTCTTGGCTTCAAGAATCTTCCTGTCTTACTTTAATCAGAGTTCCTATGTGACTTACAGTTTCAAACACACATGGGTATTTTCGATCTTTTTTGCACGTTTTTCTATACTTGGCCTAAATTGCGACAGCCTGACTTGACACTTGATAGTCTTGAGATAGTAACCTGAAATTGACCATGATAATATGAATCCGTCTTGATAAATCTTGATAAGTGGCCCGTCGAGGCGCACTCCAGACAAGTACTCTTGACATGACAAGTAACCTGACATGACATGTATATCTTGAAAGGCTGTTGCGACAGCTATCCTGACTTGCTAAGTAACTCTTATCTTGACACCGTAGTTGACTTTCTTGATTGTGCCTGTACAAGCTACCTGTCTCGTCTTGCATCATATCTAGGATATGGATTTCTGGTTACCACGGTCAGGAATTCACAATGAATCTGACTAGGTTAATGACTAGATTGATCAAGTATTCATATCGAGAGATTTTTTTCAGTTACAGGTGATCCCGGTATCTCGGCCACACCTGAAGGACTTGTAGCCTGCCGACGAGTATTGCACATTTTCAGCCTACTGTCATGTGGGGCACTTCTTGAAAACCTAAGTACTGAAAGTATACCAGTAATCTTGATAACTTTTGTAACTCTTATAAATCACCTCGCCTGGATAACCTAGATAGCTGCAGGGCTTGTGACTGTGGTAATATCTCATTGCATCTTACTAGTAACTAGGTCTGTGATAACCCTAGTTAGCTAATGATGGCAAGCCATAGGACTTGATTGGTCGTGCCTGAATGCTTGCTCATGATTAGCCTAGGAATTATATTTCGTTTCTTAATGCAAGCTATTATTTTATTCTAACCCTGTCTTCTTATCATTTAAGCTTGTTCATTTATTTATTCTTCTATTTTATTATCTGCTAGTTTTAGTTCCTTAATGAAGCCTCCCTTGTGGCACTTGCTCTTTCTGGGGCCTGACCCAGCTGGTTTTGTATTGCCAGATTTCGGAGTGATACCCGAGGATCTAACTGCTTATCAGCCAGATGGTGAACACCAGACGTATTCCTGACAACGAGTGGCTTTCTTAGTTTGCTCTCCCACTTTATTGTAAATTATTGTTTTGAGGCGTTTAACCGCCGAGCAAGTGTTAGCTCGTATTGAAACTTAAATTTTTGTCTGCCTAAGGGCTGTTACATGATTGAAAAATCCTAGGGTTGATCATGTATGACTTAAACTCTTGCTAGTCTTCACATTTTGTATGACTAGCTTCATAATCATCTGAATATATAATGTTTGGGATGCCTTACCTTGTATGTCTGATGATCTAACATCTTGTATATTTATTTGCTTGCTTGAGATTGAGACATTAGGCTTGTTCTTGACCATAGAGACCGATGGATTATAGTTTAACCCTCATGCATCTAGACAACCGTGACCGTATTGCTAGGTAGGTTTGTACTTCAATGTACGTAGCTGGCTGTGTCTATCCCCCGTTCTCTAGTATTCTGGTTCTGGGGCGTGACACGGTTTCAATAGTGGCCCATGCAGGTCTTTTAAATCAAGATGTGTGAGGTAGATGTCTCAATCAGCATTCGCCCTTGCTCTCTACTCGTACTTTCTAGTCTTCCTGAATCTTGGCTTGATAAGGTGCTTTATCCTTGATCTATCTTGGTCCTTTCTTATTGTTCCCCATATAATTTTCTTCAGTGCCATTATTTTTGGTCCTATCGATCAGCCGGGTGGAGCACCCCAAGAGAACCAGCAACAAGTTAACCAACCGCAACCTGGGGACCAAACCCAGTACTCAGGGGCAGCATCCTGAGTTATCCCATATGGGAAGCAAGAGCCGCTAGTTCAGCCAGCCCAGCTTGTAGAGCTTGATAATAGAACCCTGATGGAACTCATCCAAGACTTGCTTGCATTACAATATCGTCGGGGCGATGCCCTATAGCAGACAGTACGAGATACCATGGGCAGAGTTGGTTATCAAGAGAATAATGCGGCTAATAGCTTCAAGCATCTGAACCCTCCTTTCTTTGATGGCAGTAAAGATGCTATTGTCGCTGATGCTTGGCTGTAGGATATAGAGGTTATTCTGGAGGCAGCTAGGACTCCAGCGGAAGAGAAGGTGGTCGTTGTATGCCTGCAGTTATTGGACTTATCCTATAGTTGGTAGGCGATGCAAGCAGTTGGATTGGCGACACCTATCTTGTGGGCGGTATTCAGTGACAAGTTTCAAACGAAGTACTTTGATACAGTAGCACGATAAGATCTGCAGACAAGGTTCAGCAATCTCAAGCAAATGGGAAGGAGGTCGATGGATATACGATCGAGTTTTCTAGGCTTAGTCGATTTGCTCCCACCTTGGTGGAAACCAAATTGGACCGAGAGTAACGATTCCAGCAGGGACTCCACCTAGAGTTCATTCTAGTAGTAGAGCAGTTTGAGCAATAGACCTTTAATGCTATTTTGAGAGCAGCTAGGAGGCATGAATATACCTCCCAGAGGATAGTAGATCGAATTGGATGACAGAAGAGGCCTCATGGACAGTTATCCCAGTCATCAGTACCAGCCCCAGCAGCTACGACTTTGACTATTGGAGCACCTAGGAGGGCGACCATAGTTTTGTCGGTTCAGCACTCGACTCCGATATATCTTCAGCAGAAGAAACAAAAACAATCTTCCACAATGGGCTGCTCTCATTATGGAAAGCCTGGGCATATGGTTACGGAGTATCGCAGGGCACAGGGATTGTGCTAAGCTTGTTAGGCACCGGATCACAAAATTTGGTCATGTCTGCATAGAGCCAGTTCATCTTCATCAACCCTAACCAGCCCATCGGTTAGGACACCAGCACCAGTGCAGCAGCAGCATCAATAGTACCAGCCTCTGAGGCCATTACTGCCTCAGGATCAACAATATGCTCAGACCCAAGCTCAGATTCAAAATAGACAAAGAGGTCACCAGCAGAGGGGACCAGCACCAATAGGACAGGGTCAAGCTATGGCTCTGACCGTGGCAGAAGAATTGGCATCAGGTGAGGTGGTGGCATGTACCATTCTCGCCAACTCTTTTCCAGCATCAGTATTATTTGATTCGGGTGCATCGCATTCATTTATGTCTACACGATTCGCTCCATAGATAGGACTGGAGCCTGAGTCATTATCAATAAGGCTCAATATACTTACTGGTAATAGTCTTGTAGGAGTAGATAGAGTCTTTTTCTTGTGTCAAATCGTAGTTAGCGGTAGAGAGTTTTTCACTAGATTGATAGAATTCTCGATGGCCGACTATAATGCGGTCCTAGGAATGGATTGGTTGATGGATCAATATGCAAAAATAGACTACCATGTTGGCAGGATTATTTTTCGTATTCCCGGCAAAAAAGAGTTTTCATTTTCCAGAGGCGAAGTAGAACCTTCTCCACCAGTCTTGCGGATGGCGGTAGTAGCAGCTGTTCAGTTTTCCAGAGTAGTAGAAGAATTTCCTGATATATTTCCCAAAGAGCTCCTAGGCATGTCGCCAGAGAGAGAGAGAGATAGAGTTCACTATTGATTTGATTCCAGGGACAGTACCAGTATCAGAGAGAGTCTATAGAATGACACCATCAGAGTTGGAGATCCTGTACAAGATGATTGAAGAACTCAGAACCAAAGAACTCATTCGTGCTAGTGGATCACCTTGGGGAGCTCCAATACTTCTTGTGAAGAAGAAGGATGGTACGCCAAGATTATGTGTTGATTATCGTACCTTGAATTATATAACAATCAAGAACAGATATCCTCTACCAAGGATAGATGACTTGTTCGATCAACTCAGTGGGGCAGCAGTATTCTCGAAGATTGACTTGCAATCAGGGTACCATCAGATCAGAGTCAGAGAGCAAGACATCCCGAAGACAGCATTCAGATCTAGATATGGACATTAGAAGTTTCTCGTTATACCATTCGGAGCGACCAATGTGCCAACAATATTCATGGATCTCATGAATCGTATATTCATGCCCTATTTGGATCAGTTCATGATAGTGTTCATAGACGACATCTTAGTCTATAGCAAGAATGAAGCAGAGCATGAGCAGCATCTCCGAATAGTCCTTCAGATTCTCATAAAGCACCAGTTGTACGCAAAGTTCAGCAACTGCAAATTTTAGCTTGATCGCATTTCGTACATAGGTCACATCATCACCACAGATTGAATAGAAGTAGACTCCCAGAAGATAGTGGCTATAGAGACATGGCAGTACCTAGCACCATCGTAGAAGTTTACAGTTTCCTAGGATTGGCCGGCTATTATCGACGATTTGTGTCAGACATTGCTCGGATTTCAGTACCATTGACGCAGTTGACCCGCAAGGATGTGCAATTTTCTTGGACTGCAGAGTGTCAGAGTTCATCCGAGAAATTGAAGCAATGATTGATTATGGCACCCATTCTCGCACTTTTAGATGGAACTGGAGGATTTTCAGTTTATTGTGATACTTCAGACGGAGGATTGGGATACGTCTTGATGCAATATAGCAAGGTAGTAGCTTAAGCATCACGTCAGCTTCGTGATCATGAGAGAGATTATCCAACCCATGACGTGGAGTTAGCAGTGGTGGTTTTTGCCCTTAAGCTTTGGAGGCATTACTTGTACGGAGATTGGGTAGAGATTTTTACCGACCATAAGAGTCTTAAGTATGTGTTTACCCAGAAGGATATTAACATATGTCAGAGAAGATGGCTAGATGGGAAGGCCAACGTAGTTGCAGATGCATTGAATAGAAGAGCAGGAGCTTATTTTCTAACAGCACAACCTGAGTTATTAGAAGATCTTCAGAAGATGGGAATAGAGATAGTTCTCCCTACCAATTTGGGATTGATAGCCAGTATACAAGCTCAGTCCCGCATAGTAGATAGAATCAACATAGCTCAATCAACGGATTCTATGTTTCAACGGCTTAGGGCAGATGTGAAGCAGGACGAAGAGCAGAGTTATATATTCATGAAGATGGTACACTCCGACATGGAAGGCGTCTTTGTGTACACAATGGTGACATCAGACAGGAGATCATGGCAGAGGCTCACAATTTACAGTATTCAATTCATCCCGATGGTACGAAGATGTATCGTGATATCCGTCAGTATTTCTGGTAGAATGGCATGAAGAGAGAGATAGCTCGATTTGTCTCTCGTTGTTTAGTTTTCCAACAAGTTAAAGCTGGACATCAGAGACCAGCTGGACTTCTTCAACCTTTACCAATCCCAGAATGGAAGTGGGAGCATATTACTATGGATTTTGTAACTGGGTTACCTAAATCCCCAGCTGGGAGAGATGCTATATGGGTTATAGTTGATCGACTCACCAAGGTAGCTCAATTTCTCCCTTTCAGGATTGGTCAGTCAACGGATCAGCTAGCAAAGATGTATCTTAGACAGATAGTCAGATTGTATGGAGTGCCAGTCAGTATTGTATCGGACAGAGATTCAAGATTTATGTCGCACTTTGGCGGAGTCTTCAGGAGAGTTTGTGAACTCGTCTCAAGTTTAGTTCAGCTTATCATCCGTAGACAGATGGTCAGTCAGAGTGCATGATTCAAACTCTTGAAGATATGTTGCGATCATGTACACTTGACTTTGGTGGTTCGTACGAAGATTACCTGCATCTCATAGAGTTCTCCTACAATAATAGTTTTTAGGCCAGTATCCATATGGCACCATTTGAGGCACTGTATGGCAGAAAGTGTAGATCACCTAGTCTGGAATGATGTAGACGAGAGGCAGATGCTTTGTCTAGAAATGGTTACACAGACTATCGAGGTGGTCAAACAAATTAGGGATCATCTTCGAGTTGCAAAAGATCGTCAGCGCCATTGGACCGATTCTCATCGGCGTCCTCTTGAGTTTTCTATCAGCGACTACGTATTCCTTAGGATCTCGCCTACCCGTCGCGTCATTCGATTCGGCATACGAAAAAAGTTTAGTCCTAGGTATATATGGCCATTTGAAATTCTCGAACGAGTAGGGGATGTGTCCTATCATCTCGCTCTTCCGCCATCGTTACGTGAGATACATGACATATTCCATGTATCCTAATTACGACAGTATATTCCGAATCTGAGCCATATCCTTGATTATTTGGAATTGGTTGTTAGTACCAACCTTTCGTATGAGGAAAGGCCAATATTCATATTGGACTAAAGAGAGAAGATAATCAAGAATAAGACTATTAGTTTAGTTCGTGTTGCTTGGGGTCATCACTCTTTGGGTGAGTCAACTTGGGAACGTGAGGAAGATATCCGATTATGATATCCACACCTATTTGACTCATGAGGTATAATATCTTCCTTATGCCTTATGCTTTTAACTTCTTGCTTGCATGAATGATTGTTTGATTAACCTGTGGTTATTATAGCTTGCCCTGACATCTCTAGCCTCTTGATTAAATTTCGAAGACAAAATTATTTTAAGGTGGGTAGAGTTGTCACTCCCGTTTTCTGTTATACGTATTTTTAGTATACGTGTACGAAATTCTGACTTTTTCAGGTGATCCATATTTTGACTTGTCTTGCTTAGCCTAGTCTTGGTTTAATATTGCCTTGGTTTAATTTGGTTTGGTTCAACTTGGCTTGGCTTAGCTTGGCTTGACTTGGTTTGTTATTGAGATGAGAAGGGTTTGTATAAAAACCAACTCCTCTCTCTCCTTCATTATTTCTCATTACTTCTTCATCTTCTTCATTTACTTCTCCTACCTACCAAGCCCTAGACAAGTGCAACTTGCTTCATGATGGACCTCAAATTTTATTTTTCCACTGTCTTCCTCGCTTGATTCTAAGCCTCTATAGAACTTGGAGATTTTGGTTTTGATGGTTACATTTTTGTAGATCTAAGTTTATAGTTTCTTCGATTTTTCTTGGTTTTGATCTCTTAAACTTTATTATTTTCGAAAACTACTTATTCCATGTTGTAGAGAATTCAATTTCTTTCAGTTTAGACCTTTATTTTGCCCAATTTCGAGTACTTTAGTCCAAGTTATGGACATTGGAAGTTTCTAAAACTCCATGGCCAAAAGCTTGCTGGTAGGGACGATACCTCACGCACCTCGTGCGTACCTCGCACACCTTTTGGTGCGCCACCTTGTACCTCGCGCACCTTTTGGTCTGCTCACCTTGCACCTCGTGCGCCTTTTGGTCTGCACACCTTGCACATTGCGCACCTTTTGGTCCGCGCACCTTGCATCTCGTGCACCTTGTACCTCGCACACCTCATGCACCTTGCACCTAGTGTACCTCGTGCACCTTACACCTCATGCATCTGCACCTCGCACGCCTTGCACCTTGCGCCATGCACCTTTTGCCCGTGCGGGAATCACTCTAAATGACTGTTTTTGCCCGTTTAAGCTATTTTGTAGCTAGAATTTTAAAAAACTCAAAACATAAAAGTTGCAGATCTTTGTCTTGGCTTCAAGAATCTTTCTGTCACACTTTAATCAGAGTTCATATGTGACTTATAGTTTCAATCACACATGGGTGTTCTCGATCATCTTTGCATATTTTTTTATACTTGGCCAAAATTGTGACGACCCGACTTGACACTTGATAGTCTTGAGATAGTAACATAAAATTGACTTGAACATGATAATATGAACCCGTCTTGATAACTCTTTATAAGTGGCCCGTCGAGGTGCACTCTAGACAAGTACTCTTGACATGACAAGTAACCTGACATGACATGTATAATCTTGAAAGGTTGTTGTGACAGCTACCCTGACTTGCTAAGTAACTCTTATCTTGACACCGTGGTTGACTTTCTTGATTGTGCCTGTACAAGCTACCTATCTCGTCTTGCATCATGTCTAGGACATGGTTCCTGGTTGCCACGGTCAGGAGTTCACAATGAATCTAACTAGGTTAATGACTAGATTGATCAAGTAGTTCATATAGAAAGCTTTTTTCCAGTTACAGGTGATCCCGTTATCCTGGCCACACCTCTGGGACTTATAGACTACCGACGAGTATGGCACATTTTCAGCCCACTGTCATGTGGGGCACTTCTTGAAAACCTAAGTACTGAAAGTACACCAGTAATCTTGATAACTTTTGTAACTCTTGTAAATCACCTCGCCTGGATAACCTAGATAGCTGCAGGGCTTGTGACTGCGGGAGCATATCATTGCATCTTGCTAGTAACTAGGCATGTGATAACCCTAGTTAGCTAATGATAGCAAGCTGTAGGACTTGATTGGCCGTTCCTGAGTGCTTGCTCGTAATTTGTATGGGAATTATATTTCCTCTTTTAATGCAAGCTATTATTTTATTCTAATCCTGTCTTCTTGTCATTTAAGTCTGTCCATTTATTTATTCTTCTATTTTATTATCTGCTGGTTTTAGTTCCTTAATGAAGCCTCCCTTGTAGCACTTGCTCTTTCTGGGCTCTGACCCAGCTGGTTTTGTATGGCCAGATTTTGGAGTGATACTCGAGGATCTTACTGCTTATCAGCCAGATGGTGAACACCAGACGTAATCCTGGCAACGAGTGGGTTTCTTATTTTGCTCTCCCACTCTATTGTAAATTATTTTTTTGAGGCGTTTAGTCATCGAGCAAGTGTTAGCTCGTGTTGAAACTTAAATTTCTGTCTGCCTAAGGGCTGTTACATGATTGGCAAATCCTAGGGTTGATCATGTATGACTTAAACTCTTGTTAATCTTCGTATTTTGTATGACTAGCTTTATGATCATCTGAATATGTAATGCTTGGGATGCCTCACCTTGTACGTCTAATGATCTAACATCTTGTATATTTATTTGCTTGCTTGAGATTGAGACACTAGGCTTGTTTTTGACCATAGAGACTGATGGATTGTAGTTTAACCCTCATGCATCTAGACAGCCGTGATCATATTGTAAGGTGGGTTGCACTTCAATGCACGTAACTGGCTGTGTCTGTCCCCACTCTCCAGTATTCTTGTTCTGGGGCGTAACAATTGGGTCTATATCAGTCAACATCTAGTTAAGGCTAGTCAATTTGGCATTACTAATTTATGCTCTATATAGTATGTATCTTAACTCATACTAAAACCCACATCATCTTAGCTATAAAATTTTATTACACAAATTCAAGGTGTTCCCAATACTTGTCCATACACTCATTATCTAAGCTATTACCTTGCTTAATGCTTGACCTATCCTACATTACCCCTTCCTTCACATATACGAATGATACACTAATATCCATTACAGTCCTATGATCTATCATGGCATTTCCCTCCTCATTTGACACTTAAACATACTCCTCACCATTTATCTTGACACTATGACACTTATGTTAGGGACTGATACATAAACCCCAAAGACTTCTTATACATCCACTCTCTTAAGCATACATTCACTAACCCAATTCCTATAGGATACAACCTAACTAATCCATCAAACTATCCATCTATCCAACCTATCAGTTAATTGATATCAATAAAAGCCCATTCATATATACTTCTCTCTAACTGCTCTTTATTCCTATTATACAAACTGACACATGTTTATACATTGGCTGCATACACATGGCACCACACACACTCACTTCTCCTAGGCAGTATCTCCTGCTTGCAGGGATTCACAACTTGCCCCAACCTTCTCTCTCTTGTTGCCATATGCAGGACAAGGCATTACCTTACCTGCTGCCAAGGCACTGCAGGCCTTGCCCTGCTGCCATGATCTTCTTAACCAAAACCCCTTCACTTCTCCTATACATCTAAACAGTTATCTAAGTTACTCTAATACACACACACTCTTACATTATAACTGATATACATCCTTTAGGACTGATATCTAATGCAGTATCTGAACAAAATATGCAAGACAGAACAATATAGATAAGGATTGAATAAAGGACTGGACTGAACAAAGGTAATGTGGAATGGACATGAACCAAAAGGATGATGGTGGACTGACTTCAGTCTTAAACAGGGGACTGAAATCTAAATATCTTAATAAAGCAATTAAGAGGTATGGCAGGAAGTAAACAATAGGGAACCAATTTAAGAAAACTGGGGACTACACTTATTTAGGATGGACTAAAAGCAATGGAATATGGACTGATTCATGGTTGTCTGATACTAAGTATCTTCAAACTCGAGCCTATAGGGAAAATGGACTAAATCATGTTCAAAGGGACTGAAATGATTAGAACAGGGGACTGAACTATAGATGTCAAAGGACCGATCCTTTGAAAAAGATTAGGACTGATACCTAAAATATAGTATGGACAAACCTAATGACATATAAGACTGAATCATCAAAAGAATACGTGGACTGGACATTAGAAGACTTAAACAATTGGGAACAAGGAATATGGCTGTCTAAATACCCTACTTGGAAGACTGATTCATGTCAGGTAATTTAGAATTTTCTAAAACTAATTAAATACAGTTTTAGACAACCTATAGGGCTTCAAAACAATTTTTGTCGATTTTTATTTCATTAACTATGCATCGAGAAACCAATTTCCAAAATTAAGAAAAACAGTGTTTAAAACAGTAGACAATTTAGAAAAATCTTTGATATGGCATTTGCCCCAACAAACCGGGCAACATAGTCGCAAACCGAAAGCATTGACAGGTGCATATCGACTTCATCAACGTGGGGGATTCGACGGAACTCAATTTGATTGTGTATGCACGACGAATTCGAGGCGGATCGGTCGAGACACTACGTATCTGACCTTTTCTAAACTAGCCCACAACTTTGTACACGTTTGTCACATTGAGACGAAACTTGGGCTACTGGACTCGTATCATTTTTCTGGTCCTTTGAGCCCAGTTTGGTCTGATTCTAAGAAGGTATATATAACTTGATGACTTTAAAGACCATAGGTTTTGGTACGCATTTGGATGCAAAGTGGGTCCAACGGCAGACACCGATTTGACCCGAAATTGGTTTGATGTCGTAACACTTCCTCTCCATATTGGCTTTAGTAGCAGCCCATTGGACTAGCCTATGAAGCGGTGAAAAGACAGTTGAGTTAAGTATTCTTTTAGGACCCTACCTCATAGGAAAGAGAGATTCACTTATGTTAGTTCTGCTCGGGCCTAGGGATTGACTTTCTCTAGCTTTCGTTCTTGCACATACCACCTTCACTTGCTTACCAATCAATGAACCTTCAAAGAAATTCCTATAAATAAAGACTTTGGCTTATCTTTTAGAACCTTGATGGAAGCCCACAGAAGGGCCAAAGCACAACAAGCCTTAACCATTTTGTTCCTACCAAATAGAATAACTACACTTTCTTTAAGTTGACTCATCCCAAAATATCTTTAGTTGCTTCCAAAGCCAAGGCCTCCAGCAAAAGCTTTGGACCTTTTCGTGTCGACCATAGATGCACAGAGTATGGTAGAATTCTACAGTATGGTCATTCGGAAAGTCCCTCCAAGGACGACTCCTCAACAATTCTTGCGAATTTGTAGAATAGCTAAGCTAGTTCCTGAGTTTCACTTACCTAAAACCTACTCTGTTCTTCCATAACCTTAACCGAACCGTGGGCTTACAATACCTTTGAGGAAATATATTGTTCGATGACTTAAGATAGACAATTGAACATACTTGATTTTGGATTTGAACGAATTGATCATGTAACTAGTTCGAGAATAATGATCAAATTTGATCTTGAATATTGCAGAGATTGTGGTATATCCAGTTCAAATGATAGAATCAGTTGCACGACTCGAAGTTCGTTGCAATAGAAGATCGTCAGGTTATGTATATCATCGATGGTATTGAGGCGTATCAAAGATTGATGTACGATAACTCAAGGTACTCTGATTCGAGGAATGATGATCGTGTAAAAAATTTATTGTTCAGATGAATGCTATACTTTGGGATTCTCATAAAAATAAATGTTGATGACTTGACAAGATGAACTTGAAGTTTGCGTGAATGGATACTACTCGGATTATGCTAAAGAAAAATATTGACGGATTGATGATAAATGAAATGAGGATTGTTATGACTCGAGAAATTTATAGTGGCGATCTTGCAATTGTACGATAAAATAGGTGCACGAGATTGATGATTAGTAGGATTGGAATTTGAGAAAAGCTAAATGGACGAAAGTATGATTGTGATTGTACGACTCAGAGTTTGAATCGACATTACGATTTCTGGTCGATGGATTATGACTTTGGGATTTTGTAGTCGAGGTACACAAATTTAGACTGATAGGTCTATTAAACAGATTGAGGATTCTGAGTTTGAGAGTTGAGAGTTTACGTCATTGAACCATAGCGTGATCGAGGATGATCGTGAAATAATTTACGCTAGGAATGGCTTTGTTGAATGACTCGGACCCCTGGACTAAACGCTACGAATATGAATAGGAGAAATCTATGCTCGAAGTTTAGAAAGCGGAGTGATACGAGCTTGGGTAGGAAGACCATGTACTACCGACTATTGTTTGACCTTAGAATTGGGGGGTGAGTGTTTGATATTGTTATTTGAGAATGGTGATCCCAACACTTACTTTGACTTTAGCATAGTGAAGATAGCCTAGCGGTTAGGCAGACGTCCCTGTGTAGAAAGATAGAAATTGTGCAATCAACTCTAGTGAGTGATAGAGCTGGGCTAGCTAGTTATAAGTGTCTTAAAAAATCTTGAGGATTGATAGGATTAGATATTAGTATTGGTGGATAGAATGATTCAATTATACAGAAACATCACTCACGAGGGTTGGCTGAAATGCATATATTTCGGGGACGCCTTGAATATGTGCACGATTCGAGTCGAGTGGTAATGGCGGATTCTCTATCACAAGGCTTAGTTAAAATACATGTATTTCAAGGACGCCTTAAATATGTGCATGATCCAACTAAGTGATACGTTGAATTCAAGTGAGACTAAAGGAACGAAAAGGTATTGACGATTTTGAAATTGTATATTTCAAAGAAAATATTGATGATAGTACGATCGTTGGATTTGAAATGAACTTGAAAATTGATTGAGGCATTAATGCAAGTCAAGTTTCAGAGATTAGTTAAGATGGGATAACACTGAGTTTCGACTAAGAGACGATGAATGAATGACTTGATGATATTTTAATTCAGAAATTTGTTGAGGATACCGTTGGGTGATTTGCCCTAGAACTAAGTTGTCCATGTGCGCGACGATTATGATTTACCCAAGTTTGAGATATAGTTGTTCGATGTGAAAAATAACTAAGGCACGAGTGTGGCTCGGATTGAAAAATACATAGGATGAGTGTTTGCGGGAACCATTGAATGTTGAATCAAGTGATAAGTCGATGAGTGTGTACTCAGTAAGTTTCAAGAACGTAACTTTTTTGAGTGGTGTACTACGTAATGTCCCGTCCCGTTCAGTTCAACCGGAGGAATCGAAATGCAACGGTGTTTGGACTTAGTCATGCAATGGCTTGCTCGAAGCCCCGTTTGATCTAGGAAACTCCTTGCTAAGGTGGGTGGCTTCGGTGAACGTGCCTCAGCTTGGCCTTCACACTAATAAAAGGAAGTTTTTAATGCACTGAATAGGCTTGATAATAAAAGAGATGAATCCATATAGCTAGGGAAATAATCCCATTGAGTCGAGTTTGTGTGTAGAACATGGAAAGAGTGTCACAATGTTTCTTAGATGTCCTCCATGATGGTTTTGAAAGGTGGCACTTGGTCTTTTGACCCCATATATCGAGTTAGGCAAAGTTATGCCACAGGCTAACGACTTGATGTCATAGCAGGCACGTCCCCACGATCCTACTGCTTTGTATAATAAATACGTCCCACGGTCTCACTGTCGGTCTTATAGAAGATGGTACAATTATGGCACTCAAAGAACACAATTGTTCAAAGTTAAGCATATGCATGTTCCCACGGCCTCAAGGATTGTCATATGGCATATGACTTGGGCAGCAGCATCGCACGAGCATAGTTGGGCTAAGGCACGGAATATGGCTAATTCAAGTAATATGTCCTACGGTTCCATGGCTTGGTATTACCACACAGTTCTATGATTTCAAGGCTTGTTATATAGAGTATGAATCGGTTAAGGGCACTGCACGAAACACGAATTGGTCAAGCTGAGTAGGAGGGCTATCAAATAGTTGTTCCTGGATTTGAGTCAAAAATAAGTATGGAAACATGAAAAGCTATCACGATCGGTTGTCGTCGAGGCAATCCCTGATTTGAGGGAGTTGCGTTAAAGAATGAGAAGTAAAGACTGAGAAATGATACTGAGAATGGTAAATCGAGATGGGTCTTGCATGGTTAATGGATAACTTATGCACAATATTTGGTTCCTCGAACGACTGTCGGGGCACCGGGTTCGTATCGGCCTAAGAGGAATTATCGGTCGTTTATGACCTTGAATAGAGCAGTGCAACCCGAATCTGAAGTGGGCAATAAAATATAGGCTGCAGGATACTCGGTGGAGTTCACACCTCACACGTGAACGATTACCATATGCATAAGTCCAGGTATAGCTTGACATTGCTAGTGACCTTTCATATAGATGAGTCGGCATAATAGCGACTATCTGTGTGCATGCCTTAGATTGAGTAAATAAGTGTGTACATGTTGTCGGTTAAGTCAAAAAAAATGTAAGTATGACACGAATGAGTCAAAGAAATGTGTGTACGGTTTGTAACACAAATATGGAGCCTAAGATTTGTCTATAGCAAGAGACATGTGCTTCGGTACGAGTTGTAGCGTCGTTTGTCCGGTCAGTGACACAAGTTTATGAGTATGGTTCGAGTCGGTTCTATGTTGAAACAAGATAGACCGTAAGGCAAATATGAATGAGTTATACTATGTTCCAAGCCACGATCTCAATGTTTGTCACACAAATAGGTCTTATGGCATGGCCATTATGTTTGCACAACTGGGTTTTGTAGCACAGTCTTAAAGCATTGATAGTACGATCACGTTGGTTGCAACATGAATAGGCCAGGAGTTTAAAAATAAAATTGATCCTATGGCAATAAAGACAATCAAAAGAATAGTTGAACAAACTAAATGAATGTGTTGGTTTTGTGTGGGTAGGCGAGGAGCTCACATCACCAGTACGGTTGTGTACTGAACAGTTTTTATACGCAAGTTACAGGTACTTGCTCGTTGAGGCGGAGCTCGCTTGGACACGCTGAGGCTTGTAGTTCCTTGGCCTTTCGAGGCGTACGGTCGCGTTGAACTCTTCACCTATACGGGACGTAATGTATGGATATCGCCTTCTAAAGCACCCATAAAGTTGTAAGCCTTCGTGCATGAGCGATTATAATTGAGAGAAGAGACAGAGCTGAGTGTTGTATTCAAAGAGAAAGTGAGCCTGAGTGACTTGTAATCTTGGCTCCGCGTCCTTGTAATCTTATTTTCAATATCAATAAAGATCATCATTTTGTACATGTTTTTGTGTTATTCAACTTCTCAGCTTGGGACTTTTGTTCGACTATCCCGTCGCTAGCTGCTGAAATCGGCCGTTATGGAACCCGCCTTGCACGAGCACAACCTAGGCTCATGCGGCATCACGCCTTAGCGAGGACAATCGGTTCTTCGGAGCCGGGGCATGACATAATGGTATTAGATCACGGCTTTATCTCCGATGTTGTTGGTGCGCTCTCTCTCAATGTTCCACGGGATGCTCCATAACAATAAGTTTTTTTTAAAATCACACGAAAGAAATTTGGTTGAACAAATATGGTTTCATATAAGGCATGGTTGGCTAAGTTAGGTTGGTCATGTACACCAAAAATTGTGTCGATGTTAGCAAGTTGTGTGCGGGATCAGAATGTTTTCAATTGAGAATGAGTCAGACTCGATAAATGAGATGTTAGGATAACTATTGATTGAGATACTATCGAAAAGATAATATTGTCAATACGATATAGATGGAACGTGCTTGGATTTTGAGAAATTGTTCCAACAAAAGATTTAAATTGATCGGTTGTGATTCAAATAATTGTTTTGATGATTTGTCCAGTGACTTCATCCCTGAGTAGTGTATGGGATATCCTAGGGGATGTTGATCGACTGAGGATAGAAGTACCGGTGGGTCTATCAGCAAGCGACACGAGTAGTGCAAAACCTTAGAAATGAGTATGACAGAGTTAGTCATGATTATAAGATATCTCATACGAGATTTGAGTTAGATGAACAAGAAGGTGACGTCTAGCGATTTGGGATTGCGTCGGTTTATAAATATTGATAGAAAGAGTAGATAGATGGAACCAAGTAAAAGTTAAGGTGTAATGAACGGATGACTCAGTCGAGGAATTGATATAAATCGTATATGAAAAGTTAGCATGATTGGAAGTTAGCATAGAATGATGCAATTTGAGAAAACATCTTAAGGATTGGGATAGATGTTGCTCGACGATTTGAGTTAGCATAGAATGATGCAATTTGAGAAAATATGTTACTCGTTGACTTAAGATAGACAGATAAACATACATAATTTTGGATTTGAACGAATTGATCATGTAACTAGTTCGAGGGATAATGATCGAATTTGATCTTGAATGTCGAAGAGATTGCGGTATATCCAGTTCGGGTGATAGCATCAGTTGTACGACTTGGAGTTTGTTAAAAAGTAATATCGTCAGGTTATGTATATCATCAATGGTATTGAGGCATATCAAAAATTAATGTACGATAACTCGATGGTACTCTGATTTGAAGAATGATGATCATATAAAAATGTTATTGTTCAGATGAATGTTATACTTTAGGATTCTGATAAAAATAAATGTTGGATGACTTGATAAGATGAACTTGAAGTTTGCGTGAATGGATACTATTCGGATTATGTGAAACAAAAGTATTGACGGATTGATGATAAATGAAATAAGGATTATTATGACTCGATAAATGTATAGTAGGTGATCTTGCAATTGTACGATAAAATAGGTGCACAAGATTTATGATTAGTAGGATTGGAATTTGAGGAAAGCCAAATGGACGAAAGTATGATTGTGATTGTACGACTTAGAATTTGAAACGACATTGTGATTTGTGATCGATGGATTATGACTTTAGGATTTTGTAGTCGAGGTACACAAATTTTGACTGATAGATCTATTGAACGGATTGAGGATTTTGAGTTTGAGAGTTGAGAGTTTGCATCGTTGAACCATGGCATGATCGAGGATGATCGTGAAATGATTTACCCTAGGAATAGCTTTCTTGAATGACTTAGACCCCCGGACTGAATGCTATGAATGCAAATGGGATAAACCTATGCTCGAAGTTTAGAAATCGGAGTAATACAAACTTGGGTAGGAAGACCATGTACTACCGACTATTGTTTGCCTTAGAATTAGGGGGTGAGTGTTTTGATATTATTATTTGGGAATAGTGATCCCAGTATTGACTTTGACTTTAATCTAGTGAAGATAGCCTAGCGGTTAGGCAGACGTCCCTGTGTGGAGAGATAAAAATTGTCAATCAACTCTAGTGAGTAATAGAGCTGGGTTAGCTAGTTAAAAGTGTCTTAAAAAATCTTAAAGATTGATAGGATTGGATATCGGTATTGGTGGATAGAATGATTCAATTATGCGGAGACACCACTCACGAGGCTTCGCTAAAATGTATATATTTCGGGGATGCCTTGAATATATGCACGATCCGACTCGAGTGGTAATGGCAGATTCTCTATCATGAGGCTTAGTTAAAATACATGTATTTCAGGGACGCCTTAAATTTGTGCACGATTCAACTAAGTAATACGTTGAATTCAAGTAAGACTAAAGGAATAGAAAGGTATTAAGGATTTTGAAATCGTGTGTTTCAAAGAAAATATCGATGGTAGTACAATCGTTGGATTCGAAATAAACTTGAATATTGATTGAGGCATTGATGCAAGTCAGGCTTCGAAGATTGGTTAAGATGGGGTAACACTGGGTTTCGTCTAGGAGACGACAAATTAATGACTTGATGAGATTTTGATTCAGAAATTTGTTGAGGATACCGCTCGGATGATTTGCCTTAGAACTAAGTTGTCCGTGTGGGCGATGATTATGAGTTACCCCACGTTTGAAATATAGTTGATCGATGTGAAAAATAACTAAGGTACGAGTGTGGCTTGGATTGAAGAAACGCATGAGAGGAGTGTGTGAGAAACATTGAATGTTGAATCAAGTGATAAGTCGATGAGTGTGTACTCATTAAGTTTCGAAGACGAAATATTTTCTGAGTGGTGTATTATGTAATGCCCCATCCCGTCTAGTTCAACCGGAGGAATCAAAATACAATGATGTTTGGACTTAGTCATGCAACGACTTACTCGAAGTGAGGTTCGCTCGAGGAAATTCTTCGCTCAGGTGGGTGACTTCGGTGAACTTGGCTCAGCTTGGCCTTCACACTAATAAAATAAAGTTTTCAATACACTGAATAGGCTTGATAATAAAATAGATGAATCCACATAGCTAAGGGAATAATCCCATTGACTCGAGTTTGTGTGTAGAACATGGAAAGAGTGTCATAATGTTGCTTAGATGTCCTCCACGATGGTTTTGAAAGCTAGCACTTGGTCTTTTGACCCTACATATCAAGTTAGGCAAAGTTATTCTACGGGCTATCGACTTGATGTCATAGCAGGCACGTCCCCATGATTCCACTGCTTTGCATATCAAATACATCCCATGGTATCATGTCGGTCTTATAGAAGATGGCACGGTTATGACACTCAAAGAATACAATTGTTCAAAGTTGAGCACGCGCACGTTCCCACAGCCTCAAGGCTTGTCATATGGAATATGACTTGGACAGCAGTGTCACACGAAACATAGTTGGGTTAAGACATGGAACACGACTAATTAAAGTAATATGTCCCACGGTTCTATCGCTTGGTATAGCCACACAGTTCTACTATTTCAAGACTTGTCATTGGTTAAGGGCACTAGACGAAACACAAATTGGTCAAGCTGACTAGGAGGGCTATTAAATAGTCATTCCTGGATTTGAGTCAAAAATAAGTATGGAAACATGAAAAGTTATCATGGCCGGTTGTCGTTGAGGCAATCCCTGAATTGAGGGAGTTGCGTAAAAGAATGAAAAGTAAAGAATGAGAAATGATACTGAGAATGGTAAATTGAGTTGGGTCTTGCATGGGATAACTTGTGCACAAGGTTTGGTTCCTCGAACGACTGTTGAGGCACCGGGTTCGTATCGGCCTAGGAGGAATTATCGGTATTGTATAACCTTCAGTAGAGCTGTGCAATCTGAATCAGAAGTAGGTGATACAATACAGGCTACAGGATGTTTGGTAGAGTTTGTACCTTGCAACGATCACCGTATGCATATATCCGAGTATAGCTTGATATTGCTAGTGACCTTTCATATAGATGAGTCGGCATCGACGATCCGTGTGCATGCCTTAGATTGAGTAAAGAAGTGTATGCACGGTGTCGATTAACTCGAAAAAAGTGTGAGTACGGCATGAATGAGTCAAAGAAATGTGTGTACGATTTACAACACAAATATGGAGCCTAAGATTTGGCTATAGCAAGAGACATATGCTTCGGCACGAGTTGTAGCGTCATTTGTGCAGCCAGTGACACAAGTTTATGAGTATGGCTCGAGTCGGTTCTATACTAAAATAAGAAAGACCGTAAGGCAAATATGAATGAGTTACATTGTGTTCCGAGGCACAGACTCAATGATTGTCACACAAATGGGTCTTATAGCATGGCCACAATGTTTGTATAATTGGATTTTGTAGCACAGTCTCAAGGAATTGATAGTATGATCACGTTGGTTGCAACACGAATAGGCTAGGCTAGGAGTCTAAAAATAAAATTGATCCTAAGGCAAGAATAGAAAGACAATCAAAAGAATAGTTGCACAAACTAAATGAACGTATTAGTTTTGTATGGGTGGACGAGGAGTTCATACCACTAGTACGGTTGTGTATTGTCCACCCAACAGTTTTCATGCGCATGTTACAGATACTTGCTCGTTGAGACAGAGCTTACTTCGATGTGTCGAGGCATGGATTTCCTTGGCATTTCGAGGCATACGGCTGCATTGAAGTCTTACCTATACGCGACGTAATGTATGGACATCATCTTTTGAAGCACCCGCAAAGTTGTAAGTCTTCAGGCATGAGCGATTGTAATTGAGAGAAACGAGAGAGCTGAGTGTTGAATTCAGAGAGAAAGTGCAACTTGAGTGACTTGTAATCTTGGCTTTGCTTCCTTGTAATCTTATTTTCAATATCAATTAAGATCATCATTTTGTACATGTCTTTGTGTTATTCAACTTCTCTGCTTGGGACTTCTGTGCGACGATCCCGTCGCAAGCTGCTGAAATCAACCGTTATGGAACCCGCCTTGCACGAGCGCAATCTAAGCTCGTACGGCATCACGCCTTAGCGAGGACGATCAGTTCTTCAGAGCGAGGGTGTAACACCGTGAAGGTGGAAGATATTCTAAAGAAGCTATATCTTCTCATGTAGCTTAGAGCTATCCTATAGCTCGAGGTATTCTTCTAATTCCAAGTCGATCGCCTGTATCGACGGAGATACGCCTCTTCTAGTATACTCGCGCTTTCTGCACCGACATTCACTAGTCTTGGATAATGCATCAATAACTACCCCTCAAAATAGAAATATGGCATCTCTTTTCTTGAGAAGTCCCTTTGCTCCTTCGGGTAGTCTAGCAAGTTGTCTGTAAAGGACTGCAGTCCCTTGTTCAAGCAACAAATTATCGCCAATAGTATAGAATTTCATATGATTGCTCGAAGGATGTAGAATACACTGATGATATCAAGTTTTTGTTTCGGGATGTAAAATAACAGAAAACTTGATATCATTAGTGTATTCTACATCTTTCGAGCAATCATATGAAATTCCATACTTCCGGTGCAATATTTATGTATGGATTCATGTCTAACATTTATGTATGGATTCATGTCTATTTTAGTATAATATACAACAAGAATTTAATATGACAAGCATGTAACATTACTACTTGATATCATCGACAATTTGTGCACAATATTTTGGTTACTCGAACGGTTGCCAAGGCTACGGGACCAATTAGGTCTAGGAGGAACAAGGATAGATGTGCTGACGTATTATCATGAGTGATTTTGGGAACTTTCAGTGGGGCTTGCTACTCGTACTGAAAGGATCATCGTCTAACCAAGCTATGGTCCAACCTTCATGTGTTTAAACTGTTAGATAATGATGTTTGATTCACAGGAAAGAACATGTACTACAAAAAAAGTGTCTTTCTGGGACGTCAAAAATTCGTCTTAAAAAGACCCAAATCAGTCCTAAATTATAATTTGGGATGAATTTTAGGACGGTAAGTGACAGTGCTATTAGGGTGGCGTGGAAAAAAAGTTTTAGGACGAAAAATACCGTCCTAATTTGGTTTTAGGGTCAAAAACGCTAACCGTACCAAAAGAGTTTGAATTATTATATGTTTACGACAGTTTACAAAACTGTCCCAAAATAAAAGAGTTTGTGACGAATAACATCCGTCATAAAAAAATTTGCCAGCGTTACAAAAGGATGTTGTTTATATCTAGGACAATTGCATAACCGTCCCAAAAGTAATACTTATAAATTTATTTTTTGTATTTTCCAGTTATAAAACATACAATTTAAATACACATAACATGTTTTATATGATCATGGCCGTTGTCAAGCTTGTCCTCAGATCTATCTCCAGGTATCAGAGCTCCAATACAAATAAAAGCTTAACAACATCAAGCATTCTTTACCATTAAGTAGAAGACAACACAATCTATATATAACTATATATGTTCAATTGATAAACAACAAAAAGCTTAACATTAAGCATCCTTAACCACCATTTCCAAAATAAATCCAAAACATAATACATCACCCACACCATTAGTTACAAAATAAACCCATTGTCTCCACCATTACATACAAAATTCTGAACCCAAAATATTAATTACTACACCATATTTTTGAACATTAGTATATCCAACTCGAACCCAAAAAATTAACCCAAACTTTTTTCTATCACAAGATCGTCGCCCATCATTTTAGCATATCCAGAATGCTTTTGAAGGACCTGCAAATGAAGATATGCCAATATATTAGCAACCTGCTAACTATACACGAAAACCAGAAAAGAAAGACAAGTTTTTCCAAACTGTACAGACTAGTATACATTAGTTTGTGAATGTTTAAAACAGAAGAGGATAAAAGGAGAAGCAAATGAATTGAAGACAGTGCCTGGTTTATTCAGATAGTAGTGTTCTCAGTATCTATTTGTCACAACACATCTTCACTTTGTAGGATGTTTTCGGTTCAGGTTTTAAATCTGTACCTAAATTCTGACCCTAATGGAATCTGGGTTCAGGATTTACCATTCGGACCCGATTAAAATTGAAAGGGTTTGCAAAAACAAAAGTTGAAGAACTTTATTGATACAAACTTTGTAAAAGATTACAATTTGAATTCTGGAAATGGTACAACTTTAGGAATCCAATCTAGATGACGATTGCTTTATCCCTTGGACGATGTGAACTTTGAAGATGAAGCCTCTGAAGTTGAAGACAACTCTGGAATTGAAGGCAAAAAACCTCGGAAGTTGAAGGCAAAAGCCTCGGAAGAATGCAGCAGCACTTGGGCAAGAACTTCTGAACTCTCTGAACTTTGAAGTTTGATCTCTCTATAATCTGATCTCTGATTATTGATTCTTGATTCTTGATCCCCTTGATTGGAGACTTGAAACTCTATTTATAGAGTTCTGAGAAATAACTAACTTTTAGTTATTCTGGACTGCGCATGATAGATTGCGCAGCAATGGTTTGCGCAGCAATGGACTACGCAGGCAGTTGCTGGATCATGGGCTAACTGTCTTGGACACATGGCATTATTTGATTGAAATACGCATGACCATGCATAGACAATTGCCACAAAATGAGCAATTGATGGCATGAATGCCATGTGTATTTTGTCATTTATATTGATAGAACGCGCACATTGAATTGCGCAGGCTTTGGATTGCGCCAACTTAAATTGCGCAGGAAATGGATTGCGCCAACATAGATTACGCCAACATGGATTGCGCTGCCAGCTGTCCTCGAGCGCTGTGCTGCACGATTAAACGAATGGCCGCCTCGTTCTTCGCGCTGTCAGTTGTCAGAAGATTTGATTTGTGTCAGGTAATGATGGTGATTTGCCACGTCAGCCTGCGCACTTGAAAGTGTGCGCAATCTATCCTGCGCAATCTGAAGGATGCGCAATCTGATGTCTGCGCAGTTCATCTGAAAGTTGTATTTCTTGATTTTCTGACTTTGTTGATGTGTGCAACTTGATTTTTTAGGACCTACAAGATCCCCTTCAAAGTTTTTGAAAGTTGAACTTATTCAAAATTTCAAAATACTTTGAATTTTGAATATGAAACCAATTTGCGCACATAATGAGCTGTCTGCGCAATCTGAGGGTTTAGCCCCTTTTTTAGGCACAATCTAAGGCGGCCGTTTCGACTCTGAAAAACTATAAATAGTTCTTCAATTCATTCGAAATGTTCTTTACTTGCTTCCTTTGTGCTTTTGAGAGAAAAAAACTTTTGAGCTCTTTCCTCCTTCCTTCTCCGACAATCCCCATGGCTCTCCGACGATCTTCTGCCGCCGCCAAGGGCAAGGCCTCCGTCGAATCATCGACTAGGGCTGCGCGCCGAGCTTCTCGCCATGAAACGGCTCATCCAGCATTGATAGGTAGTTAACCTTAATCAAAAACTCTTTTTAGAGTTTTGATTTCACTGTTCTTTTCATAATCCATCTCTTTTTAGAGATAGGATCATACTGCGCCACCCTTTTTAGGGTTCTGGTTGCACAAATCAATCCACCCTTCATTTTTATGAAGGACGACTCTCTGCGCAATCGGTTGAATTGCGCTGACAAAAGTCAGCGCAACTTGCTGATTTGCGCGAGTCTGTCAGCGCAAACTGATATTTATTTGTTTGCGCAATCTGATTTTGTGCAATCTGATGTTTGCACAATTTGATTTTTGCGCAAACTGAATCTTTGATTTTGACTTTGTACTGAAAATTTTTGTTTTCTCTGTCTGATGCAGTTAATACCAGAGAAGACCCAGAATATGAGAACTTCGTGGGGACCCTTTCAGAATCAGAATATAAAGAGGACTTGTCACATGTACATTATCCTCAGTATGATCTGCCGACCTCCCGTCAGGTCATTTTGATATCCCAAGACAATGAAACACTGCAATGCTTAATGAACGGACAACCTCTGGAAACGGCAGATGCTGTTATACACAAGAAACCCTTATTCTTATTTGGTGAAGCTTTTGAGAAAAGCTCTCAACCAAGACCGAGGATGGAAAAAAGAATTGTCCATCAGACGGATAGATCTTTCTCGATACCAAATATTCCACGCTGCCTCCCATTATCCCGGTATGCTCATGCGAGTTATCCGATGAAGATGGAATGGAACCTTACTCCGTTCCAAGATGCCCGTCCGAGAAGAATTTTTGTAAAGAAAGGTCCAAACAAGAAAGATATGTTCTACAGTTCTTCTGAACGGTACAGTGTTTTGCTGAGAGGACTGAAACCCGGTTGTATTCCGCCGGAGAATTCTTCATTGTTAATGCCCGTCAGGACCCCAATTTTCGCAAATGAATTTGCAAAAGTCGAAGGAAGATATCCGGAGCAAGACATCAGACTAACTGGATTGGTGAATCCAGATTTTAAAAGATGGAGCTGTATAGCCAATTGGATTCTGACCAAGTTTGAAGGCGAACTGCAGCAAATCAACTTGTACCAAGCAGTGCATGCCACTGTCTATGGTTTTGCTCCGAACCCTCACCTGTTCTTGGCTTTAGCAGAGAGGTATAATTACAGAACAGGGACCTTCATGACTCTCGGCGGAGAAATTGGGTTTGCACTCCATGAGATGAAGTACATCTCTTTTTTGCCAATGGGAGATGCCCCTTACGAAGAATTTGTTCCAACCAATGATGAGTTGGACAAACTCCGAAAAGAAAATACAGAAATGGTAGCAGTATTCGAGGAACTGCTATGCCATTACAAGATCTGTTCCCTGTTCTATAAGAGTGCTACATCAAACACTTGCTATTCCTCGAAATGGCTACCTTATCTGTTCCTTAACCACATCCAAGAACCGAAGACTAAGGAACACGATAGATGCTATCCAGATTTCTTTAAGCCATTGAGCAACACAGAAGTAATGAAGTTGATGGAAGAAAGTGGCGATTTTGATAAAGCAATGAAAGATGATTATCAATGCCCTCCTTTGAAGACAGGGGATACTCTCGAAAGTTATTTGAGAGTAGGATATAGATCGATGTCGAAAGAAGCCCAATTAGTAGGGTTTCTAACACATTGGCTCCGTCGATTTATAGTTCCGGGATCCAGTGCAGTAGACCGCTTCCATCGCGGTGTTCTTTTTGCGGCCGTTAGATTAGTCTTTGGCTATAAGATGGATCTTCTGTCAGCCATGACTTGTAATCTGAATGCTGGTCTTCGTCTCTACGTCGATCTGATGTTGAAATCTAAGGGTGAAAAAGAATTTTCTCGGTTGGAATTACCATATACATATCTATTTGGGTGGTTGCTCCTTCACTATCCTACTTTAATGGACCCCGGCATGGGACCGATTGACGGCAGCGTTATACGGAGATACTCCAATGGTAAGTGGAAATTTACTGCTCTAAGAGACTGTAGATATGCTCTAAATTTGAGTAAAGGATGGAACTTTTATTGTACCCATCCTCCTGCTGGTTACGAACAAATGCGGACCAATATGATTGACTCGCAGATGCATCCTCTGAGCCGTGCAGCTTTTGAATGGTTGAAAACAATTCGACCTTCTCATTTGGTATACCGATTCGAAGATGAATGTTATTTAGAGCCATATCTTCCCAGTCGATTCGCTCGACAGTTCGGCTATGACCAATTCCATACGGGGAATGCTATTACATGTCTTCAGGGAAAGGGTTATTTGATAGATGGAGCCCGGGCCTGGGCTTACTATAATGCTCGAGATACGAAATCAACGTTCTCGATGCCTGTAAACAGCAATCATGGCCCCCGGATGCTGTTTACATACTCATTTTTTTATACATCTTTAAATACCTTTGCTGAGAATTTCAACCTCACAGATAGCTTCACATCTTCAACAAGATTGAAGAGAGAATGAGTTGTCATGTCACTCGTAGGAAATGATGAGGTACATGAGCCAGAAGATGCACCTTTGGAAGCCTCAAGGGATGTTATGTTCCCTCAAGAAGTTAATGCACCACTACGTGTCTCTCTGAAGGTGGGCAAATCTCCAGCAAAAAGGAGGAGAAGAGAGGAACCTCCTGCTCCGGCAGCAAAGAAGAAATTGATCCTAGATCATTCTTCTGAAAAGATCACCACTCGATCTCAGTCTCGGCAACTGGCCGAGTCAACTCAGCAAGAAGAGGCTACTACACCAACCTCTATCCAGAAACAAGTTGAGACTATAAATATAGAGAGCCCTGAGAGGCCAATAAAAAGAAAGAAGCTGGCCCACAGAAGGAATCGAGCCCAGTCTTCAATAGTAATGGATGCTATGGCTGGATTAACCTTGCCATCTCCCACTCCTATTTCAGAACCTAGGAATAAAACTTCTAGTCCCGAACATAGAGAGGAGATCGAGCAAAGGAAAGATCTTGCTCCGAGAACTGAGGCCGAAGAGCCCAGAGGAAGTACTGTGGAGGAAGAGCAGAATATTGTACACTCTCTTTTACCTGCTACAGAGATTGTTGAACTTCCGCCTACTCTTAGAACCCTTCGCGAAGAGGAAGATCGCGAAGTAATTGCGGCTCTAGAAGATTGCAGCTACAGCCCCCTGGATGACTATGGTGACCAAGCCGCGACTACCAGCGGGAATGCACCAGAAGAAGAAGATGAAGAGAGCTCTTCGTCTGAGAATATTGATGACTATATGCAAGATCTTGAAAGAGATGACGAAGTGCACTTATCTCCTAATGCTGTAAATGATATCTTAAATCCTGAGGAGGATATTGAAGTTCCAGAGAATGCTGCTGATACCTTAAATCCTGAAAAGGATGTTGAGGTTCCAGAAAATGCTGCTGATACCTTAAATCCTGAAAAGGATGTTGAAATAACAGTATCTCCAGAAAAAGCAATAGATGAAGAAGCCCCGGAAGAAACTCCCGCCGATGATCCTCAAGGTATAAAATGAGATTAGCAATCTCTTTCTTGAATGAATTGATAGCTAACGTCTTTATTTGTATTTCCTGCAGATCTTGAGACTCCTCTAGCACCTCCGACATGCACGGACATAGTGCCTATAACGACGGTAGTTGTTAGTAGCAGTCATCATTTATCTTGTGGTTCTGAAGCAGGCAGTAGTCAAGCTGTCATAGCTGAAGCTACTTCTGCTCGGCCAGAGTCTACTCCAGCAGATAATAGGCTCATTGCTGAATTCAATCATGGTAAGATAATTTATATCTTTAATCTTCTTGAACAATAGCGATCAACAGGTAAAATGACAATCTTTACTTTTTGCAGGAGAACAACCAGGAGGGGCAACTAGCTCCACTTTGGCTCTTTTATTCAAAGAACCGGCTATCCAGACACAAGAGATTGAACGTCCCACGGCCTCATCATCAACAGGAGTGGCTGCAACTCCTGGTGCTATAGCCACTAATAATCTTGTAATTCAATCCTTTACCAGATGCTTCTTTGAATCTTTGGGGCCTCTAGTAAAAAGGATGATGGAGAAAGAAGGTACTGATTTCTTCATGGTTAGGGGCCCAACTTCTCTATTAATAAGAGCTATCCGAGAACAGGGCGATGAAGCTCAAGCCACTCTCCTGGATCATATTTTGAATGAATTAGAGATTTCTATCAAAAGCTATAAAGAGCTCAACCAAGGAGACGTAGAATCTCTAGTACAAGCAGAATTCGAGCAACTGGCTCATGCAGCTGATATTGAAAGGGTTAATCTCCAGAATCTTTTAGAAGCCTTCTCTGCAAAATCTGCTGAGTATAACTCCAAGCTGGAATCAGTAACCTTGATGGCTAATAAAAAAGAACAGAGAGCTGCTGAGCTAAGAGCAGAGATTGCTCGTCTTCAAAAGGAGTTAGAAGATGAAATTGTTGATCATCAACTTGCAACTCAACAATATAATGCTCTGATTCAGGAGAGGGATGAGTACATCGAAGCTCATAATACTGAGATTACCCGTAGAATGGTGACCATGCCTGCTTTTAATGAGGAAACTGGGATGGAGGAGGCCAGAAGGAGGGTGATGTCCACTTGTGAAGAACGGCTGCAGACTCTCAAGCAGCAGATTGATAATCTGATAATACCCCCATCTTAGTGGAACATTTTGTATCTTTATGTCTTTTTGAAGTATATGTATTTTTATAATGTCTTATATTTCAATTAATAAAAGACATTTTTGCTGTGGCTCCATTATTTGTTGCATATCTTGTTCAGATATAAATAATAAGGATAGAAAATATATTCAGAGGTACAAGACATGATATATTTCTTTGATGATTTTGTAGAAAATAATTACATTCATTATATCTGCTCAGAGGTAATATGGACGTGGCAGAATATACTGAATATTATTATCTCAATTGACAACTTAATCGAAACGATAAATTGCTGATGTGGATATGAGATGAACAGGAAAACCGTCAAATGATGGAATGAATGGACAAACCGTCAAAATGGATAATAACGAAAGAATGAACCTTCAAGTGATAATGAATGAATGAACGGGTGAACCGTCGGATGATAATGAACGGATGAACCGTCGGAAGATAATGAACGGATGAACCGTAGGATGAATGTGAATGAATGAACCATCGGATGAATGTAAAGAACGGACGAATCGTCAAGTGAATTAAATAAACAGATGAACCGTTAAGGGAATTAAATGAACGGATGAACCGTCAATTGATAATGAATAAATGAACGGGTGAACCGTCGGATGATAATGAATGGACGAACAGTCGGGAGATAATAAACGGATGAACCGTCGGATGAATGTGAATGAATGAACCATCGGATGAATGTAATGAACGGACGAACCGTCAAGTGAATTAAATGAACGGATGAACCATCAGATGAATGTAATAAACGGACGAACCGTCAAGTGAATTAAATGAACGGATGAACCGTTAAGGAAATTAAATGAACGGATGAACCGTCAATTGATAATGAATGAATGAACGGATGAACCATCGGATGATAATGAACGGACGAACAGTCGGGAGATAATGAACGGATGAACCGTCGGATGAATGTGAATGAATGAACCATCAGATGAATGTAATGAACGGATGAACCGTCAAGTGAATTAAATGAACGGATGAACCATCAGATGAATGTAATAAACGGACGAACCGTCAGATGAATGTATCGCTTTATCATTTGGAGAATCTCTGCCTATAAATAGAACAGAATTTTAACAGAAAGGAACACTTCCATTTTTCCAACATAAAAATATCGTCTGAAGATGCACTCAAAAAGACTGAACTCGCCCCGAAGGTTGAAGAAGGCGTTGAAGAATGTCCTATTGATCCAGTTCAATCAAAGAAGGCAAAAGTAGGTAAAGGTTCGTCTGCACCCAAGCCACCACGCGACATCCTGGACTTTCTGCTTGAACCAGGAAGGACCGAAGAAGAGGAAACCATGATGATGGCTGCTTGCAAATTCCTAGTAGGTTCCAGCAAGGAGGTTCTCGGTTCTTTTACTGACCGTGTTTTTGAAAAGGATGGCAGTGGTCCACGTCCAAATGTAGAGAAGGATGATAGTGACCTTCCTTAATATCATGTACTATCATTCATGATGAAATAAAATTTTATTTATGAACTTGTCTGATGATTTACAAGTATTTACATTTACACATAATACTTTTTAAGGAATTTGCCATTGATAGACATCATTGCAATTTGTCCATCCAATTCTGAGAGTTGATATGCTCCATTTGAGAAGACTTTGCTTATAACGTAGGGACCTTCCCACTTTGCGTCGAACTTGCCTTTGCTCATATGAGTCATAGTCATAGGACGTCTGACTGTTAAAACAAGTTCTCCTTGCTGAAAGGCTCTGACCTTAACTTTGCGGTTGAAAGTCTTCGAGATGCGAGCTTGGTATAACTCAATATGTTGCTGAGCCATTAACCGCTTCTCGTCGAGTGCTTCTAATTCTTGAAGTCGAAGAAGATCATTGTTCTCTGTAGTGAGCTCATTAGCAATGGCAATCCTTAAAGAAGGAATTTGAAGTTCTAGAGGAAGAACAGCTTTACAGCCATATACCAAAGAGAAAGGTGTAAAACCTGTAGGGTTACGGACTGTAGTTCGGTAGGCCCATAAACACTCGCCAAGCTTTTCACTCCAATTCCGTTTGTTAGTGGATACAAACTTTTTGAGAAGCTTGATAATAGTTTTGTTGAAGTTTCTGCTAAACCATTAGCGGCAGGATTGTAGGCAGTTGAGGCGACATTGTCAATTCGGTGATCATCACAGAATCTGGTGAATTTCTGGCTGATGAATTGCGGTCCGTTGTCATGGATAATTCGTCGAGGGACACCAAATCGATAAATGACATGGTGTTTGACGAAGTTGATGACACTACTGGTCTTGACTTCAGCCAAGGGTATAGCTTCAGCCCACTTAGAGAAGTAGTCTGTTATTGCTAGAATGAACCGATGTCCTTTAGAAGAAGGAGGATTAATAGGACCTATGACATCCATGTCCCAAGCTTCGAAAGGCCAAGAAGCGGCTGTCGGATGTAGAAATTCCAAAGGTTGATGAATGAAATCTGCATGGATTTGACAGGCTCGACATTTCCTTGCATATTCGATGGCATCTGATACTATTGAGGGCCAATAGTACCCATTCTTCGGATACGATCCTGTAGTTTAGGACCAAGCTGATGTGCTCCACAGACACCGTCGTGAGCTTCACGTAACACCTGTTTTGCTTCATCACCAGCTAGACAACGTAGAAGGAGACCGTCATAAGTCCGCCGATAGAGAGTCCTGGTGGTTTGATTGTAGTAGAATCGTAGAGATCGTCGTCGAATACTTGTAGCCTCTTTAGGATCTTCGGGGAGTATGTCATGAACCACGAAGTCGATGAAAGGAGTTCTCCAATCTTCATCGATAACATTAACTTCAGCAAGATTACTGAACTCGATGTTATGATTGTTTTCGACATAAAATAATTCTCGATTAGAGATAACCACCACTTGTTGTCTTCTGATAGGAATGGCTAGGACTGCTGCAAGATTGGCCAAAGCAACTGCCTCAGTATTGCATGCTCGGCGTACATATTCAATAAAGAAAGCTTTGAACGATGTAGCCATGTTGATTGCTGCCTCAAAGTAAGGTACCAGATCTTGATGACGGACTTCATAAGTTCCTCTAACTTGATTGACAACCAGTTTAGAATCACCATAAACTTCAAGATATTCAATGTTCAATTGCTTGGCTAATTGAAGACCAATAAGTAGAGCATTATACTCTGCTACATTATTGGAACAGGATTCATCTAAAGAATAAGCTCTTTGGATAGTTGATCCTTCTGGAGAAATAAGAACAACTCCAACTCCTGCTACAATAGCACCATTGGGTCCAATTATGGATGCTCCGTCAAAGAATAGACGCCAGATTGGAAATTCTTCAGAGATCAAGTTGACTTCCAACGTCCCGTCTGGTATTTCATCGTAAAGCTTGGATGTTTCTGGTACAGGATGAGCCGCCAAGAAATCCGCCAGTGCTTGACCTTTGACAGATTTTTGAGGAACATATACCATGTCATATTGGGCTAGAAGGATGGCCCATGTAGCAAGCCGAGAGTTGAGTGTGCTAGGCTTCTTCATCAGTACCCGAAGAGGATTGACTCGGGATATGACATGAATGGTTTGACCAATGATGTAATGTCTTGTCTTTTGAACGGCGAACATAAGGGCTAGACATTCTTTTTCGACCGGACTATAACGGTATTTAGCACCAATCATAGTACGACTGAGATAGTAGATGGCTTGTTCATGACCTTCTTTATTCTTTTGGGCGAGTAAAGCACCCAATGACTGATCCATAGCACGAACGTACATTAAGAATGGTATGCCCGAGATTGGTGGCACCAATACTGGTGGGTTCATGAGATATCGTTTGATGTTGTCGAATGCTTGTTGACATTCTTCAGTCCAAATAAAAGATACACCCTTTTCATTAGTTGAGTGAATGGTCTGCAGCGTCCAGACAAGTTCGAAATGAATCGCCTGATGTAGGCAAGTCGACCTTGGAATCCTCGTAGCTCTTTTAGGTTGCGTGGAGGACGCATCTCTTGAATGGCTTTGATCTTCTCGGGATCCACGTGTATACCCTTAGAGGTAATAACGAAGCCGAGAAACTTACCACTAGAGACACCTAAGAATGACTTGGTGGGATTCATCTTGAGTTGATGTTGATGCATGAGATTGAAGATTGTTCTCAAATCTTGGATATGATCTTCTTTCAGACGACTTTTAATAGCGATGTCATCAACATAACATTCAACTGTTTTACGAAGATGTTCTTTAAAAATGGTACTCATAGCCCGTTGGTAAGTTGTACCAGCGTTCTTGAGACCAAATGGCATCACTGTGTAGCAATAGACTCCCCGAGGAGTACAGAAAGATGTGTGTTTTTCATCTTCGGAATTCATCTTGATCTGATTGTATCCAGAGAATCCATCCATTAAAGATATTCGCTCAAACCCACAGGTATTGTCAATCATAACGTCCGTGATAGGGAGAGGAAATTCATCTTTCGGACATGCTTCATTAAGATCCCGAAAGTCGATGCAGACTCGAACTTTGTCGGTTTTCTTCAGGACTGGAACAACGTTGGCTACCCAATCAGGATGTTGTTCTTCTCGAATAAAGCCCAAGCGATAAGCTTCTTGACTTCATCATCAATTGCGTCCATCATTTCAGGCTTGAATCGCCTTTGCTGCTGTTTGACTGGTTTAGCATTAGGAAGAATGTTCAGTTTATGAGTAGCAATTTTGGGATCTAATCCTGGCATGTCTTCGTAACTCCAAGTAAAGACATCAATGTATTCTTTAATAAGAAGAATCAACTCTTGCTTATCTGCATCTGGAAGATTCTTGCTAATAAAGATTGGACGAGGTGATTCGCTTTCTCCTACATCAACTTGAACTAGTTGATCTTCAGTAGGAGGTTCTCTTTGTTCAAATCGGAGTACCCACTGATTATCCATCTGTTGAGCCCAAGGATCTGTTTTAGAAATTTCTTCAATGTCCTCATCATATCCTTCCAGAAGTTCAGCAGAAACCATATTGGAAGATATGATTACACGATGGACTTCATCGATACTAGTGTCAGAATCCCATGACCTGGAATCAGAAGAATTAGAACGTTCTTCACTATCAGAGCCGGAGACTGCTGGGGATAACATCGGAGGAGAAGCATATCCGAGACCTCTTTTGGTCTTGCTGTAATACATTTATGACTTTTCTTGTGGAACAGCTGTACGGAGAGGAGTCTTTCTTCCCTTACCGTAGTTGAGGCCGCTTTTGAAGTCGTAACCCATTTTTTGGACAATGTCTTTTGATTGTTGACTGTAACGACGGAATTGAAGATGTCCTGTGTCGTTAACTTTGCTATCATCCGTGAAGCTAAATTTTTGTTTCGGTCTTTTACTAAACAGTATTGGACGTTCACCTTTCTTACGAGCAGGAACAATACGATATGAATCTTTTGGATGTTCACATAAAACTTCTGTTTGAAGAGATTGTACAACTCCCATTGTAAATGACTGAAAGCTATCTAACATATCCAAATAGCATTTAGTATGATAAATAACATCAGTATACTGGAAAGTAGATGCTTTTTCATTGATATGTACATCTGTATTTACAGCAAGACCTTTAGCCTTAGCAGGCTTGGTCAGATTGATTACAAGAGGGGAAGAAGAAGAACGCGGAGGAGGCTTGTTACGACAAAGGTCAATAACAAGTGGCTCAGAGGAGGTGAGCTCCCTTTTTTCTTTGTTGTGAGTTAAATCAACAACAAGAGGCTCAGAAGAAGTGAGCTACTTTTTGTCTTTGTTACGACGTAAGTCGATAACAAGTGGCTCAGAAGAGGTGAGCTCCCTTTTATCTTGATCGTCATTAGTAGATTGCCTCTGGACTGGCAAGTGAATAGCCAGTAGTTTAGAAGACTGAGGATGAGAAACACGCCCTTTGACAGGTATGATGAGAGTGTCATTGGGTACTGCTTTTTGATCTTCTTCAGTATCCATGGACAATACCACTTTCATAAATTCTTCTTTATACATGCGAGCATCGTTGCAATACGCTTCGACGCCTTTGAAAGGATAAAGGTCTGCAACTTCCTTGTGAACTTCTTCTTTGTCATCAACATATTTAAAGCATTGATGAAGAGTTAAGGGAATAACATTATGTTCATGAAGGAAGGGTCTTCCCAGAAGAGCATTATAAGAACAACCATGATTGTCAATGATATAAAAGGTCACCTTTGTGCGAAGATTGCCTATTTGGAGTTTTAGGCGGATCTTGCCCAAAGGTTCACTTCTTCCTTGGTTAAATCCCAAGATAGTGGTGATTGTGCTTGAAAGACTATGCACTGGTATTTTCAACGCGTCTAGCATTGTTTTTGGCATAATGCTGAGAGCAGACCCTGGATCTATCAAGATACGATCGACTTTCATTGAATCGACATACCCTGTATAGTAGAGAGGACGATCATGTCTATTATCCTCCAGCAACATATCATCCTGAGTGAAAGTGATGTTTGGAATCAACTCCAGGACACTATGACAGTGACGGCAAGAGACTGGTTCTGATTCTGGCTTTTTGAGAAGAGTTAAGCAAGTTTCAGCCTGCATCAGAGCTTCACTTAAAGTCTCTCGAGTCTCCTTGGAAAGGCGCAAGAGCTCGAATATTGATAGCCTAGCCGGTGTATTGGCCAGTTGAGCCAATATATCAAAGTTGTATGGCTTTTCAAGTCTTGTAGGAGATGATTTCTTCAGGGGTTTGTCGAAGCGGACTTGTTGCTTGCCTTTGTCAGCAACCACCGGTTTGGGAGGAACAGGTACTACGACTGGTAAAGATATGGAAGGAATTTCTTCAGAGGAAGTAGATTGTATTGGAACAGGTTCAGAAGAAGAGGTAGGGTTTTCTTGAGATTCAGAATGATCTCTCAAGTAAGCTTTCCCCGATCTGGTGCCTAGCAGAATTTCTTCGTCAACTATGGGTTCAAAAGACACCATGTTGCAAGTTTTTGTCTTGCCGTTAGAATGACCTTTCTTCTTGGAAGAAGACGGCACCTCGAATTCCGGAGCAAGATCGGGATGGATCCACATAATTTTGCCGTTGTCAAGAGACAAAGGAACAAGACCTTCATTTGGTGGAAGTGGAAGATTCTCAATCTCAAGAGTAGCTTTAGGAATTGGAATGACACCGTGTTGTACCATCTGCGGAGGAAAATCACCAAACTGAACTGAAACCATGTTCGTAGTAACAGTCTTCTCATCTTGCTGCAGAGTGACGATACCAGCATTGACAAGCTCTTGAATTTTGCCTTTGAGCACGTAGCATGCTCGAGTAGGATGTCCAATGAACCTGTGGTAGACACAATATTTAGGATGATCTGTCTTACCGACTTCATCAGGTTTCTTTGGGTCTGGGAGCTGAATTTTGTTGCTCTTGAGTAAACATTCAAAGATGCTTGCAATGTCATTCTCGTCAAAGGAATATTCTATTTTCGGACGAGGTTCCCTCGGTGGAGGTGCAGAAGGAGTAGGAGTGGATGTAGGTGGAGCCACATTAACAGCCAGAGATTCTTTATTATTGTTCAAATTGATGTTCAAAGTATCTTTTGCTTTGCGGTTATTCTGGCGGTTGCCACCACCTGACGTCTGGTGTTCATTTCGATCGGGATTAGACATCTGTACCCCCAATTGTTTGAACTTTTCGGCACTTACTTTCGCAGCTTTGGCATTGACAATGAATGAAGGCCAATCTTGGAACTGGGTAGATCCCGTCCACATACTGATGATAGGCAAAAGATTTGCCTTACAAGTATCAATAGTGACAGCAGCTGGAGTTCCGGGAGGCATTTTCAAATCTTCACGGCGGAACCGTTCAATGAAGCTCTCAACAGTTTTATTGTGTTTCTGTTTGATTTTGTTGAGAGCCGACATAGTCATGTCGTTAAATCCTTCATAGAACCGTTCCAGGAAGATTTGTTTGAGACCTGAAAAGGAAGTGATACAACCATCGGACAAACTTATATACCAGTCATATGCTACACCGGCTAAACAACCGACGAACACTCTAGTAAGAAGAGCGTCATTTGGCTGGATTGAACGGTCATTACCTCAAAATGATTGATGAATTGACTAGGAGAAGTACTGCCATCGAACAAAGAGATTGTTGGGATCTTGTACTTCGATGGGAACGGGACTTCCTTCCATTCAACTGGATAGGGCTGCTTGATCCCCAATCTTTGCAAGTTGTCTTTCTCTTTGAAAGCTTCGAACTGAGTTCATAAGAGTTTGACAGCTTCATTGGCGTCTTCTGATGACGAAGAAGGAGCAGGTTGAGTTAGAATGGTAGGAGGAGGAACAGTATTGTAAGTACTACCCTCCAGCTCCGGACTGACTTGGTGTAGTTTGAACTTGTACTTGTACAGGAGGCATTTGAGGAGACACTACCCCCAGTCCAGTATTGGCAGGTACTGAAGATGCTATAATTTTCGAACTCACAGTAGGTGCAGTCGGTGGTGTAGCATGTTGTGCCACAATGATAGAATGCATACTAGCAACCATTTCAGCCATGGTTTTTAGTTTGTCTTCAAGTGCAGCGATTCGTTGTTCTTGATTTGTAGAAGTTGAAGCATCTGGATCTTCATTGACAATATAAGCTGTCACTTCTCTTGGTACAGTGGAAGACACTGTTTGTTCAGAGCTTTTGCTGTATACATCATAGTCGGAGAAAGAATCGTCTCCTGACTGAGAGGTAGGAAGATAACCTGAAGGATTTTGAGGAAGATTCCTTTGACCGATTGTATCTCGGCTTCGAGAACGGGTATGTCGAAACACTCCTTCAGAAGATTCTTGGAGTAATTCTAAATACCGCTGGCTTGGCTTGCGAGGTTTACCGTGCTTAGAGCATCTTCTACCCCTAGTGTCTCGGAAAGTCATGTTGACAGAAGTATACAAGACTTCATCTTCCACTGACATAGGTTCAGATTTAGCAAAAGTCAGACGATCGAAGACAAATCGTTTTATTGTTTGACAACAACATTGGATGATAACTTTGTGGTTACAACGATGATCAGATGGTTGAACAGAAGATGTCGGGATAGTATCCCTCTTTTGTCTAAGATGTTCTCGGAGATTAGGAACAACAACAGGACGAAGAAAACTCTGAGGGATCTGTTCTTTGATAACATTCGGAACATGATTCCGATTCTTCAAATATTTAGTCCCTTGAGTATACAGGGAAGTGCTCACTTCATTGGCATAAGTGTCGGGATTTTTAACCCTGGAGATTTGTTTTTGATGATGTTTGGTCTTCGGCATTGGTTGTTTGCGTTTCACCGAAGTTCGACGATTAAGATAAGTTCTGAGATCAGCAAATTTACCCCCAAGGGTTTCTGTTTGAGACACCAGCAGTTTTCCCTGTTTAGAACGGGAAATCTTGAGAGTCGGGAGGTCTTGAAATTCTGCTACCGGGGTAGGCAGAATACCTCTTTGGTCAGTACAAGTTTTCTTGTTATAAAGGAAAGAAGAATCCTTGTTTGAAAGAATTCTAGTACTGATTGGTGTCGAGGCACGTTCAGATTGATCTTCTTCGGTAAAAACTGAAGAAGATTGAGAAAAGACCAAAGGGCCTTTTCCTTTGTTTTGTGAAGAAGGGTTAGCTAAAAAGCGTTTCCCTCTGTTGTCTTCCAAGTCATGGGACAAGGAAGTTTGAGAAAAGACCAACGGGTCTTTCCCTTTGTTTTGAAGAGGAAAAGGAATAGCCAAAGGACTACCCCCAGTAGATTGCACAGGAGCAACAGTGTGTTTGGGAAGAGGAGCAGAGCCTTTTTCCTTGTTATGAGAAGAAGAGAGCTTAGCCAAAAGGCTATCACTCTTAGATTGCGCAGGCATGCTTTGCGCATGGGTTGATGGTGCACTGGTTCTGGCCACAGAGACTGTGGTTTGCGCATCAGGAGTTCTTGCCACAGAATGCTTAGGGTGTACTCTGGTTTCTGGAGTGTTGGTTTGTGCAGGAAGATTGGCAGCCAATTGTGCCAGGGGCATAGGAGTTTTAAACTTAGCCATGGCAGCATATGAAGTCTTTTGTGCACTGGCCATAGCAGACTGTGCAGCAGTAGCAGAGACAGATTGTGCAGTAGGCTTGATGACAGAAACTTTGGACTGCGCAGCAGGCTTACTGGCAGACTGCGCAGAATACTTACTGGCAGTATTAACAGAATACGCAGCAGTCTTTGGGACCCACACTGGGCGCACTTTGCTTGTGGCAGCAGTGGTTGCAGTACGAGGAGTGGTCTTGGAGTTGATCATAGACTCGTAGGCTGTCTGGTTGATCTTCACAACCAGTGTCTTCTGCGTCTTTCCGATAGACGCTACGTCACATTGAGTTGTCACTTCCTCATCGGAGGAGAAAGTCGTCCCCAGTAGAGTCGCCATTTTGTTTGCAAAAACAAAAGTTGAAGAACTTTATTGATACAAAATTTGTAAAAGATTATAATTTGAATTCTAGGAATGGTACAACTTTAGGAATCCAATCTAGATGACGATTGCTTTATCCCTTGGACGATGTGAACTCTAAAGACGAAGCCTCTGAAGTTAAAGACAACTCTGGAATTGAAGGCAAAAAGCCTCGGAAGTTGAAGGCAAAAGCCTCGGAAGAATGCAGCAGCACTTGGGCAAGAACTCCTGAACTCTCTGAACTTTGAAGTCTGATCTCTCTATAATCTGATCTCTGATTATTGATTCTTAATTCTT
The DNA here is from genome assembly GCA_029216955.1 of Iris pallida. Classification (NCBI taxonomy): domain Eukaryota; kingdom Viridiplantae; phylum Streptophyta; class Magnoliopsida; order Asparagales; family Iridaceae; genus Iris; species Iris pallida. The sequence continues at coordinate 9,357,468 of JANAVB010003400.1, read as the reverse complement.
GATCCCCTTGAATGGAGACTTGAAACTCTATTTATAGAGTTCTGAGAAATAACTAACTTTTAGTTATTCTGGACTGCGCATGATGGATTATACAGCAATTGGTTTGCGCAGCAATGGACTGCGTAGACAGTTGCTGGATCATGGGCTAACTGTCTTGGACACATGGCATCATTTGATTGAAATACGCATGATCATGCATAGACAGTTGCCACGAAATGAGCAATTGATGGCATGAATGCCACGTGTATTTTGTCATTTGTACTGATAGAACGCGCACGTTGAATTGCGCAGGCTTTGGATTACGCCAACTTAAATTGCGCAGGAAATGGATTGCGCCAACATAGATTGTGCAAACATGGATTGCGCTGCCAGCTGTCCTCGAGCGCCGTGCTGCACGATTAAACGAACGGCTGCCTCATTCTCCGCGCTGTCAGTTGTCAGAAGATTTAATTTGTGTCAGGTAATGATGGTGATTTGCCACGTCAGCCTGCGCACTTGAAAGTGTGCGCAATCTATCCTACGCAATCTGAAGGATGCGCAATCTGATGTCTGTGCAGTTCATCTGAAAGTTGTATTTCTTGATTTTCTAACTTTGTTGATGTGTGCAACTTGATTTTTTAGGACCTACAGAAAGTATATATGATAAGATGCATATTTGAAACCCAAACAGTGTACCACCAAACCATAAACAGGTTTAGTACAACTATAGATATATAATGTATTTATTTAAGAAACCCAAAATAGACATAATTTTCTTTCAGTTTTCACATATATTTAAGAAAACCAAACAACTCTTCCACATGGAAAGGATATCAACTGGGTAGTAGGTGCTAGTATCACTATTCAAGGACTTTTTGCTCAGTATTTACTAAGCTCTTCCATCTCTTCTTATCTCATACATTGTACAATTGGGAGGTTGTGCAACATAAGATCCTAGTTTTCCAATACTCTGAAACTAACAGACCTCCATAGAGATTTTGTGAAGCTTTTACAACTAACTATCAACCAGACTTCCAATTTCCTAACCAAGGTAATTATGAACAAGATAAGGCCAACTATAAAACCTACAATGCTAGTTGGTAGGCAGTAGGCCTACCTTTCTGGTCATGCAATTTAGCAAGTGCAACATGTTTTAATGCATCTCATAATATGCTTCTTAATTAGACTTGCACATTGATCAATGACTAGTGGTAAATAGAATAGTGCTAGTGGTAAAGGAATGATTTTTAAGGTCCTAGTAATGACGGCTAGCACTATTCTATTACCTAAAATATCCCGAGTTTCACAAAGAACCAAACAACTTAGAAATTGAGGAATAATAATAACAAGAAAGAATTTAACCCCCCTTTTTTTGGGGGGGAGAATTAAGGAAGACTATATGTTGAAATTTTTCTTTAACCATAAATAACTTGTCAAACTCAAAGTGAAACATTATGGCATCAACAATTCAATATAAAGATTATTTGAACCTTAGCTGACTGCCAGAGCTCTAGATCACTGAAGGAGAAATCCAAGTTTAGTTGATATATATAAGGTAGTCGTATTGTAAAAACTCAAACTGAAAGATATGACACAAGGTGGATCCACTAGCAGCATCAATTCTATGCAGAAGAAAATAGCAATTGGGGTACTCCACATTATCCTGATTGGAGGTACGGAGTTAGACCTAATAAAGTTGCAACCATATTTATATATTATAGTAAGTAACTTACACAAGAGCAGTCCAGTTGCCAGTTTGCTATAGATTAACCAATTGCATCAAGAAATGCTTAAAATATTTAGGTATTTGTTTTGCCAAAATCCAACTTAACATACATATTGAATTTTCATCATAAATAGGGAACTATGATCATATATTCATTAACAATGATTCCTTAAAGTATAAGAGAAGTATCCAAACTGTCAAGTGATGTAAGTCTAAATTTTGAAGTGTACGTATAGAATTGTTGATGCTTTGGGTGAATTATCACAAGGAAAAGGAGAATAAAGCAAACTAAGCTTATGGAAAGAAATCAACTTTTTGAAGATAATAAACTCATCTAAAGTGATGGTTGGAGTATCAGCTTTCTTTGCCACATGATAAAACCCAAGACTGCAATGACAACAACACAATATAGATAAAAGAAACAAAGATAGCCATAATACAAGCACTGGGTTTTTTTTTGCCATAACTCACCTATCATGCTATAAGCTGATGTTAGCAAGTCATGTGGAGAACGCCATAACAACACCCAAGGCAAACAAAGAAGAGTATGGAGTAGATTTAGAAGGCGGTGAGGGGGAAGCAGTAGAAGTATACTAAAGATGGCCATCAGAAGCCAAGCAGTCACATAATGCATTAGTGAAAGAGCAGCTGGGAAGTTGAACCCGGCCCTTCCCATCACCTATCATACAAAAGTATTATCATAGTATAAGAACATAATTACACATGAAAAAAGTAAAGTAGACATAAAAGGAAGCTCTAAGAGAAAGTTTTGTATGTGATACATCAAAAAATAACCACTTTATTTGTCATAATTATTCCTACAGAAACCATAAAATTAAAGGTTATTGCCACAACTAGACCATAGAATCCATGTTGTTGATGTTTTTCTCCTTCCGAAGAATAAAAGTCATCATATAAAATAATACTTTTACTCAAAGAAGCATAGGAAGAGAAAGAATATGAGCTATGTATATACAGGAAATAATATAAAGATATATAGGAGCACCCAAGAAAGAAAAAGAAGTTGCTCAAAGTGAAACAGAAAGTCACAAGGAACAAATATACTACCTCACAAGTGAGGACAGAAGAAACCAAAACAAAGCCTAAAACGAATTTGAAAAAGAGAAGCATAAATCATGAAAGAGAACAAAAAAACCTGTAAAAGATAACACAAACCCCCAAGAGAATAAGTTGAAAAGGAAGGCAAACCACTACAACTACACACAAAAATTGGCTTTGGATTCAAAGACACTTTAACATGACAAATATCTCTATTTTCGAGCTGTGCCATGCTAGCCGCATGTTCCCTACCCCATGTTCAAACCCTACCATTACCAACAAATCTATCTCTATTTCTGATATGTTCCTGGAAAAAGGAAGAAGCAACAAACTATAACAGGGCCTGTGCCAGCAAATTATTCACAAAGTAGTGATTAAAGAAAAATAAATATACTCTAATGAAACAATTAATACTTAAAGGAAGATATACAAGCCCTTTAATAACTGGAGTCATTCTTGGCACATGTTGTGTATTTTGGAATGTGTGAGCCTACTCCACTCAAAAAGTTGGGGCCCTTAGAGGTGTGTTGAATCCAATACTTGTCCAAGACTCCAACACGAAGACAACATAGACATGGCAACCACTTTGGTTTGTTTGTCCATAGTAGAAATAATCAATAAAATGCACACAATTAACCTTTGTTGCATATGCAACAATATTACATGAAATGTCAAAGTGATAGAGATACATCATAGTTCTTGGTGCATCCTACTATGTTTTGGACTATTTGTGTGCCTTGTCTAATACATGTTCGACACAGGCATGACAAGGGCAACCATTTTGGATTGTCTATGCTTCCTACTTCCTAGCATTTAACCATTACAAATGCAATCATACCATAAACATAATCAGTATTTTAATTCATCTTATACTTAGCATTTGAGCCTCTCCTTAACTAAAAAGGGTTTGATTCGATGATTGTTATACATGGACTTCATGGTATCTCATCCATGGTCGCCTCCTTGTAGCCTTACTGGCAATAATAAATGCCTATAAAGAGAGAGAAAGAGAGAATTACTTAGCAAATAACAAATAAAAGGTTAAATGTTCTGGATTCCATGCAACTAATAAGAAGTTCAAAGGAACTGAAGGCAAGTGATAACAGGCTTGTATATGAGAAAGTGTTTGCCCTTTGCTCAAACAAACGTGAAATTATTCTGTCTTTGTGCACAACTAAAATGTTACGAGAGGGAAAGATCAGACCAATACGAGTTAAATAGAGCATTTTTTTCCAAATAACGCGTAATATTTTTTTATCCTTGGTCCATTACAGATTCTAAAATTATCCTGCAAGCAGTAAAATAAAATTTATTTATTTTAGATATATAACCATTTCTTTCCTTAGTCATAATAGAGAAACATAGAATTACACCTTATATACTCTAGGATAATACCATTCTGCTTTGTTCTTTAATTTCATACTAAATAGGAGTGTACAGATTACTTAGCCAAACAAATTCTAACGAAACCAATATCGGCTATATCAAACATGTCACAACCTACTCAACCCTTCCCAAATTCTATACCCAAAAAATAAATGTTAACAATCAAAATTGAACCTTTTCATACCAATTGATCAAATTTCAAATAAAAGTTGAACATAACATGTTCTGTAGCCAAAAACCACAACTGCTAAGAAAAAAAATCAAACATTTTCATATGAACAAATCATAGTTTCTGTTAAACCACACATGGTACTTAATAAAAATTGCTCATTTCTAACACACTTGAGAGCGAGAAGAAATAGCACCGCATCTGCTCGTTGGAAAGCCCGAGAACACGAGGCTCAAAGGCGTTGGTGGCAACGGCAAGGCGGTAGTAGTCGTGGAAGACCAAGCTACTCCTGAAACTGAGGGAGAATGTCAGAAACGATGATGGATCATAAATTTGTGACATTGGCATGGGAAAGTCGGCACCTTGACAGTGAAAACATGAGTCTTGGTAATGGAAGAGGGAGAAGAAGAAAAAAAAAGAGTTCAGGGGTTGGATCTTATTGTTCTTGGGAGGGAAAGGTAGAAGGAGTGAGTGATGAGGAGAGAGGGTTTAGAGGAAAAGAATGAGAAGGAATGAGATCTGGGAATGGTCACACTTTTCTCTCTCTAACATGAAAAATATACGGGAACTGTGAAAAATAGTGTGGGAAGTAAAAAAATTATTTTTCCTTTTGTGATGGTTTTTACTGTCACAAATATTATATAATAAAAAACAATACAAAATCAGAATTTTAGTAACAATTTTTTAATTATCGTAACAATTATTACCATTACAAGAGTGTCATAGTAATAATCATTACTAATTACAAGAAATATGTGTTACGAATTGTGTGTTTTAGGGTAGTATCCTATAAGGTTCAAGTAGAGATGTTACTAAAGTGCTCAGACACATATGTAAGTAAAAAGGTTACTTTGAAACACCTGGCAAGTTGACAAACCGTATTCCATCATCACTAATATCCATCGATAAGTGGGACATGTAATTAAAATGGACAAAACCATCTGGAAGTTCGATATCATAATGCTAAACACTGAAATGAAGAACATAAATGATTTGAATAAAGTACATTTGTAGCCTCCGTTAATTCCCAAACAAACCTGATTCCAGCTTACAATGAACAAAGCAAAACCGAGTAAACAAAATATCAGTTCCACCTGAAAAAATGTAAAGAATTGTGAGATAAGAGGATAAGAAAAAAAATATTTGTAATAGTAATAAAATATTGTTTAGTTTACTCATGTGTTCATCATCAATGTTATGTTGTCTCTTTCAACAAAATCCTCCCTGACACATGCAAAGAAATATGGACAAAGCAAAAAAAAAAAATATATATATATATATATATATATATATATATATATATATATATGTGAGCCTACGAGTATTTATCTGAAGAAACATTTATACACAAATACACACACAAGCGCAAAGCCACAAAAAATGTTTGGCATGTCCCAATCCGATACCGACCAGATACCGACATTGGGGGTCTCTTTTTTGTCAACTCGGCAAAGAAAATTGAACGGAAATAACTAATCAAGAAAGGTGTAAAAGCATAATAAGATTGTAAAAACTAAAAACATGTAAAGAAGAAAACTTATACATTGCAGGTAAACCAATCGGCAAAGGTGACTACTATTTCATTCAATTTTGAAACCACTAAGAAATACAACACAGAAAATACTTAAGCTTATGTCTAAATATACCAAAAAAATCTAAAATTTTAATAATTTACTAATAGTTATTTGTTTTACAATACCAAAAAATTCGATCCGAAACTACCGATACCGTCAATCCCGGTTCTCATAGAAAGGGTCCGATAACGATACTAAGAATATTTCCTTCAATCCCTTTCATAAGATAAACACAAGATTCAGATGTCTCTCTACTCATCAACCATCCAACAGGTATATGTCACCAAAGTGGCACATGTTTACCTATGGTTTAAAGTATGGGCCGAAACCACCAATAGGCTTCAACCATTTCGGACCAGAGTCTGTGTTCGAGAATCATTCCGGAAATACACTTTGTGTCTTATTCGTGCCCGTACAAAAACATATTCCTATCCATGTAAATGTGTTCCAATTTTTCACAAATAATCATAGTAATTCCTACATGAACGCATAATCACAATAATTTGACAAATTAAAATCTGCAAAGAACATAGCCAGGTTCAAACTCATGTTCCTATCCATGCAAATGTGTTCCAATTTTTCACAAAAAACCCAATTTTTCACGAATAGTTATAGTAATTTCTACATGAATGCATGTAAATAGTGTAAACACTCAAATTTTAAGCAAATAATCTAGAACAAAATAACATGCATCCAAAAATTAGGGCAAAGACTAAAAAAATTTGGTAAAAAATTCTAAAGATTGGGGAAAATATACCAAGCAGCAGTAATGGAGCACCTAGGGTTGAAAGGTCGGACAGAGAGAGAGAGAGAGCAATGGTGGGAGAGAGAGGGTAGTAGCACTGGAGCACCTAGGTCGGAATAATGGTCGGAGAGAGAAAGAGCAGCAGTACTGGAGCACCTAAGTCGGAGAAAGTGTAAAACCCCTAAATTTTTACTATTTTTTTATTTAAAATTTGTACTGATTTAAAATTTTGTATTGTACGTCACGTAGTCGTATTGTACGTCGTATGCGATGGTTCGTCTTTCGTAATTGCTCGACGAATGCGATTATGTGCGAGCATACATATTTTTTAAAAACATTATTTTTATTATTTTTATAGTTTCAAAGAAATATAGACAATAATTATTTCTAGCTATTATTTTCAAGTTTACGATTTTATTTATGAAAGCCTTTTCGTTTATAGCAGTTATTAATAATAAATAATGTTCTTAGGCATACATATATTTTCTAAATATTTTGCTAGTTTATTTTAAATAAAAATGTAATTTTCTAGATTTATCAATATTAATATTTTATTATTCGAAAAGATATTTAAAAATAATTATTATTTTCGAAATTATTAATATTGGTATTTTGAAAAATATATTTGAAAGTTATTGTGGCCATTTAAATCTTGATTAAAATTTTAGATTATTTAAATAGATTAAATTAGTAACTATATTTGAAATTTGATTTATTTGAATTGATTTTAAACTAGAGGGATATGATTTAAAATTTGATTTGTATTTGAAATTGGATTTTGATTTGGATTTGGATTTAAATTAAATAGATTGAAATATCTAAATTGGATTTTAAATATTTTCTAATCCTATCCAAATGGGAATTCCTACATCCTATAAATAGGCAGGTACTCCTCCATTATTTTTTCCACAATTCATCTTCCACAAATTTCTCCATAATTCTACGTGCATCGTGTCTGTGTCCATCCAAAATCTTATTCCATTATTTTACATATACATTATTTTCTTTCCCGTGTCGGACATACCCCGACATTAATAAATTCCTAAACCCTAGTCCTAATCCTGAACCCTATCCTGTCTTGTTCGCTGCCTTCGCCGTACCCGTCTTCTGTCACAGCACCCCGCCTTCCCGGCCACCCGTCCTCGGCCACCCGACCCAATCACACCAGCCTGCCGCACACCCCCGACAGCTACCACCATGTCAACACATACGCCATCACCGTCTCCCCGAAATCTGGCCGCTACCCGCCAGAGCCACCCACCACCATCAGCCACCGCCTCCGCCACTGGCCAACCTCGGCCAACTCCCAGCCCACACAGTCGCTGCCACCCGACGTCACCATACCGCCACCTGTACACCACCCGAGCACAGCCCAGCCGTCACCACCACCGCCGTCGGCATCCCCGGCCAAAACCCCACCACCACACAAAATAGAGAAAAAAATATAATAGAAACCAACACCACCACCGAACTTACCTCCGGCTCGCCGGCCACGGCGTCCGCAACTCGCCTCCACCGCCGGCCCCCAGTAGCCCAATCAAAACCCTAAATCGCCGGAGCTACCGATCATCTACCAGCCGCGCCAACCACCTCTCCTCTGACGTTCGCCGCCGTAGCCCTACGACCGACCACCCGACCGTCGACTCCCACTGAACCCCTTCGCGTCCAGCCATGGCACTACCGCCGGAAACCCTCCGCCTGCCGTTCTCCGCACGCCGACCTTGCCGACCCGAGCGCCAGCGTCAGCCACCGGTCGCCCACTCATCTCCGCCCGCTCCCGTTCTCCACGACCCCCTCCACAGCGTCCGCCCCGCCTGGTCCCCCTTCTCCGGTCTTCCGCCGCCCGACGAAACCCCCAAAACCCTAGTTCCCGTGTCCTTCCTCCACCTCCATCTCACTGATCCCTCCGCCGCCCTCCGGTGCAGCTCCGACCGGAGCCCGACCCTCTCGAAACTCCGCCAGCCACCGGAGCGACGAACCGCGCCGGCCATCTCTCCTTCGATTTCCCCGCATCCCTCGATATTCCTTCTCTCTCTCACTGTTTGGGAGCGGAGCAGTAGCTCCTCTGAAGAAAGTTATTATTATTATTATTATTATTATTTTTTTTTTTTTTTTTTTTTTTTTTTTTTTTTTTGTTATCCTTTTATTATGTTTCCCTAATTTATTATTAGTATTATTGTATATTAGTATTATTATTATTATTATTATTATTACTAAGTTATTATTTATTAATATTCTTATTTGAGTTATTTTTATTAGTAAGTATTATTTTAAATATTAAATAAATATAGTAGCAATTTCTCATATTATATTGTAGCAAAAAAAAAATATTTTATTTAGGACTTGGATTAGAAGCCTAAATATATTATTATATTGTTTCATGGCTTTACCCTAAAGTTATATTTTTACAAAACGAGGTCTTAACCCTAAGATGATTTTTTTGGTTTTTAAATTTATCTGCAAATATGTTGATATAAGTTTATAAATAAATTTATAAGTATTTTTTTCTTTCTGGGCCCTTAGTAATTTCAATGATATGCTAAATAACTATGGGCTTTTTCCAATAATTTTATGTATATAAATATTATCAAATTAAAGTTTTGGGCTTTTGTATTAATAAATAATGCTTTATTTAATAGTTTTATAAATGATTTCTAAATGCTATAACTATTTTCTGGAAATATTTATAATATTTATTTTACCAATTTCTTTGAATATCTATTTTGTCCGTGACTAAATCCTATTATTCATGTTCCCTCGCCAATTCTATCCTTCCTTACGTCCACCCTAACTAAGCTGACTGTCCTGGACCCAATAGAACAGTCCATGCCACCATCAGAAGCCACATTGCATAGTTGTTACACCAAAGTCGATCTTGTGCCACTTTATTGTACCACACCAGGCAGCTCACCAGGCGTCACAGCAGGCAAGTATACCTTGCTAATTAACTGTCAATTATTTATTTTCTGCATTATTTATTTTGTTCATATTGTTAGTTTTCTTTGTTATAAACTGCGCGTCCAAGCCATACTTGGGTGCAAGCGACTTTATTAGTCGTTATTTTATTTTATGCATGATGACTTAGTGTTAGCGGACTACCTTCTTGTTGGGGGATATCCTTATATCTTCCTTTGGCTGTGACACTCACACTACACGGTTTGAGGCATTTTATTAGGGGCACGACTTATTGACTAGGTATCTTTATTGTCGTGTGACGGTAGATATTCGTGACTGCTATGATTAGGGTTTTAGAGACTCAAGCAGTTACAAAACTGGACGAGCCATGGACATGACTTGAACAGTATGGAAAATATTGGAGGAGGACAGTCGCTAGTGCGTATGGGAAGCCAAACAGGTAAACCACAGTCTCCGGATGGAACTGTGGCAATATATTTACAGATACCCTCTGACTTTTTGGACGTTACGGCCGGATACAGATGACTGGATGCCAGTTACGTACACATAGCCTAAAATCCCACCCATGCGCATGAAAGTTGTCCTCTAAATTGCACATTAGGCGGTTAGAATCTCCTTTGCATATTTATGTCTAGTTTATATATTATTTTATTCTGACAGTTCATATTAGCTTGTTCTTCATGTATCTTGCTACGTTCGTCTGAGGACCTGGTTTTTCCCCTGGTGTGTGTTCATGTCTTCCGCAGGTATTCTAGCCAAGGCCGTGGTCTTCTCCATTCTTCCGAAGACGATTGCGCTTGGTTCGTCTTACTATTTTTATCGCTCGATTTATTGTACATTTCTTTCATTGAGATAGTTGGTAGTGGACTTTGTCTCCGCCTAACGATTGTATCATAAATATTCGAGTTGATATTTATATTATTATTCTTTTCATTGTGGATGAGATTTAGTTTGTCTTGGATTACTACATTTTACAGCTTATGTATTCATACGAGACCTACGTACTTTGTATGAATACAGCTGGCATGTTTACGTACTTGTTCCTACGTATTTTGGGACTGGGGCGTTACATGTTTTTGTGGTGGCCCATGCTGGTCAAGATAAATTGTTTGGTTACTTTATCGTACCAAGGAAGCCTGCATATAGGATTAGAAGTTTAGGTTCTCATCCACATACTTGACCTCTTTCCTTGATTTATCTACCATTTGACTCATCAATTGCATCTTGCTTGCTTCCTTCCATCCCTATTCTTATCTTCCCTTCGTGCTTGCTAGAGATTGACCCTACTAGTTAATCGTCCCAAAACACCATTAGTTTAATTCTTTAAGTTGGGTAGAATACCTTATGAACTAGCAACCCCTTTGACCTAGTGACCTATATTAGCAAGCTTATTTAGATCCTAGAATCTAGAGGACCTAACCCGTCTAGCCAACCAAGGACTTGGACAAGAAGACTATAGGACGACTGTATGACTTAGAATCATTCTACCTTCTTTAAATCTTAATCTCTCGTGCCAATGTATTTACCATTTTAACTAATGATGCTAATATAGCCTAGTATTTGCAAGCTAATTCTTTATCAAGCTTGATCAAGGCATATGATATTGAGCGGCCGCTCACTAACATATTGTCTAATCAGAACCGGTGCATGATGGTCTGATCAACCGAGTGCACTTTGGTTCGCTTTTATCTATTATTTGACGTGGATGGAACTTAATTAAACTTAACCTTTAGAATCCCATCCACGACTGCCTTGATAATTCTTTTGAAATTATTCGGTCGTCTTTGCACCACGAATTGCATTCAATAATATCGTCTTTTGAACTCCCTATTGCTTTCGCCTTCACCTATTTTAGAAGGACGAAGGCGTTGTACTAGAACCTTCTCTAGCCTTCATATCAAATATGATTATTATCACTCGATATTGCTAAACCTTCATCCTAAACTACTCGTCCTTTTCTCGGCCCTCCTAATCACTTAAATTAGGAGTGAATCTAATCGTTCTCCTAATCGTGCCCTCGACCAACTCTCAAGCCAAAACGTTAATTTATCTTCTCTTACCGTAATATTCCTTATTGTTTGATATATTGTTTTAACTTTAACCCGTACTCATCTTCTTTCTTAAGCTAACCTATGATTACTCTCGCCGTTATTGAAGTCGTGATTTCCTAATGCATGATTGCGTTGGACGTCGTGAATGATTATTCCTCCCCAATACCCCTCGTGTCTTCTTACCCTCCTACTAATTCTTAATTTCGAGGACGAAATTTTTTTAAGTTGGATAGGATGTAAAACTCCTAAATTTTTACTATTTTTTTATTTAAAATTTGTACTGATTTAAAATTTTGTATTGTACGTCACGTAGTCGTATTGTTCGTCGTGTGCGAAGGTTCGTCTTTCGTAATTGCTCGACGAATGCGATTATGTACGAGCATACATATTTTTGAAAAACATTATTTTTATTATTTTTATAGTTTCAAAGAAATATAGACAATAATTATTTCTAGCTATTATTTTCAAGTTTACGATTTTATTTATGAAAGCCTTTTCGTTTATAGCAGTTATTAATAATAAATAATGTTCTTAGGCATATATATATTTTCTAAATATTTTGCTAGTTTATTTTAAATAAAAATATAATTTTCTAGATTTATAAATATTAATATTTTATTATTCGAAAAGATATTTAAAAATAATTATTATTTTCAAAATTATTAATATTGGTATTTTGAAAAATATATTTGGAAGTTATTGTGGCCATTTAAATCTTGATTAAATTTTTGGATTATTTAAATAGATTAAATTAGTAACTATATTTGAAATTTGATTTATTTGAATTGATTTTAAACTAGAGGGATATGATTTAAAATTTGATTTGTATTTGAAATTGGATTTTGATTTGGATTTGGATTTAAATTAAATAGATTGAAATATCTAAATTGGATTTTAAATCTTTTCTAATCCTATCCAAATGGGAATTCTCACATCCTATAAATAGGCAGGTACTTCTCCATTATTTTTTCCACAATTTATCTTCCACAAATTTCTCTATAATTCTACGTACATCGTGTCTGTGTCCATCCAAATCTTATTCCATTATTTTACATATACATTATTTTCTTCCCCGTGTCGGACACACCCCGACATCAATAAATTCCTAAACCCTAGTCCTAATCCTAAACCCTATCCCGTCTTGTCCGCTGCCTTCGTCGTACCCGTCTCCTGTCACAGCACCCCGCCTCCCCGGACACCCGTCCTCGGCCACCCGACCCAATCACACCAGCCTGCCGCACACCCCCAACAGCCACCACCATGTCAACACACACGCCATCACCGTCTTCCCGAAATCTGGCCGCTACCCGCCAGAGCCACCCACCACCATCAGCCACCACCTCCGACCCTGGCCAACCCCGGCCAACTCCCAGCCCACACAGTCGCTGCCACCCGACGTCACCACACTGCCACCAGTACACCACCCGAGCACAGCCCAGCCGTCACCACCACCGCCGTCGGCATCCCCGGCCAAAACCCCACCACCACACAAAATAGAGAAAAAAAATATAATAGAAACCAACACCACCACCGAACTTACCTCCGGCTCGCCGGCCACGGCGTTCGCAACCCGCCTCCGCCGCCGGCCCCCGGTAGCCCGATCGAAACCCTAAATCATCGGAGCTACCGATCATCTACCAGCCGCGCCAACCGCCTCTCCTCTGACGTTCGCCGTCGTAGCCCTACGACCGACCGCCCGACCGTCGACTCCCACTGAACCCCTTCGCGTCCAGCCATGGCATGACCGCCGGAAACCCTCCGCCTGTCGTTTCTTGCACGCCGACCTTGCCGACCCGAGTGCCGGCGTCAGCCACCGGCCGCCCACTCATCTCCGCCCGCTTCCGTTCTCGACGACCCCCTCCACAGCGTCCGCCCCCGCCTGGTCCCCCTTCTCCGGTCTTCCGCCGCCCAACGAAACCCCCAAAACCCTAGTTCCCGTGTCCTTCCTCCACCTCTATCTCACCGATCCCTCCGCCGCCCTCCGGTGCAGCTCCGACCGGATCCCGGCCCTCTCGAAACTCCGCCAGCCACCGGAGCGACGAACCGCGCCGGCCATCTCTCCTTCGATTTCCCTGCATCCCTCGATATTCCTTTTCTCTCTCACTGTTTGGGAGCGGAGCAGTAGCTCCTCTGAAGAAAGTTATTATTATTATTATTATTATTATTATTATTATTATTATTATTATTATTATTATTATTATTATTATTATGTTTCCCTAATTTATTATTAGTATTATTGTATATTAGTATTTTTATTTTTATTATTATTACTATGTTATTATTTATTAATATTCTTATTTGAGTTATTTTTATTAGTAAGTATTATTTTAAATATTAAATAAATATAGTAGCAATTTCTCATATTATATTGTAGCAAAAAAAAATATTTTATTTAGGACTTGGATTAGAAGCCTAAATATATTATTATATTATTTCATGACTTTACCCTAAAGTTATATTTTTACAAAACGAGGTCTTAACCCTAAGATGATTTTCTTGGTTTTTAAATTTATCTGCAAATATGTTGATATAAGTTTATGAATAAATTTATAAGTATTTTTTTCTTTCTGGGCCCTTAGTAATTTCAATTATAAGCTAAATAACTATGGGCTTTTTTCAATAATTTTATGTATATACATATTATCAAATTAAAGTTTTAGGCTTTTGTATTAATAAATTATACTTTATTTAATAGTTTTATAAATGATTTCTAAATGCTATAACTATTTTCTGGAAATATTTATAATATTTATTTTACCAATTTCTTTGAATATCTATTTTTGTCCGTGACTAAATCCTATTATTCATGTTCCCTCGCCAATTCTATCCTTCCTTACGTCCACCCTAACTAATCTGACTGTCCTGGACCCAATAGAACAGTCCATGCCACCATCAGAAGCCACATTGCGTAGTTGTTACACCGAAGTCGATCTTGTGCGACTTTATTGTACCATACCAGGCAGCTCACCAGGCGTCACAGCCGGCAAGTATACCTTGCTAATTAACTGTCAATTATTTATTTTCTGCATTATTTATTTTGTTCATATTGTTAGTTTCCTTTGTTATAAACTGCGCTTCCAAGCCATACTTGGGTGCAAGCGACTTTATTAGTCGTTATTTTATTTTATGCATGATGACTTAGTGTTAGCGGACTACCTTCTTGTTGGAGGATATCCTTATATCTTCCTTTGGCTGTGACACTCACACTACACGGTTTGAGGCATTTTATTAGGGGCACGACTTATTGACTAGCTATCTTTATTGTCGTGTGACGGTAGATATTCGTGACTGCTATGATTAGGGTTTTAGAGACTCAAGCAGTTACAAAACTGGACGAGCCATGGACATAACTTGAACAGTGTGGGAAATATTAGGGGAGGACAGTAGCTAGTACGTATGGGAAGCCAAACAGGTAAACCACAGTCTCTGGATGGAACTGTGGCGATATATTTGCAGATATCCTCTGACGTTTTGGACGTTACGGCCGGATACAGATGACTGGATGCCAGTTACGTACACATAGCCTAAAATTCCACCCATGCGCATGAAAGTTGTCCTCTAAATTGCACATTAGGCGGTTAGAATCTCCTTTGCATACTTATGTCTAGTTTATATATTATTTTATTCTGACAGTTCATATTAGCTTGTTCTTCCTGTATCTTGCTACGTCCGTCTGAGGACCTGGTTTTTCCCCAGATGTGTGTTCATGTCTTCCGCAGGTATTCTAGCCAAGGCCGTGGTCTTCTCCATTCTTCCGAAGACGATTGCGCTTGGTTCGTCTTGCTATTTTTATCGCTCGATTTATTGTACATTTCTTTTATTGAGATAGTTGGTAGTGGACTTTGTCTCTGCCCAACGATTGTATCATAAATATTCGAGTTGATATTTATATTATTATTTTTTTTATTGTGGATGAGATTTAGTTTGTCTTGGATTACTATATTTACAGCTTATGTATTCATACGAGACCTACGTACTTCGTATGAATACAGCTGGCATATCTACGTACTTGGTCCTACGTATTTTGGGACTGGGGCGTTACAGAAAGAGAGAGAGCAGCATCACCCAGTTTTTTGATCGGAAAGAGAGAGATAGAGAGAAAGATTTTTAGGTTACTTTGACATTGAGAAGTGTGTTTTCATTGACTAAGTTCTGAATATTTTGGGATGGATGGTCTGGATTAATCCATCCGATCGAACGGTTGAGATGGAAACATGTGGAGGTAAAGTTCTCCCCATAAAATTTGGCAATTAGTCGCCAAATGTGTGACATTCCCGCCGATCTATTTGGGACGGTAATGTGTATTATTTGGAACAGAAATTTTTATTAGTCCCAAATAGTGATCCATTTTCACAATCTTTCCCAAAAAAATATAACTTTTTGTTACTAAAAATATAGTCGTCCCTAGAACTATACTTTTAGGACTTTTTAGACTAGTGTTCCTTATAGTGTCGTCCCAAAAAGATACTTTTTTTGTAGTGATGGTAAGTTCTGTTACATGGAAGGAGACTTTGTCATGGGTAAGAATCACCATATATTATGCCATTATATTTCATGTTTCATGATATGTAAACTGAACTAAGGAAATATAGAAAGATAACTAAAGATACTGCATGCTTGAATATAATTTATGTAATAAAAATAGGTCATGTGGGTTTTAAATAGCTGCTCACTTGTACATGGCAATATACTGACCTACGTTTCCACATGTGTCGTGAACCAAGGAAGCGCACCAAGGAACCACTAACAAAATAAGTCGTTTTAGTGACGCCCAAAGACGTCGCTAAAATGACAAATTATGTTGCTAAAAATATTTACCGACGCAATTACCGACGTTTTGGACTTGTCGCGGAAACGTAAGTCGCTGATCTTTAAAACTTCGCCAAACGTCGCAAGTACTGACGTTTACCAACGTATTTATACGTACGTCGGTAAACGTCGGTAAATCTGAAAAAAAATAAAAAAATACAGAATGTCCTTTTCTCCCTGCAGTTTAAAAATATAACCATAAAGACAGTATAACAGATATTCTTTTATCCCTGGGTTCGCCGACCCCTTCGGTGGAACACTCAACACCGGTAAACGTAAACCACAGAAGCACATTAACATCCAATTGAAACGAATAATAACATAATCGAATAATAACATCCAAATACACCAAATAACAAAGTCTACAACCAAATAACCAAAGTCTACACACAACCAACAAATAGAATAAGATCCAAACATCCAAGTCTACACAACCAACAAATATCCAAGTCACAAATAGAATAGGATGAAACAAACAGTCCTAACTAGGACTACTAGGGATCTGGTGCAGGAGGGGCACCGCCGCGACGAAGGGATAAGAACAACTCATACTCCTCAAGTGAAATCGATACCGATGGAGCAGGAAGTGACGTCGGTGGAGTCGGTGTCGAAGAAGAAGGCGGCGGAGGCGGCGGAGTCGACGATGATGAAGACGCACCCGGAGGACCAGCATGCTCCAACGCTGTAAGTCGCTGGTGGTATGAATCCATGATAGATAACATTCTATCACTGTTCTGGACCATCGAATCCTGCGCCAATCTCAGCCTCTCGACCATAGTCACCTGTCCTGTCTGCAGCTACATCACCGTGCGCTCTAACCCTCCAACGGTGCGCTCTGTCCTCTCAGTCGTCTCCATGAGGTCCATAATGCCGCGGTCGAGCGCATCCAATCGTGCTAGCAGTGCAGGATCGTCCGCAGGGTGCTGAGACTGCTCCTCGATCCGTCGTAGCAGGTCGTCACGGAGAGACTCCATCATATGGTGGACTCGGGCAGACTCCTGGGACGGCTGTGGACCATGCACACTAGCAGGAGATGCCCTAGAGGACTGGGTCACAACTAGGGCGCCATAGGATCCCGTACCGTAGTACGTACCCCTACGGAGTCCACCAGCGGCGGTCATCCACAGCTCGTCCGTCGAAGGAGCTTAAGTGGGCTGCAAGGAAGTACCGGCCTCTCCTGCATCAGGTGCACTAGCAGCCGCCCGTTCCTGCAGCCTCTGATACTCAGCCTAGAAAGTATGGATAGTACTCTATAATTTCTAATTTCTAATTAATGTACTTATTGTTACTAATTAATGTACTTATTATTACTAACTACATGAATATTTATTTGCATCATATTTACTAAGTTATATTAAAATTGACACGAAGTATTAAATTAAGATAACGTATTATAATACTTACATAGGTCTGCTCGGCCCTCTCGTCAATAAGGTCTTCGCCCTTCCGATGGGTGGCCAGGAAGACGGTCACCATGTCGACGTTACCGACCTTCCTTATCTGTAATTAAATATATTATCTTAGTAATAATTTATCGATTTTGTATTAAAATAATATTTCTAAAAGAGAAAGACATACCAGACGACGAAAATGTTCCGTCATCGGAATCGACCCACCGCACCACTTCGAGGCATGTTGCCTAGCCGCCTTGGCCTTCTCCGACTTCTCCTTGTACCTTGGCTTATCGAATCGAGCCTTCATCGCATTCCACTGATCATGGGTGATCCAACCTTGGATCGGCTTTCCTGCACGATCAATTAATAGCGTCGCGGATCAGCTTGGCAGCGACGGCAGAAAACATTCCCTCGATAAGCTCGGCCCGGTACGGTGGATAGAAAAACATATCCTAGAAGAGCGCAAACCAAATATTTATCAGTTATATATAATATGCAAAAATTATATGATTCATGTTAAAAGCAAATATATTTTAACCTTGAAGCGCGCAAACCAGTAGGCCTTTCTCTCGTCCGGAGCATCAGAGTAGTTAATCCAAGCACCACCATAATTATGCCTCAGCATGTGGCCTAGACGTCTCTGTACCTCTGGGGGACGATATCTATACAGACATATTATATTCATAAAAAAGTTAATTTATGATAAAAATAGAAAAAAAATTATAAACCAAAATACCTACTTTGTACCGTCGGCCCAGGTCCCCGTCCTCCTCTCCTCCGGAGGTGCGCACACATCATCTGCATGATGCTGGTCGGCCGTCGGCGCAGCCTTTGTCATCTGCTCATCCGTCTCCATCGTCGTATCAGCAGCAGGAACGCTAGACGGGCGAGCACTCTCAACAGGCCTGGAACTACTCGTCCCAGGAGATATGCCACGTGACGTCGTCCCAGCAGGACCAGCTACTGTCCGATATGGAGGAGTAATCGGCGACGAGGATCCAAAGCCGGTACCAGTAGGAGGTACCGAAGGAAAACTCCATCCTCTAGAAGTACCTGTAGGAAGTACCGAAGGATCATGACCTCGTCGTCCCCCTCGGAAAGATCTGCGACGACCTGCCATACCTGATAACAACATATGATAATACAACAAATAATAGAGACTAGAAATATGAAAGTACAATAAATAATAGAGACTAGAAATATGAAAGTACAATAAATAATAGAGACTAGAAATATGAAAGTACACCAAATAATAGAGACTAGAAATATAAAAGTACAACAAATAATAGAGACTAGAAATATGAAAGTACAACAAATAATAGAGACTAGAAATATGAAAGTACAACAAAGACAATATAATAACCAAGACAACATATGATGATACATTCTACAATAAACATCTAAGTCCAGATAATATATTCTAGAAGAAACATCTAAGTTCAGATAAGTATATCTCTCTCAATCATCTTCAGAATAATCATCTTGTTCATCTTCTTCGACCTCATCTTCCTCTTCCTCCTCATCTTTACTTTCATCTTCGCCTTCGTCGGCTTCGTCTTCCTCTTCGGATAATTCTAAATCTTCTACATTATATGTCGTGTAATGCGTAACTTTCGGGGAGTCCACATCGACAATATTGGTTACAAGAGGTAGTTCGTCCTCCTGGTAAGCTGTTTCGTCAATATCAAAAGTATCTCTAGCTTTAGTCTTGCATACTGCCCACCAGTCAGACTTCGTTGCTCCCCGTCTCGATAAGCTGTGAAGTACACGAGCTGAGCTTGAGTTGCTAGGACAAACGGTTCGTAGCCTTGATATCTACGCTTGTAGTTTATATCTACAAGACCATGCTTGTCAATTTTTCAACCTTGATTTTTAATCGGATCGAACCATTCACACTTGAACAACACGATCTTTACAGGTTCTCTGCCATTATTATATGACAACTCCACAATCTCTCGTAAGATGCCAAAGAAATCATTTCCTGGATCAACGTCTTTGTAGTTCGAAGACTTGATACACAAACAACTATTTTTCGTGGAATCAAGATCCAGGAAGCTGTCTCTGATCGGAGCATTTGTCGACTTGAACCGAAAGCCATTGACACGGTAACTTGGCCATATTTTAACAAAAGTAATTGGTCCCTTGGCAAGAGTTCTAATTAATTCAATCTCGGGTGAAATTAGACGATCGACCTGAATATCAAAGAAGAGATAATAAGTTATTTATTGCGCAGTTGCATTAGAAGAGGCCAGTAATTACCGAGCTACTTACATATTCGCTCAACCAAGAAGGAAAATGACGTCTCATTTCTTGTTCTAATGCTTCGTCTGTTAGGTAGGGTCTAACCAGCCTCAACTCATCATTATATGTGCTGGAAAACAACGAAGCAACCGCCGATTAGTACAGTAATATTAGCTTATACTATTACATTGAGATGACGTAAACTCATCATTCCTTACTTACCCCTCTAGCTTCTCCACTTTATCCTCGTCGCAATTGAGTAATACATACAACTGAGCAGCCCTTAGCTCTTCGTCATTCAAATATCTCTTCTTCATTTTCCCCGAAGGCTTTCCGGACGCATTGAATACTTTCAATATTCCATCATTAAATTCTTGATATCCGTCATCGTTTCTCGGAGCCCTCGTTCTATTCGTAGCAACATGAGGTGTCAACCCCTTGACCAAATTTTTCCTCCTAATTTTTTTTATTTTATTATTATCATTTATCATTTTATTTATTGTCAAGCTTTATATTTTGTTTTACATGAAATAGCATGAAAAGGGCTCTTTGCAAATATTGTTCCTCAGAGACCATTATGCAACAACTTTTTTTTAAGGGCTTAAGTACAACTTGGTGCTTTTCAGCTAACCACTAGAGAGGAGGAAGGGGGTAATTGGAAGTTTCACATTCCAAGTTTCTAACGGCTAACAGGAGGGAAGCCTGCCCAAATTCAAATTTTTATAGAAGGGCCGACCCTCAAATCTTTGTAACAGATCTTCCCCCTTATGAGATGATTCTAAATCTCCAACAGAAAAGTTCGAAATTGTTTAAAGACAAACTTCCATATCCGATTTTCTCCTGAACATTATCTTGGCCGACTCTGCAAAGGGACCTACTTATTTAAATTCAAATCCAAGATCGAGTTGGATTTCCTTAAATCTCCAGAGCAGACGTCTATTATCCATGATTAGTATATATACATGCGGAGAGAGAACGACCAAATCTTCTCCCCCAAACCCTAAAGGCTCGATCATCTTTCTGTGCAAGAGGCAGGTCATCTCCCCAAACCAACTGTTTCCTGGAATCAAGGAAGCAACCGCAGGTAACCCCTCTCCATAATTACGCCATTTGATTTCCTTAAATCTCGTAGTTTGTCCTTAATTCACAAGGAGGGTAGGTATTTGATTAAACTCCTATCAAGAACCCGTAGGATGAAACTCTTAGTTTGAACATTGGGTATTACCTATACTTTACTGGTGTATCGGATGGGTGTCACATAATGTATGTACCATAACTAGGGTATACCAACCAGGGGTATCACCATACACGTGTGTGAGGACGAATGCTTGACAGTAAATATAGGACTTGGGTTGTCTTTCCTGAACTCGAGCAGGGAGGATGTAATTCATCTAGGTAAGTGCAGGGACAAGAGTAACTTGCCTATAGGTAGACTGCAAATCCGTGAGACATAGAGGGGCACTATCGTGATGTGACATTGGGCATGCTTTTAGTTGATTCTGAAAACTCGTATCAGTTGTTAGTTGCTATGAACTACCAGTTTACTCATGGACACATTGCATATCATATATTAGTGACCATATAGAGTCCAGGTTCATGATACTTGGTATCGTTTTCGACCCTGGGTACCAGTTGATGTCAGGTTGACTGAATACTGATAGCAGTTGAGCACCATGTATCAGACCATACCCATTATAGCAGAGCCTCCTCCTTGGTGGAAATCTCTTGTTGCAATAAGTATCAATAGAAACCATTGGTACTAACCAAACGGGTTAGGGATAATGAGAAGAGCTGGATAAGTGCACAGTAACAGGGAAGAAGGCCATATATATATTTATATATATATATATATATATATATATATATATATATATAAGTCATATATACAAGTCTGTGATGTATGAGGAATGGGGAGTTGGAGGCAAGCATAGGTTTCAGGATTGGGAATACTCCTAGATGCTCAACACTTAGCTGTTAAAGTGTAGACTCTGATTTGTGCAGGGAAACCCTTAGATACATACCTAGGAAACTCTGATACATGTTTTAGTATCTAGAAGCAAGGCAGGACTTGGACCCAGAGTAAACTAACAGTGGAAGTACCATAAATGCAAGAGTAGGAAGACGGCAGATAGACATCTTGATTGGTCAATGATTGACCATTAGAGAGTTGCTTCCATTCCTGAAGTTCAGTGTGTAAATTTTCTCTATGCCAAACTGTTGAGCAGAGGGATGCCATTGGCTGATTACGTATGCTGGTGTTTTTATGTCTTTTTGTATTTGGCTATATAATATTCTTGTTTCTGCATCTTGCATACATGTGTGAGATTTAATCTACTCTTATTTTAGTTATGAATGTTATGTTTAGTTGGTCCTTCCACCAATTAGCCTTCTGGGTTCTACTGTTAGTCCCTCTTGCTAACCTTTTGGTTGAGGGTTGTCAACTCAGTGTTCTGTCACAATCTCAGACTTCATTTTGATGAGACTGGCTTGGCTGATATTAATTTGAAATTGTTTGTCTATCATAGCTGAAACTGTGCAGAGTTTTCTATTATGTATATTCAGAATGCAATATGGAGTCTGTGGACTTATTTAGTAGCCCGCAGGTTAACCCTCCTCCTGTACACCAAATGGAAGTTGACATTAGAAATGATTATATTAGCAAATCAGTATTTCACCATATTGACCCACACAGAGAAGGTGTTGATAGTATAGGCACCTATGACAAGTACAGACAGCCTGTTTGCTGACCATAGGAAGCAGGGGCCTAGCTAGTTCCTACAGGACACCTGGGTAAAGGGTCTGGCTGTACAAAATATGAGGAAGCGAGTGAAGGCTTGAATTTCAGTCAAATGATTCAATAACTTCGAACATTATCTGGATATGGTGGTATAGGTTCAACCCTTTCCATATGGTGATTCAGTCCTATGGGTGTTAAATTGAGTTCTGCATTCGGTCATTGAATAGGACACAGGTACTAGGTAAGAGATCGGGTTAACAGGAATTCTAGGAAGGGCATTGATAAGAGCAGGTAAGTACTAGGAGTCCTAAAGAAATTTCCTTCTTGTGACCATACAAAGATAAGGGTAAGTTGTGGATGGGTAACGTAGCCCAATAACAGTGCAGTAAGGTAGCAACATTAGAAAGGTAGGTACACTTCAACTGCAGTCTAAAAACATAGGTGCATTAGCTATCATGTAGTGGCTGGACTACAAACTGATAATTTACATTGGGTACTACTTACCTTTAGAGCCAAAAGATCTACTTACCCGCAAATACTTGATTTCACTTCATTCCTTTAGCAGTTTCTGTACTTACCAAAATAAAGGGAGACTTGTTGCACCAGCCAGTGAGACACCATGGCAAAGGCTGAGAAAGGAAAGACATGCCCTAGGCAAATAGAGACCAACAAGATTAAAGTATAGGAAACAAATGGGAAGGGGACTTGTATGTAGTCTATGAATCAAGGTTAGTAATTAAAAGTATGGGATAGACAGCCCAATGCCTTAATTTACTAGAACTATAAGGTGAATAAACTAATAAGTTAAAGAGATAGACTTGTTTTTAATTTAAACTCATGCATTGATCAGTACAAAATTCATTAAACAGGTTACTTGGACATCGATACGGATTCCGACCCGTATTTACAGCTCAGGACCAAAGGCAAGTATACCTTGCCTTTCTACACAGCTTTATTTACATGCACTGTCTATTATTTTATCCAGTTTTTCTCATATTGTTGCCATATATCTTTTCTATCAAGCTTGTATATTTTATCATTGCTTTAGACAGTGTTCACAGTAGCCTTGTTTCTTATTGATCGTGCCTTGATTGTGTCGTGCCTCCGTGTCTTGAACCTTGAAGCTAACCTGCGAGTCCACGATAGGGACGAGGGTTAGTAGTTATTGGTCCACGCCTGCGAGTCCACACTAGGGACGAGGGTGATGCTAGCCTGCGAGTCCATACTAAGGACGAGGGTTAGTAGTAGATGCTAGCCTGCGAGTCCACACTAGGGATGAGGGTTAGTGGTATAGGGTTACGCCTGCGAGTCCACACTAGGGACGAGGGTGATGCTAGCCTGCGAGTCCACACTAGGGACGAGGGTTAGTAGTTCAAACCTGCGAGTCCACATTAGGGATGAGGGTTTGAGTATTCGTTTCGGTTATCCATTGGCGTCTTGACATGAGTTCTCTAGTTCTTGTTCAGCAGTTCATTTATGTGTAGACAGTGTATAGTTTCGTGCTTTAATCATTGCTCAGTTTTATTTGTTTATTCTGTATCTTTCTCCATGCATAATAAACTGTTAGAAAGGCTCGTTTTTATGTATCTTGCTAGTCCTCTGAGGACCTGATGATCTCTTCAGGTGAGCCGAGTTTGAGTTAGGAGCAGACCAAAGGGTTGAGCCAGCATCAGATCGCATCGCTTGCACTTGAGGTGGTCTAGATTAGCAGTTTTTATTCAGTTATTTACTCCATGTATTCTTCTATTTTTCTTCCGTCTATTGGTAGTGGATTTGTGTCCACCGGACGTGACAATGATTCTTGATATTCAGTTTATTCATTATTATTCAGTTCATGTCTTTTCGTTGATCTTGACTGTGACATGATTATTCCTGTGGATGAGATTAGTTTACCATGTGAATCTAGATTGTTGTAACTTGTATTTAGACAGCGTACTACCGCCGATACTGCGGCGTAGGCTGGGCTAGGACACGTTTCGTATCCGAAAAGCGGGTGCGGATCATGATAAGTTTTTTGGTGGCCCATGCAGGTCTACGTAAATTACTTCGGTTACGTCACTGTACCGTCGTGAGCCTGCGAATAGGATTAGACACTTAGAATCTCATCCATATGTCTTGATTCCTTATTTAAATTCTATCATTGATTTCATTGAATCCTTGACTTGCATCATGCTTGAAATCTCTTCAACGGCTAAAGTGTTTATTCTTGTTACCGTTAAGATGGACTCTCAAGACAGGAACAATGCTGCACTGAATACCCTACTGGCTATGGGAGGCTCTTTCACGTACGTGACTCCACCGATACAAGAAGGCCAGCTCACTCATGCGAGTAATCAACCGTAATTCTCGAGATTCCGCAGAGGCGATATTCTACCGCCTCCACAGTTTCCTCCGCAGACACCACCACCAGCACCCGGTCTGCCACCAGTATCTGTCCCACCACCAGGGGTTCCACGTCCAGTACCAGCCATGCACCCAGCACCAGCAATGCATCCAGCATTTGCCATGCACCCAGCACCAGCAATGCATCCAGCAATTGCCATGCACCCACCACCGGCGATATATCCAGCCTCGATGATGTATCCAGCACCTGCTCTGCCCCCGCCACCGGCACTGCACAGCCTCACCCTCCTGGGAATTTTCCAGCAGCAGGCCAACATCTTTCGCGACACTTTGAAAGAGGTTCTTCAGATTCGAGACGCTCCGCGACAGCGTCCGGAGAATCCCAAGCACTTCATGGACTTTAGGCCCATGCCGTTCCATAGGACAGAGGGGATCGTCTACGCTGATGAATGGCTGGAGAACGTGGAGAAGTATCTGAAGATAGCCCGAGTTTCAGAAGATTTGAAGATTGAGTCAGTCAGTGGACAGCTTTTTGATATCGCACGGACGTGGTATCAAGGCGAACCCCGATTTTCTGCTCCAGACATGACTTGGAAGGAGTTCAAGCGACTGTTCAAAAGGAAATTCTATCCATACGTAGCACGAGAAGCATTGGTGAGTCAGTTCGAGCACTTAGAGCAGGGCAACCACACCGTTGACGAGTATACATCGGAGTTTTCTCGCCTCAGCCGTTTCGCGGAGAACTTGGTCAGCACCCCTGAAGACAAGGCGCGACGATTCAGAAAGGGACTGTCTCACGAGATTCGTCTGGCCATCGCCACCAGTCGAGCCACCACTTACGAGGAGATTCTAGAAGTCGCCCAAGCTGTAGAAGAGGAGCTGAGTCGCAAGCCGAAGAGGAATCGAGACGCATTCGGAGGAGGCAGCGATCAAGCAACACCGGCAAAATGTTCCAACATTTCAGGGAAGGTACCAGCGCAACCGCATCAACAACAATCACAAGCAGCCCCACGCCAAGTCCAAGACATTCCCATCTTCCAGCATTGCTCGAAGAAAGGCCACACTCAAGAAAATTGTCGCAGCAAATTAGGCTTGTGTTGGACTTGTGGATCCAACCAACACTTGTCTCACAATTGTCCGAAGAAGAACGCAAGTGCCCCACCACTACCAACCGCCGGAGGAGGGCGAGCTTTTGCCACAATCACAGAGAATGCGGTGACACCACAAGTAGCTAATGGTGAAAATTTTCAGTAGAGATTTGTAGTAGTAGCATAGATAGACCTATATTTTAAATTAAATTGTTTTTGGAATTTCTGTCATAGCAATTTATTCGAGACTTTCCATTCTAATGGATCATGGCTTCGCTTAAATTTCGAGGACGAAATTTGTTTAAGGGGGATAGAGTTGTCAACCCCTTGACCAAATTTTTTCTCCTAATTTTTTTATTTTATTATTATCATTTATCATTTTATTTATTGTCAAGCTTTATATTTTGTTTTACATGAAATAGCATGAAAAAGGCTCTTTGCAAATATTGTTCCTCAGAGACCATTATGCAATAACTTTTTTTAAGGGCTTAAGTACAACTTGGTGCTTTTCAGCTAACCACTAGAGAGGAGGAAGGGGGTAATTGGAAGTTTCACATTCCAAGTTTCTAACGGCTAACAAGAGGGAAGCCTGCCCAAATTCAAATTTTCATAGAAGGGCCGACCCTCAAATCTTTGTAACAGATCTTTCCCCTTATGAGATGATTCTAAATCTCCAACAGAAAAGTTCAAAATTGTTTAAAGACAAACTTCCCTATCCGATTTTCTCCTGAACATTATCTTGGCCGACTCTGCAAAGGGACCTACTTATTTAAATTCAAATCCAAGATCGAGTTAGATTTCCTTAAATCTCCAGAGCAGACGTCTATTATCCATGATTAGTATATATACATGCAGAGAGAGAACGACCAAATCTTCTCCCTCAAACCCTAAAGGCTCGATCATCTTTCTGTGCAAGAGGCAGGTCATCTCCTCAAACCAACTGTTTCCTGGAATCAAGGAAGCAACCGCAGGTAACCCCTCTCCATAATTACGCCATTTGATTTCCTTAAATCTCGTAGTTTATCCTTAATTCACAAGGAGGGTAGGTATTTGATTAAACTCCTGTCGGTTCTTCCTCTCTGCTACTTCCGTTGGATTGAGGAGAATATGGAGCAGTAGTCTCGCATATGATTCCATGTTCTTTGCAGAACGATACGAAGTCATGAGACCTGTACTCCCCACCTCGATCACTTCTTAACCTCTTGAGTTGTTGTCCAGTCTGCCGTTCAGCTTCGGCCCTGAACTCTCTGAACTTCTTGAAAGCTTCGTCTTTAATCTTGAGCAAGTAGACGAACGCCTATTTTGAGAAGTCGTCGATGAAGGTTATGAAATACTTCATCCCGACCTTCGTGGAGAAATATTTGAAGTCACAGATATCGGAGTGTACTAACTCCAGAAGATCTGTGCTTCGATTGACCCGATGAAAGGGTTTCCTTGTGATTTTCGTCTGAGCACATACTTCACACTTCTCCACCATACCCCCATATTTGGAGATAAGTCCTAGACTAGACATTTTGTTAATTCTTTTACAATGAACATATCCTAGTCTATTATGCCACAACTCAAGAGAATAATCAGAAAATGCAACTGCATTAATGTCATCAAACTGGTTGACAAGCTGAATTTTAAACATTCCTTCGGTTTGATAAGCCTTTCCAAAGTATGTTCCCTTCTTAGACATCACCATCTGACCAGTATTGATGTCCATCCTTAAGCCTGCGTTGCAGAGCAGGCTCCCAGAGATCAGGTTCTTGGTAATCACCGGAACATGCTTGACACCTTGAAGCGTCAGAGTGTTCCCAGAAGTGAGTTTCAGCTCCACAGTCCCGATCCCCAGAACTTCAGCTTGGGCCTGGTTCGCCATGACAACCTTCTCAGATATCGGCTGGTACGTGACGAACCATTCCTTGCCAGAACAGACATGGCAAGTCGCACCAGTGTCTATCCACCAGTCAGAGTCAACCTCCACAGTTGTGACCTGTGCGATCATAGCAACAATATTAGACACCAATGAAACCTTACTAGGCTCATCTTTCTCTGATTATTTAGGCTTTGATCTGCATTCACTCTTGTAGTAGCCTTTTGCCACGACCCGCTACCCAAATTATTGGGCCAGGCTGAGTCATGCCCAGCCTACGTTGAAATAAAACGTAGTAAGCTGTTCTAAAGACAACAGGATAAGACTAAATGTGCTATCAGTTCTATAAGTGAAATAAAGTCATAAATGCTTCAAACACAAAAAGTCGTCTCATATAGAAATAAGTCCAAAGTACAAGTGATCTGAAATGTAAAACTGGATACATGTCCAGTTATAAAATATGTAGCCTAATACATGACTACACTAAATATCCCAAACCGCTAAGCAAACTAGACGAGTCTTCCCGCAGGAACATCCTCGTATGGCAAAGTCGGGTCCTCGGCAGTATCTCCATAATATGTATCGCAG
>JANAVB010003400.1:9318805-9323805 GCA_029216955.1 Iris pallida | reverse complement strand
AATGCCGATCAATCATCAGGTACCATGCCATCGGATGCCTCCTCAGCGCATCTGCCACCACATTTGCCTTTCCGGGGTGATACTGTAAATCGATGTCGAAGTCTTTCATCAACTCCAACCATCGTCTTTGCCTCATGTTTAGCTCTTTCTGCGTGAACACATACTTCAAGCTTTTGTGGTCAGTAAAAATCTCCACATGCTCTCCGTATAAGTAATATTTCCATAACTTGAGTGCAAAAATTACCGCAGCTAACTCTAGGTCATGGGTAGGATAATTTTGCTTATGAGTCCACAATTGCCTAGATGCATAAGCAATCACCTTCCCATGCTGTTGTAGGACACATCCTAGCCCCTTTCCAGAAGCATCGCTGTAAATGGTGAAACCTCCAGAACCTGAAGGTAATGCCAGAACTGGAGCGATCGTCAGCCTCCTCTTCAGCTCCTCAAACGCTGCCTGGCAGTCCCTTGACCAGATGTACTCTACATCCTTCCGCGTCAGCTTCGTCATGGGTTCAGCTATCCTAGCAAAGTCCTGGACGAACTTTCTATAATAGCCTGCTAAACCCAGAAAGCTCCTGATCTCTGAAACTGACGTCGGAGCCTTCCACGTCTCAACTGCAGCAATCTTCTTAGGATCCACCGAGATTCCATCTCCAGTGACTACATGGCCGAGAAACTCCACTCGGTCTAAAAAGAACTCGCACTTCGGCAATTTGGCAAACAATCTCTCCTGCCTCAGGATCTCCAAAACTATCCGTAAGTGCTCTGTATGCTCCTCTGGCGTCTTCGAGTATATCAGGATGTCGTCGATAAACACTACGACGAACTTATCCAGATACTGGTGAAATGTCTTATTCATCAAGTTCATAAAGGCAGCTAGCACATTTGTGAGACCAAATGGTATCACCAGAAACTCGTACTGCCCGTACTTCGTGTTGAACGTCGTCTTCTGGATGTCTGCTGCCCTAACCTTCACCTGGTGGTACCCGGATCTCAAGTCTATCCTGGAAAACACCTTCGCCCCACTCAACTGGTCGAACAAATCATCTATCCTGGACAGAGGATATTTGTTCTTGATGGTGATGGCATTCAAGGCCCGGTAGTCAATACACAACCGGACTGTACCATCCTTCTTAGGCACAAAGAGCACTGGTGCTCCCCATGGAGAAGCACTGGATCGAATGAAACCCTTTTTCAACAGGTCATCAATCTGCTCTTTCATCTTTATGACCTCCTTGGGATTCACTTTATAGCAAGCCCGGGATACTGGTGATGAACCCGGCACTAAATCTATAGTGAACTCCACATCTCTGTCAGGCGGAAGCCCTGGAAGATCCTCTGGGAATACATCCATAAACTCCCTAATGATAGGGTGTGGCGGTGCTGCGTCCCCGACTGTAGCACAACAGTTCGGCTCTAGGCTGATCTCCGGCCCTGTCCTCCTGACACTGAATGGTGCTGTGCCTGGGGACTGAACAAAATACTACCCTCATGACAATCTATAGATGCATGGGCATAGCTAAGCCAGTCCATCCCCAATATGATATCATAACCGGGAGTGGCATCACAAAGAATCGCCCCTCAAACTCTCTCCCGGCTATAGTAATAGAGCATCTATAGCTAGCTCTAATAGGCACGGTCCTCCTCCCGTCATTACTCTACTAATCTTCGCAGTAGGTGTAGATACTAAGTGATGTTCATGCATAAACTCTAATGACAGGAGTATGAGATGCACCAGAATCAAAAAAGCATAGCGCTAGAAAAGTATGCAAAAAATATGACCTGATGATGTAGCTAAGTAATCGGGCTCTGAAACCTGCTCCGACTCCGGCTAAGGGCTAGGCTATAAAACCTTCCCCTGAGGTCCCTTTGCTGCTGCAGATGCTGCCCAAACCTCTGCTGCTGAGTCGGGAGTGGTCCTCTAGGCTTCGCTACTGGGCAGTCCCGAATCTGATGGGTGACAGACCACAGACTAAGCACTGCTTCAACCTCTTCCTGTAAATAGAGCTGTCGTGTCCTGGTCTTCCGCAGAAAGAACATATAGCTCCCCTCTGATGCTGTGTCGGGTCCTGGGGCTCGAACTGGCGGGGTCGGGTGATGTGATGTAGGGGGACGGTAAGTCTGCTGGGGTGGCGTCGGTGCTCTCTGCTGGAAATCCTGACGCTTGGACGGTCCCTCATGATGTACAGAAGCCGGCCTCTTGCTAGACAGAAGACGCTCCTCAATGCTCCGGGCCAACTCAGGCTGGTAGTAGTCAGTCGTACCGTTCGCCACTATAAGAATGCCAAGTCGGAACTAGACCATGGCAAAACCTACGGGTCATCTCCTCTGGATCTGCAACCAGACTAGGAGCAAAACGGCTCAGGCGACTAAACTCTGCCGCTAGTCGTCAACAGAACGGTTTCCTGCTGGATGTTCTGGAATCGTAGCCCCATGGCTACTCTAGCAGGGTCGAGAAGAATTTTTCTTGAACTGGGTCTTGAACTGATCCCAAGTGGCTCTCCCTCTCGCAAACAACGGCTCATTCCGGAACCAGACTCCTGCTAAGTCTATCAGCAGAAATCCTGCTGCCTCGACCTGGAGGTCATCGACATCCTAACTCCCAGAAGCTTCCTCTCTACCGAATCTAGCCAGTCATCTGTACTACTATGCCCTCAGTCCCTGAGAACTCCTTGGGATCAGAACCATGAAGTCCTTGATCGTCCCGCTCTCTGCCGTGGCTCTACATGGTGGTGGGACCACGGGACGTCCCTCAAACGCTCCATGCTCTGGCAGAGTAGGGTAGTCTGCTCTGATGGGTTGTTAGGAACCCTGGATCAGAGTGAGCAACTGGTTCCCGTCGAGTGTGACGGAAGCCTGGGTGGGTATAGTGATAGGGGTGTGGTGGAAGTATCGGGGCCTGCTGGGACTGGGATGTGGAAGGTGGTGGAGGCATCTGGTTCTGTGGATCTGTGGAGTGGGGGAATATGGTAGTGGAGGTGGGGGTGTATCAGTCGACTGGTCAGTGACTGGATAAGGAGGGCCCCATTATCGGGGGTAACATATTGGGATGAATGAGTAAAGCACCATCTAAATTACAAAATAAAAGGACTTATAAGGACTTTTAAAGTAAGCAATCATAGGCAAGAAAAGAAATTATAATAGCAAACATGTGATGTATTTCCTATGTTGCAAATCCTAGCATTCCTCTAGGATTCTAAGCGTCATTCCTAATGTTGTCTAATTACCTTAAGTTCCTAATTACAGGCATGCTTGGTACAATAACGTAACCAAACAGTTTAGTCAGGACCTGCATGGGGCACCATAAAAACATGTCACGACCCGCTATCCAAATTGTTGGGCCAGGCCGAGTCATGCCCAGCCTACGTTGAGATAAAATGTAGTAAGCTGTTCTAAAGACAACAGGATAAGACTAAATGTGCTATCAGTTCTATAAGTGAAATAAAGTCACAATGCTCCAAACACAAAAAGTCGTCTCATATAGAAATAAGTCCAAAGTACAAGTGATCTGAAATGAAAACTGGATACATGTCCAGTTACAAAATATGTAGCCTAATACATGACTACACTAAATATCCCAAACCGCTAAGCAAACTAGACGAGTCTTCCGCAGGAACATCTCGTATGGCAAAGCCGGATCCTCGGCGAGTATCTCCATAATATGTATCGCAGAGTAACCTCCTCAGTAAGGACACCTACAAGTTATCCTGTCAGGACGGGAGCAAGTATGAATCTAACAAACTAGCATATGAAACATGAAAGTGAACATAGGAGGAATAACTGAAAAGCATGCATAACATATCTATCATGGCAAGGACATATATGTCATAGAGACAGATGTATATGTAATGTTTTAAAACTGTAGCAAGCACGTGATCGGTCAATCGATGTACAATGTACTGTGGTACATGTAAATGAAATGTACATACGTAAAGTTAACAAGCATAGGTGTACATCCGTACAGAAATACGGGATAATGGCCTGCGGCAAGGTATGCATATAAATGCGACCTCGCTCGCTACTATAGGGGGGTCATGATCACGTACACTACTATCAGTTCCCCATAACCCATATTCTAATCATATGAGAGATACATCAAGACTGTTCTAAGCATGATAGTAATAGAAAGTACAACATGTGATTTTAACTTGCTACCCACAAGGATCAGCATTTAACATGGTTGGATTAGCAGTTCATTTATGTAACAGTATGTAAAGTTTGTAGAAAGTACTTGCCTCTAGCAAAGCAAGCAAAATAAGCTGCGATATAAGTGCTATGGATGTCCGATAACTCGTCACTGTAGAAATTAATGCAATAACTTAGTTTTTACACTAAGTTAAAACGCTAAGACAACTAATTGGTGAAACACGACTTGTGACTGGGCACCTAGCCAAAATGATGACTTTGGCATAGGAGACCAATGTGGGGTGACACGTACTTTAACTAACTTCCTAGGGTCTTTACACTAGTGAGGGGTGAGGTTCACACGGCTAAAGCTCAAAGTAACACAAAAAGTTACAAGTTGTAATAATCAATAAATAAATCAAAAGATATTGTGTTTTAACAATTTTTGAGATAGACAAAAAACTGTTTTACTTAAAGTAAAGTACCAAAAAGATCCTTGCTAATTATAGAAATTTATATAATTTTTCTGGCGATTTATTAACAGTACAAGTATTTTAAAAATCAGCTTCCTAAGTATACAGAAAATGAGTTTTGGTTTCATACGCCAAACTAGTGGCAAAACAGTAATTTAAATACTATAAAAATTATACTAAATTAGCTAAATTAATATCGTATCTAAATACTATTTTTCCAGAATTTTAACAGTACTCTAGTATTTTTAGAAATCCAAAAACAGCATTGCACACAATTGAAATTAAATATTATTTTCTGCGTATTTTGTCCATGTATATAATTTGAACCAAAGTTTAAATACAGGACCCAAGGCCATGAATCAAGTCCAATATGACTTGTACAGGTCTTGAATGTGTGAAAAC
>JANAVB010003400.1:9243976-9316384 GCA_029216955.1 Iris pallida | reverse complement strand
GCCACAATTGAAACAAGTCACTGAGACTGGACTTCTGTTGCTTGAATTAAGGACCCTTCACTTTTAGATTGGTGAAGGCCTTCTTCTTGTGAGAAGTCGCCTGTTTCCCCTTGGGATCTCTCGTCTGCACTAGATTGGCCTAAGCCAACTGTTTGGACGAGTGTCCATCTTCTATTGAGAACGCATCTCGTCCTCAACATGGATCTCTTGAAGTAGATCTCCCAAGCTAATGTCTAGCTTCTTTCTGAGCATCCTTACATAGAAGGTACTCCGTCCAGTAGGAAGTTTGAGACGATCCCTCCAACGATAAAACTTGTCGGGAAGGGGCATCTCTTCGTCTTCCAGTTTCTGACGCAGCTTCAGAAATTTCTTCACCTGTGACAACATGGACTTCTCGTCCTCAAAGAGCAATTTGTGATATTTTTCAACCACAAACATCTTGCTCCTGTTCCTGTCTTCTTCATACAGTTTTTCTACAGACTCCCATATGTCTCTGGCAAATTCCTTCTCGAGTAGGATTCTGCCAGAGAATCCTCATAGCATTCAGGATGAGAAGCCTGCAGATGCTATTTTCCCTTCTCCATTAGCCTGGAGTTTGGTAGCTGCATTGATTGCGGCAGTAGACCCAGTGTATGGAACAGAAGGTTCTTCCTCCTCAACAGTACATGATCAACGTCTTTGGTTGAAGAGTTAGATAAACCTTCCTCTTCCAGGACTTGATAATGCTCTCCATCGAACTTTCCAACTTGCAGTAGTCCGATGGACGAGCGAAGCATTAATATTTCCCATCTACAAGGATCTTGCTTTGAGATTGTTATTCCCGGGGCTTGACCAAAGATGGAAAACTGATGCAATCGAGATCTGAGATGTCACACAAAAAACTTTACAGTGATCAAACTCAAGATCGATGAAGTAAAAACCAAATAGCCAGATTACAATATGAGGAGAATAGAGAAGGAGAAGATCTCTCGTTCTTCCTTGCAAACGTGTTACAATTGGGACAGAATGAGTTACAATAATGTAGAAAAAGAGAGATGAAAAAAAGTTGCTGGGGTGTCAAAACACCGTTGCTCAAAGCAGATTTGTCCCACACGAATTGCTTCCAGGAACCAGCAAGTTGAAGAACTTGTGGAAACGCTCGAAGTCACCTCTGTTCTGACTCCTCGGATGGACTTGCAATGGCGGCAGCAACTCCCTCTCTTCTATCTCTTTTCTGATTTATAAATTCGTAGTACCTCACAAGGAGGCCAGAAGAGAGTATATATAGAGAGAGGGTGGAAACCCTAACCGCCTTTTCAGTTATGGAAGATGAATTAAATCCCACAAAAATAGCAATGAAATTAATTCAAATCTTATGGAAAGATTGAATTAAGTCCCACAAAGATGGCAACGAAATTAATTCAAATCTTGGAAAGATTGAATCAAATCCCCAAAGATGGCAACGAAATTAATTCAAATCTTATGGAAAGATTGAATTAAATCCCACAAAAAGTGGATCTGAATAATCGCTTGAATCAGTCTTTCCATAACTGACTTGTAGTCTGCACAGTCAGCCTGGTGCGAGTACATGAGCCCATGAGCCCGAGTCCGAGTCCGAGTGGGGCTTAGCTCCAAATGAATTAATCCAAGAGAATGACAAAAGCATTAATGCTTAATCCTTGGAGCCTTATTTTTACCTCCTAGTAAAATCACCCACATGGTTCCCTTCTTAGGGTCACCACCCCATGTGCATCTCTCAACAACACAACCAAGTATATATGTTGAGATAATCATGATGCATGTGGGACTAAACTTTTACAAGGCATGTTGAGAGCGCTCTCTGTAAAGAAAGCACCAACAGCGTGTGCACGGCGATGATATATATATATATATATAATATATTATATATATATATATATTATATATATATATATATATATAATATATGATCAAATTGTAATCGGGTTTGGACCAGCCTAAATATGCGGATGAATGATCCGGCCGACCCGTCTAAAAGTGTCGGTATCGGTTTCGTACTTTTGACCAGTTCTGAACGACTAGCTTGTATTGACCGGGCCGGTATTCGGGTCCGCCCGAACTATTGCAACGTGGGACATGGAAAACATCACACGAAGCAAACCTAATATATTTTTGCTGCCAAGTCAAACTCAACAGATCTTCTTCCTGCCAGTTAGGTAACTTTTTTTTTTTTTGTGTCTGCCCCTAAATATTTTTCATAATTTTCCATAAATTCTGTTCGAATTGATGATCTGCACTCCCATCTATGGTTCTTTGCTGTGGGAATTTCTTCTCGCACTTCTTGATACTGTTACGTCGGTTTTTGTTTTTTTTTTTTTTTGTTTTGTTTATTTACAACTTGTTAGTGGTTGATTCATGTACATAGTGGTCAGTAGCGAGAAATATAATTCATGCTTCTAAGGTGGATTGGCCAGAGAGTAGTACTGGCTGTACTTGCGTAAATTAATTAAGTTTCTTGATGATCAATTTCTTAGTTGGGTACTATTGTATTGAAGCGGTTAAAGTTCTTTAGCATATTATGACCATCTAGACAATATAAAAGATTGTGCGATTTGGGGCTCGGATCTTGCATCGTTGAGGATGCCACGGAACAGCTACTCGTTTATTTGGGAGAAGGCTGCATGCATATCAACGTTTAGCAGGCCCTGCATTAGAGGGAGCCTTGTGCGCGGGGAATTTACTGAAATTATGGTCGCAGCACCTTTGTAAAGTAAACTGATGTTTGACTTTGAGTTGTTGCTCCCAAAATATGTCAAAGAGGAAGAAACATATGTTACTTTTCGACCCTAGGTCTATGTTTTGGCGCGGCCGGTCCACCGGAGGACCGTATCGACACGTATCGGACAAGACACTTCATCGGCACTCATGGCGTATATGGTTTGCCCAGTGTCTAGGCTTCGAAAACCAAAGCGTAACAATTTCCTTGTATCAAATCCCTTGTAAACATTTTGGAACACAACCCAAAGCATGCATATATATACATATTATTAAGATATAATGTAAAGAATGTGTATATAGATGCATTATCATGGTGCATCCCTAGGCCTGCACAATTAGGGTTTTAGCAAAAGGAAATGAGGGGAAAGAGACTAAAGTTGGATAAAAAACTCGTGCCAAAACTTTATTTAATT
The DNA here is from genome assembly GCA_029216955.1 of Iris pallida. Classification (NCBI taxonomy): domain Eukaryota; kingdom Viridiplantae; phylum Streptophyta; class Magnoliopsida; order Asparagales; family Iridaceae; genus Iris; species Iris pallida. Next base: position 9,313,235 of record JANAVB010003400.1, on the reverse strand, counting down.
TCAATAAACTCTCCCCTAATACATTTGACGGACGGATCAGGGATCACCATATTGACCCGTCTGTTGCTATAAAAGAAAGAAAAAAAATACATAAATATAATTTTTGCGGATTAATGGAAAATTGTTGAAAGCATGAAATAATTCACGACCCCTGATTATACTGGAATCACATCATTAAATGTCCTCTATACGATCAAATCTCCAACTATATTTTACCAAAACTGACAGCCAAATCCAGTGTATCAAAGGCGCCCCAAGGCGCGCCTCGGCTCCAGGCGTAGGGGCAGCGCCTTAGGAGGGTCCAGGCGAGGCGCAATTCTCTAGGCGCCCAAAGGCACGCCTTTTTCTTAGGCGCGCCTTTTAGTTAAGGCCGCCCTAGGCGCGCCTCTATAATATTGTGCAGGAATATTTGTTGTACAGGTCTAATTTGTGCGGAAATAAGAAAAAGTCCGTGCCAAATTTGTGCGGAAATAAGAAAAAGTCCAGATTCAGCGGGTTGCACCTGCAAAATTGATAGATACAAAATAAATGAATCAATGAATTGTGAATTATATATATAGAGACAAAGACTAGAGGGGTGACACAAGTTTATCAATGTTTATATATATATATATAATATATATATATATTATATATATATATATATCTATATATATATTATGTGTGTGGTGTGTGTGCGCGCTTGAATCGCTCGGGTGCGCCTTAAGTGCGCCTTGCGCCTCGGGCGATATGGACCCTTTGCGCCTTGAGTGCGCCTTTAACAACCTTGGCCAAATCTTCTGGAGCTGATTGTGGACCTAAACAATGAGATTTGGGATATGGAGCAACTAAGTGGTGTCCAAAGGGCACTTCCACCTATTTTCCATTTTGATTTGTAGGTCTATTCTTATCTTCGATTGTGCTCATGGACTGAAACGGACTCGTGGCATTTCCAGCATAGTCTAGTCATGTGCACGTCTGGTTTGGCGCAGTTTAACTCTCCAAGTAGGCCGGGGCTGAATCAATATTTAACCATATTCGTACCATGCTTGCATACTCATATTGTTAATTGCCCTTCTCTGAATATGTATCATATCCGAATCCATGTGTGTCTAAGCAACCTAGTGTACAGTTCATAGAAACATTGAATCTGTTATATTAAACAGGTAGTTTTACCTCTTTAATATACTATTATTATGGAATATCACAGAAGTGATATTATATTATGTTTGTGGATATCTCTATTATAACACTAGGTGAACTTCAATGGGAACTGCTGCAGATAGGCAAGACATGGATACAGAAATTGGAACTGGAGATGTCTTGGATGGGCAGCAAGAGACCCTTCTGGAACTCTTTCACCCTACAAATTCAACCGCAGGTTTGATTAATTCTGCTAAAAGTGAATATAAATGCTAAAAGTGAATATAAATGCTAAAAATCTTTCATGATAGTATTTGGTCCTTTCTGATGCTCTTGGGTTCAAAAGTTTAAACCTCATTGGAAGCATATTTGTTTTAAACCATTTAGTTGTTTGTTTCCATGTGTCTGACTGATTCTTTTCATGACTAGACCCATATGTCAGGTGCTGTTAAGTCAGCTCGTTATTATGTACCCAGGCCTAGAAAGCTAACCTTTGATCTAACCTGTTATGTAACAGATGCATAACAATGGGTTTAGAAATATATTCTTTGCTTTCTCTGTGGATAATATGATTTCCTTTTGGTCTGTTATATCGGACAATCACCGTCACCCAAGCCTTCTCCCATCAAAATGGGGTCAGCTGTTGACCTAACGTCAACCCTCTATTTTGGTACAAAAATCCTAGCCAAGGTAGCTCTGAGCATGAGAGGGACATATGCCATAAAACCCAGGTGCGTAGAAGGAACTACATTTTGGTTATCCAATTTAAGCTCATGGACCAAGGACCACCCTCCAAGTTCCCTTAGATATTAAAGGGTCTACATGAAGAGGTCAAATGATAAAATGTGCTGTAGGAAGTTTTCTTCATCTCTATGACACATTAAACCAAAGAGTAAAAAGGAATCACTATCATGCTTTCACATGTTTGATCATTTTATCCATGTTCTTGATTATGATGCTAGTTGACAAACTTACTACTTTTATTGGTTCCAGTTAATGTTATTTCCATGTAAGCAGATCTCTTGGAGGTGATGATATTTCTCTTAAAATAACACACTGTGGAGTTTGTTATGCTGATGTCGTATGGACAAGAAACAAGATTGGAGATTCAAAGTATCCCCTTGTTCCTGGGTTAGTTTCGCTCAGACCAAGAACTTCTGTAATATCATTACATACTTCTGAAACTACTTCTATACTTGTGTAGTAGAAATCCGTATCATTGTTACATAAAATTAATCTTAGTGGGGAAACCTTCGTTTTCATCCAACTATTCTCCCATCAGAACAAGGTCTTCTATGGAGCATGCGAACGATCTCGCCAAAGGATTAATTAACTAAGTTTTACAGGCTGTCGACCCAATGCCAAACCTCATTGCTGGCACCAAATTCCTAGCCAAGGTAGGTATGAATAAGAGGGCCTTGGTATGGAGCCTAGTGGGGAAACCTGGTTTCCAAATATCCTTTCAATAGAAGCAAAAAACATACCTAGAAAGTATTACAGAACACATGATACGTTCAGATCAGGACTTAATAATTTGGTCTATATGTGAAACATTCAATACTTTAAATAGCAGACCGTCTTCTAGTATTTGACTGAGTAATGCTTTTGATAGTACTAATGTACTCTTAACTTTCACAATTTTGGTGGGTTATGTTTCAGGCATGAGATTGTGGGAGTCATCACTGCAATTGGTTCCAATGTTAAACATTTCAAACTTGGAGATCATGTTGGTGTCGGGACATATGTTAATTCTTGCAGAGAATGCGAATATTGTAATGAACGGCTAGAAATTCATTGCACAAAGGGGTCGACTTATACTTTCAACCATTTTGATTCAGATGGCACAATTACAAAAGGGGGATATTCAAGTTACATTGTTGTCCATGAGAGGCAAGTTTCTCAGCATAAAAATTACAGCTTTTTATATAACAGTTTGACATAGACAAAATAAGCAAAAATGCTAAAACCAATCCTGCTCTTGTACTAACTAGATACCTATAACTTCCCTCTCTTTTTTATAAAGAATTCTATATTGTACCAACTGGAGCATATATGTTATGAACATCAAAGGTGATAGAAGAGAATCATATCTGAAGTCTATAACTTGTATAATTTTAGTGGGGACATTTTTCAACACTATTTATTGGAATAAATATATGACAAGTATATTATATGGATAACAATGATGAGGATATCAAGCCGTACACTCGTCATCCTTGACATGTGTACACATGACGCAGAAAATGTGGTATGGTGAACCCTACCACCAACCAGATTTGGCTTTGATAATGAGGATTTTATTTTGTTTTATTTTATTTGGATAAGCTAGGCTTGTTAGTATCTATCAAATTAGTTGAATTTTATTCTTTTTTAGCCCCACATCGGGAGTAATAGTTTTCTTTTCAGTTGCTCCTATACAAAGGGGACGTGTCTATTCTAGAAAAAGACAATTATAAAACATTGAAATATTAAATGCGTGATTTTTTGCTTTAACAATTATTTGTGTTTGTTATGATTGAGGTATGAAGCCTAATTCAACCTAGGAGCAGAAGGTGAACCCTGCCCTAGTTCAATAAATTTTATTTCCTCTCTAAAAAAATATATAACAACAACCATCATTTGTCTGAAGCCGCTGTCGACCTCGCCACCCTCACCTTCGCCGGAACACTAACCGTCGCTTACCATTGTCGTTGTCGACCATCTCATTCGCCACCAACATCAACCAACGGTCAAGTTTTTACAATGTCAGGTAATTAACTAGGTTTTCACTTTCCAATTTATTAAATATTGTTAACTAACATTACTCCCTAAAAAAATCTTTAATTATTATTAATTACTGATGTCCACAGATATTGAGAGGAGAGTAATTCTACTTGAAATGGAGTAACCAACTATCTCTATATTAATCTTAAGATTGTGTTAAAATAGAATATTTGGATTACAATATTTTTCCGAAAATATATTTGACTTTGAATTAATTAAATACATGCTAATCATCAGATCACAATATTTTTTTTCATCATCTTCTATAAAAATCAATTTGTTAAAATTAGTCCTGCTTTGTACAGTTTGAATGCTGATTTTGTACATGCATAAGACACATATCACATGAAACAAAATTCAGATGTTGTCGATATCAAGTATTTATTTTTAGAATAATATATTTATCCGGGCAAAAATTTAATTAATATAGCCGTTTATTTTTGTTGCCAATATCATGTCACCACCGAGGTAGTGGTCCACTGGTAGAGTGGTAAAGGGAGGGAGGAGTGGGCATGGGTTCGAACCGTGGATCATACATTTTAAACACTAATTAATGTATCCTAAACTCTCAGTGATAGACCAGGAGTGAATATGATATTTGAACAATTGTACCTTTTGTCATTATCATATAATTTAGAAAATTACGAATGGTACTTGAATAATAGATTTGTATTCGAATTTTTTCATATCGAGGTGTGTGCACTAATCCATTAAGTGAGGAGTTGATCCTGGCCATACCTATCACAACAACACCATTCATCTCGATATGAACATCCTTGATTATATACAAAGCAAAAGCCAAAATTTCTGTCTACTTTCAAGTTTCAACCCTTGCATAACATGTATCAAAGTGACAAATTTACTTGAGTGTACAATGTGTTTTGTCCAACCATTTTGTCACTTTGATTTCACTTGATCCATGGGCCTGGCATTATCCAAACAACTTGATGTTTGTAGCTATATACAACCGAGTAGATGTATTTTGATACCCATGATTGATTTTGTGTATTTGCACGATGAAACTCCTTGTTCAAGGTGTTTGTATGTGTGTATGCACGTGTGTGAATCATTATTCCCCACCCCTCCACCCTCGCCCCCCAACAACACCCCGAATGTTCTTTTAAAAACTTCTCATGTTTCCATGTTGATATTCATATCCCTTGTTCATTTTCTTGCTTCACAGTATAGAGATGTATTATTAAACTAATTTTATATCACTTCGATATCTTTGTGGGAGATGTTTTTCAAATTTCTTTTCACTTGAATGGAAGAATTATATTGTCAGTTTGTTCCTTACTGTTAATTGGAAGAGAAAACGTTGGAAAGTTTGAGGTTCATGATATGAAACCTCTATTGGTTTGTACCGCACTTGTGATTAATGCGACTGTAGACGATAGATGAACCATCACCACACACACACTACGTATTTTTGCTAATAAGTAGCATATTCAAACATGCAGACACAAGTGCACATGAAAGTGCTTCACATATGTGCCCATATGAGCACGTAAATAAGGTTCCCCAGATAAAGATCAAGATGCTTCCATGCCAAATGTATCCATATATTACATGGGACCATGTTTCACCCATATCTTGATATAGATATGTTTGTAGGGTTAGTCTACTAAAATTCCTGCCTTCGTAAGCCTTTGTGGTTACCGTTTGTCTGGTCATACTACAGTTGTGTTGAATACTCTATTGATATTGACATATGGTGCAGTTTATATGAGTAGAGAAGAAGCCCCACAACTGCTACGTATATTATTTTTGACGTGTGATTATGCTAGAATGTTCAGCACGATATTTGTATTTTGGTCATGTAGTAGTTTCCAGCCATTGAGTAGTTTCCAGCCATTGAATCATTTGCCCACTATAACTGATTATGAACTACAGGTATTGCTACAAGATACCTGATGGGTTACCACTAGCTATGGCAGCACCCTTGCTATGTGCTGGAATCACAGTGTATACTCCCATGATCCACCATAAGATGAACCAACCTGGCAAATCTCTTGGTGTCATTGGTCTTGGCGGCCTTGGCCATATGGCAGTCAAGTTTGGGAAAGCTTTTGGTCTAAAAGTAACCGTTTTCAGCACAAGTGTATCCAAGAAAGAGGAAGCCCTGAAACTCCTTGGTGCTGACGAATTTGTGATCTCCTCGGACCAACAAAAAATGCAGGTATAGTTCAGAAATCATTTTATTTCCTGTTTCTACTTCTGGGTCACACTGCTTGACTCGAGTTCATAGACACATATTGCAACTGTTTTTTACAATTCAATGCCTGTCCAGTAGCCAGCACCTTTTCTTTGACATGGTCAGCAAAGATTAATTGGTTGAAATTACAATTACATGCCTATATTACTCGTGAAACTTAGAATTGAGCTATTGTGCTGATTTATTACAGTATGTTTAGCTCAACTTAAAAGCTGCTATCAGAAATTGTCCTCCTCCCTCCTTCAAAACCAGGTTTTACTTTTATCTTTGAGAATAAATATGTATTTAAGACGGTGTGGGTCCTGTAGCTCAAAGGATTAGAGCACATGGCTACGAACCACGGTGTCGGGGGTTCGAATCCCTCCTTGCCCAGAACCGGCCCAAAAAGGAAGGACCTTTACCTCTGACCTTCCGGCACTGAGCAGACGTCAGCCCCCATACATGATCTAACGACTTTGCATAGTTACGAAAATAGCATAGTCTAATATGATTGCTTCTAGAACCCTCCCTTTTCTTTCAAATGATTTTAATTACTCTCTTCTTTTTTTGTGCATCTTTGTTGCAGTCCCTGGCAAATTCCCTGGACTTCATCATTGATACTGCTTCAGGTGATCATCTTTTTGATCCATACATGTCACTCCTAAAAGTCCATGGTGTTTTGGCGCTAGTAGGCGTTCCTAGCGAGGTTAAATTTCGACCAATAAGCCTTCTTCACGGTATTCCCTTTGCCTACAATTTTAATTGATTTTTGCGTGTTCAAATTCCCTTTTGCTCTTAGTTGTTGCAGTTTGTATCATATACCTCCCTTTTCTCTGTAATGTTTGAAGTATCCTGACTGCAATTTAAATGCATTAATGTGGCAGGGGCAAGAACGATTTCTGGAAGTGTAACAGGTGGTACAAAAGATACACAAGAAATGCTAGACTTCTGTGCAGCCAATAAGGTTTATCCAGAAATTGAAGTCATTCCAATCCATTACATAAATGAGGCACTTGACAGGATGGTAAGAAGGACGTGAAGTACCGATTTGTGATTGATATTGAGAATTCTCTCAAGTGAATGAAACGGAATGGAGGAAAATTAGTTGCGCAGAGGCTATTTATGTCATGTTCTATGTTGTCTTGTGCTCCCTGCTTGATAAATAATGTGCAATCCTTGGCACAAGTATCAGAATGTAACTTTGAGTATCTATAGACTTCAGCTTGCATAGCAAAATAAGAAGGGAGATCGCATATTCTCCTCTTGTTGGAACTATGCTTCAATCTTGCATTTACATTTTGTCTGAAGTCGTATAGTAACTACCACATTGGCCAGTGATGAGAATGACAAAGGCCTCGTTTGGTTCGTGGAATGGAATGGAATGGAATGGAAGGGAAAGGAAATCAATTCCTTTCCTTTGGGAAATTATAATTCTCATTGATTTTTATTTCCGATGTTTAGAAATTCCAAGGAATTTGGAAAGGAAAATGAATACTTCAATGTAGGAAAGTCATTCCTTGCTTGGATGGGTGGAATCACTTTTCTCCCTAATTTTTTTTCCGGTGGTAATCACTTCTTTTCTCCTCAATTCCTATGGCGCCGAAATATAGGAAAGTAATCACTTTCATTTTCCAACCCGATGATTTCCTTTGCCTAGGTCTTGTTTGGTTCGCGGAATCATGGAGTTGGAAAAGGAAAGTCGTTAGTTTTCTATGTTTGGGTACCAAAGGATTTGAGCAGGAAATGAAAGTGATTCCCAATAGAAAGAAAATTAGGGAAAAATAATTTCATCCAAGCAAGGATTCACTTTCTCACCTTGATGAAGTAGTAACTTTTCCATCCAATTTTCTTGGCATTTCCAAACACTGGAAAGGAAATCGATAGGAATTGTAATTTTCCAAAGGAAAGAAAATATCAAAGAATTGATTTCCTTTCCTTTCTGCGAACCAAACGAGACCTAAGGTCACGTCCCGAAATTGGGAAAGAAAAGTCATTTTCTGTGTTTGGATATCAAAAGGAATTAGCAAGAAAGAAAAATGATTCCAAAAGGAAAGAAAATAGGAGAAAAAAGGGTTCTCCTATTTCATGCATTTATTACAAAATTTTAGAATTAAACTACCCATGCTCAAAAATGTATTCTGACTATATTTCTGGTATGTCCAAAAACAAAGTAAAATTTATGGGAATTGTTATTTCTTATGGCTATGGAAAGAGGAAAGAATTAATTTTCTTTTATTTTCACGAACCAAACAAGGCCTAAATGATCGATGAAGTTGAGAACCATTACTAGCTAGACAGTATTTGATATTATAATATGTTTTAAATGTGGTATGGCAATTGAGGTGGCCTACCATCTATAATATTTGGAACCAGAGATTTCTACCACACGATTATTAATTTTATTTTTTGCAAAATATTCTACCACGATTATGTTACAACATAACTCTAAAATCAGTTAGTCTAGTCCATAGCTAGCGCCAACAAACATTGAACTGTCCCCTTCCAAGTTCCCTCCATATGAACATAACCCTTTTTTTACAGTATGGTGAGGACTCGAAGTTGACAGAAAACTGACACCTAATAAAATCAACACATCAAAAGGATGAGAGGCACCATATGAAATTCTCGGGGCTTTATGCGGCAAGTAAAATTGTGTGCATACTATAAGAGATCCTTTTGATCTATTTGACTTCAGTAGGCCTTGCATTCCAGCAGCATGGACACCAACAATCGCTTCAATGTGCGCACGGATTCGACCTTCCATGAACCTGCAAATGGCATTGTCAATTGTTCAAAAATCTCAAAAATTTGTAAAATTTTCAAAAAATGATGAGTACTAAAGAAACAAAAGATGATGAATTAACAACTTGATTCAGTTACTCGCTCCCTTGCACCAAATGAGATCAATATTATTTCACCTTCAATTTCAACCTAACATAAACTCAGCAAAACGTAATTACAGTTTTAGAAGTAACTTTACACATATGATGGTCCTCTAATCGGAATTATCGTTTCTAGGAACAGCACTGGCACAGAACAGGATTTCCACGTGGTGTAAAATGGTTGCATAATTGAAAGGATAGGGTTAAGTCACTAAAGGAATTAACTGGAGCTTAATAGTAATTTTATAATATCGGGCAAGCAAGCTTTCGTGCTTACCATAACATCAGTCTCTTCCCCTGGCCTCATGGATACCTCTACTCTCAAGTGACTTGAAATAATTCAAATGTAAACTAAGATCAGCATAAGATTCGTATGGCTATCGGAGCAGGTTACCTCATCCCTAGATGCTCGTCAGTCCTTACAACCTCATGAATCCAGATGTTGCCACAATCTATGCCATTGTGGAAGAATTATTCCTCAAGGCCTTTCTATCCCTAAGTTTTTCAAACACACGTAAAAGCCCAAATAGGAGAGACGATACCGTGTGTCTGACTAATACTCTACCCTAATTGCAGGATGGGTAGCATATAAGAGTTCTAAGACATTAGTGAATTGCATCTGTAACTAAAAAGTGACAGCTGGATAAACAACACTGAAAACCTTACATTGGATGGTTCGATCTTTTGTCCTACCATATTGACTACAACTTCTGTATTTATTATCACCTTCATTGCTGACATAACCGTGGTGATTACGGGAGTTGAATTTTTGTCTGTCCTAAGGAGAGCGAGAACGAGAGCGGGAAGTGGAAGGTGGCGTACCCACAGCCCTATTGTTCGTTCTCCTTAGATATTCGTATTGCTCCTCCCTGGGTCAACGTTGGCGGGCTTCCAGGGTTTCGACAACTGATCCTTCATGAAAGCCTCAATTCTTTGATTAGCCGAACCAGAGCGATTTCATCACAATTGTTAAGAATGAAGACTCCTCAGAAAAACTGCTAACTTTATATGGAAATAGAAAGTATCACATCAAACTTATCAATGTCCCGGGCATTTGCCATTAGGCACGAGTGAGGTCAATATCACCTCCATACCAATGCAAACTTCCAGGCACAAGAAGGTTCAAACAGGCGTTGGGCTTAAACCCAGTAAGGCAACAAACCCAACTCCAAAAACAAAATTGCGTGCCCACCCACCCTCACAAAACAATCAACACATCACATACACACCTACCCCGCAAATATGCAAAGCAAGAAATTCGGTGCTCTCTTGTTTGAAAAAGAGCAAACCTCTCCCTTATGTATGTGTGCTCAGATGTGCCTGCCTGTGACCGGGAGTTCACAACAACATCAAAATACTGCACTTATTATTCTAAGCCTATAAAGACATTCAAATAGGGGTTCCATGCAAAATAAAAATAAAAATTCTGTTCGAGTTAAAAAAATATCTTCGACCATACAAAATATATATATATATATATATATATATATATATATATATATATATATATATGGGCAATGCTATAAAATCACTCGGGTGGTTTCATATATGGAACCACCCTATGTTACACGGGTTGAATTGGAATTTAGTGGGTGAGATTAAAAGGTGGTAGGGTCTACACCTTTTAACCTCAACCACACAAAATCCAAATCCGATCCACGTAACATAGGAATGGTTAGAGCATATAATATATATATATATATATATATATATATATATATATATATAACCTTTTTTTTATCATACAAGCTTCTCCCATCAGAACACAGTCAGCTATAGAGCAGATTAAATCTTGATAGAAGAAAGATTTGACAAACTTATCATACAAGCCTTCTCCCATCAGAATGTGATTAGTTATAAAGCAAAAGAAAGCTCCATACAGATTTGACAATTTTTTATGACCAGCTGTTGAAATGGTGTCAAAATTCTATATTAGCTATAGAGCAGATTAAACCTTGATAGAATAATGATTTGACAAACTTATCATACAAGACTTCTCCCATCAGAATGTGATTAGTTATAAAGCAAAAGAAAGCTCCATACAGATTTGATAATTTTTTATGACCAGCTGTCGAAATGGTGTCAAAACTCTATATTAGTGCCAAATTTCTAGCCAAGGTAGCTATATGAGCATGAAAAGATCATGTCGAGTCTTGTCCAGACTGGGTAGGTGGGTTCCCGTGTTGTTAGACATTCACAACAAGCAACACAATGTTGCCATACAAATTGACCAACCAATGCCATTTGGATTCAGGAGTATCGAGAGGAGATCCTTTGGATGCCTAGCTTAATATGTCATGTCACTTTTTTTTAAGAAGCCATACAACTCATGCAGTCTCACGCAAATCCTCCATGATGATGCAGGGAAACCATAATCTAGGCTGCCAGTTTGTAGGTAGGTAGACCTACCTTTTGAATATGCAGTTTAAATTCATGCAACCAAGGAGCACCCTCCATGTTCCACTTTACTATAAAGAGTCGAGGAAGTAAAATGATACAATTATCTAATGGGCATTGATCTTGTAACCCATTAAACGAAAAAGGAATGACAATCCCCTTGTATATATGCACACAGAATAAACATGATAGTTCTTTCTTAGGGGACGTTTGGTACGCAGAATACTATATAGTCGGAAACTATATTCTCCTGCGATAGCGGATTTGGAGGACATCATCGAGAGCATAATTCTCGTATTTTATGCTTACACGATTCACCAGGAGGTAAAATTTTCGAAGTCGAGAAGAATAATGGAAAACCAATTTAGATTTTCTGTTATGTTTCAGTTACTTTTGGTTATTTTGGATAGAGATTACTTTTATTTGTTTTATCGATTATGATTTTAAGTTATCCTAGGGATAGGCCTTTAACGATCAAATTTTATCTTCTTTTTATTTCTTGAGAGTCTATAAATAGCCTTGAAGTTCATAAATCATTCTTTGAAGAATTGGAGAATGAAAATTTTATTTTTGAGTTTGTATGGTGTGGTGCCAAAACCCTAAAGTGAATCTCTATCTTATTTCTTTCTATGCCTCCGAAGTTGACGTGAATCGGATCCCGAGAACAAAATTCAAGTAATTGAGATCCAACACGCCATTCCAAATCATGTATTCCCATTAAATATAAATGTCGATTGTTATGTTTTGCATTTCTATTAAAAAATTTGTAATAAATTTATAATAGTTGATTGCTCACATTTCATTTAAAGCTTCCACGTCCAATTCTTCCCAAATCCCCAATTTCATACTCATCCTATTTTACCTTAGAACTTCGCCGCATGTCGCATTGTGTTATCACTATGGTTGAATCAGGACAAGAAGAAGAATCATTGAGATCATTTAAAAACAAGATTTCTGGAGACCTAACTATTGGAGAATGTTAAGTATTAGTATTATTGGGATCTAGTCCCACATCGGTTAAAATAATGGTGAGAGGGGCTAACTCTCCTATATATATGCAACTAATTAATAATAATCATCCATCTATTCCCCTCTACATGGTATCAGAGCCATAATACTTTAAAAAAAAACTAACCCTAGATCTTGCTCCCCATGCTGTTGCCGCCCCCTCTGCTGCCGCCCCCTGCTGCACCACGCCCCCCCCCCCCCCACCCTCTCTGCTTCACTACGCCCTCCCCCTTGTCCCCCTGCTGCTGCTTCACCACGCCCCCCTATTGCCCACCCCCCCCCCCTACCACCTGCTGCCCCCACCACCACCACCACCTGCTACTATGCACCTCCCTGTCAGCGCCCTCCCCCCATGTCAGCGCCCTCTTGTCCCCCCCCCCCCCCCCCCCCCGAAAAACAAATCCTAACCCTAGTCGTCTTTCTCAACCCTAACCTACATATGTTCATAAACCCTAACCTACATATGTCCATAAACCCTAACCCTAACCTAACCACCACCTACACCAAACCCGAGCCACCTTTCTCTAAAAAAAATTGGGATCCTCAGAGGGTAAACAATGGTTTGTTTGCTAAAATCTCTGACTCTCAACATTGACTTAGAATCCTCAGAGGGTAAACATCGTTTGTTTGCTGGAACCTCTGACTCTCAATGTTGATTTGATGAATTTAACGAAGAGCAGACAAGGTACTTGTTTTGCGTGAATCTTTGTTTCTTTTCTTACTTGATCTTCACATTAGGATCTAACAGACGGTATTCTGAGTTGTCTCTCTGTCCTTGCTTGTGTGATCCACGTTCATCTCTGCTTTCCATGCGCGTACTGGTTCTGGCCACGCTTTTAGCGCATTGGCAGAGTTGATGTGATTATCAAGTTAGATCAAATCAACGGTCGAATCAGAAAAAATTGTGAGATGACTAGCATTGGGACGAATAGTAGTACTATAGATACTAGTATCGGAAACACAATGGCAAGACCAACGGGCACTGGCAAGACGATTTCATCGATTCGAATTGTCGATCGACGGTTGGACGGACCAGAGAGCTACTCGACATGGCGAAAAAAGGTCGAAAAAAATGCTTCGAGGAATGCAATTGTCCAAACATCTAACTGACAATCCTCCAGTAGAGATTGATCCCACATTTGAGCCGTGGGAGACAGATAACAGTCGACTGTTTACACAGTTGATGAATTTCATGGAACCATCGATGGATGACATGGTTCAGAATACAGATTCCGTGAAGGAATTATGGGAGGTCCTGGCAAGGTTGTAAAAATTGCTAGTCGGCCGTTAGTCGGTTCGCGGGGACTAGGAATTAATCGGATTAATCAGGGACTAGTCGAAGACTAGTCGGATTAGTCGGTTTATATATATATATATATATATATATATATATATATATATATATATATGGGAAGGGATATTGCACCAAACTTATTGCATCAATTGCTGCACCAAACAATCTCAACTGCACATTTATTTCTATCATGTGGTTATAAAGCATTCCATAAAGTTGTTGCCACGTCAGCATACTTTATAACCACATGATTGAAATAAATGTGCGGTTGAGATTGTTTGGTGCAATAATTGATGCAATAAGTTTGGTGCAATATCCCTCCCCTATATATATATATATATATATATATATATATATATATAGCAGCATCATATATATTGATTTCAAGTCCAAGCACATATTACATATATTAAATAGCAGCATCACATATATTGATTTTAAGTCCAAGCACGCACGCACACACACACACACACACACACACACACACACATATATATATATATATATATATATATATATATATATATATATATATATATATATATATATATATATATCAGCATTGTGCCTACACGTATATTAAACAATATTTTTTTGCAACCAGCACATAAAAGATAGCAGCATCCCATTAAACACCTAAAAAAAGCAGCTGCCAGCACATAAAAAACAGTGTATATATATAACAGCACTGCGCACTTGGGTTGGGAAGACAAAATTGTTTTAAAAGCAACACTGTTGCTAAAAAAAACTTTGGGAAGACACAATAGCTTTAAAAGCAGCACTGTCAGACTTGGGAAGCCTTTGCATAGGGAGCAAATATTAGCTTCAAAAGCAGCATTGTGCAAAAAATAAATTTCAACAAAGAAAAAAATCCAAAAAAAATGCAGAAGAAGGAAAAAGAAGAAAAACTGCTCTTGGGCGGAGGCGGCCCCCGGTGCCGCGGACGTCGGCGACGATCGGCGGAGGTGGGCGAGCCGTGGACGTCGGTGGAGGTGGGCGGCGGACGTCGGCGGCCAAGATGGTAAGCTTAGTTTTTTTTTCTTCTTCTTCTGCTGCGACTGCTATCTCTGCTGTTTTTCTCTTCTTTTTTTAACTGGGAGTCGGCCGACTATGACCGCCTGGAAGCTCCTCCGATTTTTTCGGCCGACCAGCATAAAAACGAGTCGTCGTCGGCCGAATAGCGACTAGGCAGCCAACTAGTCGGCCGACTAGCCGATTTTTGCAACACTGGTCCTGGTGGCGGCATTTGATAGAAAATACGATTTGTCTCGTATCTACGACACGGTCGTTGGCGTATATCGTGCAAATCAATGCGACAAATCTCATAAGAACCACTTTTGAGCCTTTAAGGCTATGAGTGATGAGATCGATCGCGTATTACCTCTAACAACGGATATCAATAAAGCGAGGGCGCAACGTGAGCAGCTTCATGTCATGGCATATCTTGTCTCTCTGTCCTAATGCGGACTCTGCTCGCTTTCAGATCATTGATGGGTCTAATGTTCCATCTCTGTTGGAAGCGCACAATCGTGTCCTTCGGATAGCGAAAGTCGTTGAGGCCACTCCGGGTGATTCTCCTGCTGATCGATCTACTCTTGGTCGTGGTGGACGACGTAGTGGCCGAAATGCTGGTCGCGATAGGAGACGAGGCAATGGTAGTCGTGATGGAGGAAGACCGTGCACATGCTTCAACTGTGGTCAGCACGGCCATTTCCAGTGGCAATGTCATAAAGCACCTGTCGCCAGCATCACATCAGATGTTCCTGATGATGGTGTTCAATCTGTCTAGATGACCGCAGTCATATACAGATTTTTTTTACTTCCAAGCTCAACGTCGTGGTGAAACATCTGCATCTAGATCCACAGTCGGGTACTCAATGGCATATGTGGTGAGGTCGAAGCAGTGGATGATTGACTTTGGTGCGTCTTCTCACATGACTGGCGACGCAGGTATAATACGCAATTATGTATCGATGGATCGTGTTTCCAACATTACTGTTGTCAATGGTGGTTCACTAACAGTCCGTGGACGAGAAAGTGCCCGTCTTTCTTCTGGACTGTTACTCAATTTCGTATTACATATACCGAAAATCCGTTCAGTTTGCTTTCAATTAGTCAGCGTACTCGCGATTTACATTGCTCGATAACATTTTTCATGATAGTTGTATTTTTAGGACCTAAAGACTGGAAAGACTATTGGTAAGGGACACGTAGCTGGAGGCTTGTACCTGTTTGACATATTTTTTTCTGTTGTATGTGCTGGTGTGAAACTCGATCCTTTCGAGTTACATTATCAGTTAGGACACCCATCAATCCAAGCTCTCCAGAAAATGTACCCATCTTTAGTTCCTCGTTTTCATTTTGAGTCGTATCGTTTGGCTAAGCATCACCGGATTCCCTATCCGATGAGTCATAATAAAATTGCATCTGCTACTTTTGAGTTGGTGCATTCTGATGTATGGAAACCTTATCTGATTTAATCAATAATAGATTCAAGTACTTTCTTACATTTGTTGATGATTGCTCACGTGCCATTTGTTTATCTGATGAAAAATCGGTCTGAATTAGTTGACATTTGGTATAATTTTCATACCGAAATCAAAACACAATTTGGTGTTCCGATTAAATGCCTTCGAAGTAACAATGATCGTGAGTATGTATCTCGTGAGTTCACTACTCATCTGTCCCACAATGGCATCATCCACAAAACTTCCTGCCCTTGCACACAGAGCGCAAGAATCGACATCTCTTAGAAATAACGTGTGCTCTTATGTTTCAAGCACGTACTCCCAAAAAAATTTGGTCAGATGCGGTTCTTAAAGCTTGATATCTTATTAATCGCATACCATCATCCGTTTCCAATGGTACTACTCCCTTTTTCCGGTTATATTTCGACCGAGAGCCGTTTTCTCTACCTCTTAAAATTTTTGGTGGTTTGTGCTATGTTCGGAATATCTGACCGACTCTTTCTAAATTAGATTCTAAGACAATTCAATATGTTTTCCTTGGGTATCCTAAAGATCAGAAAGGGTATCGGTATTTTTTCCCTACCTTGAAGAGGTATTTTTTTCTATCGAAATATTACCTTCGTTGAAACCACATTTCCTTCGCTTCCACAAACTACGGGTCCAGTTCCCCATGTTTATCCAGAAGAGGACTTCTTGTTGTTTCATGTTCAAACACAAGTCAACAACCCCCCGTAAGGGTGCCCTTCCCTACCGAGCCAGTATCACGGTCCGATGGTCCGCAAACACCGGTTTAGTCAGTGCCGACATTGTCCGAACGAACATTGCAGATAGTACCCATGGTCACAGAAAAATCGTCCTCTTCTAGTTCCACTCGCCTCTGTCTGTTCCACCAGCTCGACCTCGTCGTACATGTCATCATCCCTTGTATGTTGACAACTAGAAAGGGCTCACGAGCCACACTCAGTCCTTGGTAGCTACTATTGATGGGATTCAAATTCACAATACTACCAAGGAGGGTCTCAAACATCCGATTTGTGTGCTGCAATGGAAGAGGAGATGAAAGCGCTCCGGAAAAACCATACTTAGGACTTGGTAGATTTACCTACTATTAAGCAGGCAGTAGGTTGCAAATGGGTGTTCATGATTAAGGTGAAACCGAATGACACTCTTGATCGCCAAAAGGTCCGTCTGGTGGCTAAAAGATATTCTCAGGCCTATGGTGAGGATTATTTTGAGATCTTCTCTCCAGTTGCCATGATGACGTATGTGCGTATACGCTTGGCCTTAGTTGTTCGCTATGACTGGCTATTGTATCAGCTGGATATCAAGAATGTATTTCTCCACGGAGATATTGAAAAAGAAGTGTATGTGGTGCAACCTCCTAGGTTCCTTGCAACGGAGGGTAAACTATGTCATTTGCAGAAGGCCCTCTACGGTCTCAAACAATGACCTCGTGCGTAGTTTGGTCGATTTACACAAATTGTTACTCTGTTTGGCATGTGTCAGTCAAAGATGGATCATTCGATATTCTATCGACAGTCATCAGGTGGAAGGATAATACTTGGTATCTATATTGATGACATTGTGATCACGGGAGACGACGGCTAAGGTATTGCAGGACTAAAAAAGTTTCTGGGAGAACAATTTCAGACCAAGAATATTGAATCATTGAACTACTTCTTGGATATTGAAGTCACACGGGATAAACATGACATTGTAATGTCTCAGAGGAAGTATGTGCTGGACATACTAAATGATGCAGGAATGATGGAAGCCAAGGGAGCAACCTTACCCATGGATCCAAGAGCAAAATTACTCCCAGATGAGGGGATCTTGATGACCAATCCAGATCAGTATCATCGAATGGTTGAAAAACTCACTACTTTGCGGTCATGACTCAACCGGACATTTCCTTCGTCGTGAGCGTCGCAAGTAGATTTATGGCTTTTCCACGAGTTCCACTGGTAGGCAGTTCTCAGAATTCTGCACTATCTAGTCCAGAATCCGAAAAAAGAAATTCGGATGGGGAATTATAGACACTCGTATTGAGTGCTTTACCGATGCTGACTAGAGTGCAAGCCTGAAAGATAGACGGTCTACGTCTGGCTACTCGATATTTATTGGCAGAAACTTGATATTATGGAAGAGCAAGAAGCAGAGTGCGATAGCAATCAAGTTCGGAAGCAAAAGATCGAGCCATTGCTCATGGCACAGCAGAAGTGTTATATCTGAAGCATCTTCTACAAGAGCTGGGAGAAGAAGCAAGATCTAAAGTAGCAGACATGTGTGATAACCAGTCTGCTATCCATATTGCTACCAATCATGTATTTCAGAAAGGACGAAGCACATCGAAATCGACATGCACTTTGTCCATGATGAGTATAAAAAGGGGATTATAAATTTTTACCACGTGAGGACCGGTGATCAGATAGCTGGTATCTTCACAAAGTCTCTTTTAGGTCCTCGAGTTCAACTTTTGTGTAACAAACTGGACATGATTGACATCTATGCTCCAGCTTGAGGGAGAGCGTTAAGTATTAGTAGTATTCGGCTTTAGTCCACATCGGTTAGAATAATAGTTAACACTCTCCCTCAAGCTGGAGAGGTAAACCCCTCTCACTATTATTCTAACCGATGTGAGGACTTTAGTAGTATTGGGCTTTAGTCCACATCGATTATATATATAGGAGAGGTAAACCCCTCTCACTATTATTCTAACCGATGTGGACTAAAGCCCAATACTACTAACACTTAACACTCTCCCTCAAGCTGGAGCATATATATATATATATATATATATATATATATATATATATATATATATATATAACTCTCATTAATAATAATCATCCAGCTATTCCCCTCTACAGAGAATTTCAAAAACGCAGGTCGCATCAACAGAATTGAGTATTGTTCTCAACTCACACTTGAGCCAGTCTTCTCAATCTCCTGCAACATTTCCAAACTCTGCAATGTTGCTCTTACTATAGCACTCGTTTTCATTTCTTAGTTAAATATTGCAGTTTTTCCATCAATATGGCAGTTATTCAATAAATATGATCTTGCCACTAGCTAACAGTTTACATGACTTGAATTCTTCCGTCTTTTTCTCTTTTTCTTGGGAGCCTTAATAAAAATGTATAGATCATAGTACTCGAATAACATTTTGTGATATAATTACAATCTATAGCTAGCTTATCACCATTTTCAAGGGATTTTTATCTCAGTTTTGATAATCTCTACTAGATTTTTTTATTGGTAGTCTAACAAGTCCCTCACAACCTCAATAGCAACCACATCACAGATAGTGATACCATCTTAGAAGTAATAGTAATGAAGCCTTCACAATTATAAATCCAACTCAGATAGCAGCAGTTTGCATCTAGTGCTCTGACTTCTCTTTGATACCAGCCAGAAAAGTGTGTGCCGAAACAAGATCCGCTCTGATGGATCCAGGATTGTTTATTTTGGATTAACTTACTAGTTTATTTTGAATCAATTGAATTATAAGGCTTTAGATTTGAGTTCAAAAAGTAAGAAACCGTATTTGGTTTGGACAAGACTCGACCACGGTTTGGATAAGACTCGAACAAGATTACTTGATGTTTACAATTACTTAAATTTGGATACCACTCTCCATGCTGAGTTGCTTACAGATTTCCCTGGTCAAATTAGCAGTATTGCTTGCTCTTAAGGCCACTAGAGCAGTGAGAACAACATGTGGTACTTTAATAACCACACGTGGCAAGAGTAATTATCTTTATTTTAATATAGTCATGACCTTACATTGAGGGAAGAAATTGAGTGATTATTATATTCATAACGCTACATATAGTCAATGACAATATTTATTCCTTACGAGCAATTCTGCATCCTTTCACTGAAATGAATTCTTCTTGTACTTGGAACCTGATGAGAATTCATTCCTACTGGACAGGAATCAAGATCTAAGCAAAATGACCATCACACCATATTAGTTCGGAAACAAGGTTGAACAGCACAATTCATCCATTTTGAATTACGTTAACTCTTAGTTGCAAGTTGCAAACAAAATTGAACTAACCTGAAGATGGTGATCGTTCGTCAATTTACTCAAAAAAGTCTAGCAATTAAGCCGGAAAAGAAAGGTGTTAGATGATTTCATTCAGTACTTTAAATTAGATGATTCCATTCACTACGTCAAGTTTGAGTGTTTCTTGGGTAGCCAACATTTAGTGTTCTAGTTCTTCTATTAAATGAATCCACGTAATGTAATACATCTTTAATGTCCCTGATGTAATGTATTGCACTAACGTCATTTAGTGTAGTGTGTCCTACCAAACCCAATCCCAGCAAAGCATGGGTCAGATTAGGTAGCTAGAAGACCAATATAAACAATTCAAGGTAGGTTACCCCTCAGTACGATGTGTTGCCTTTAGAACATGCCCTCACAGTGTTAATTGAGCATATGTTGTTGTCAAAGTAACTTGTTGCATAGGACAACCTGCTGCATCAATGTGGGTTAGGGAACTGGCTTGTAGATAAGGAGGCAAACAGTTATATGATGTGAATGGAAGAGGGAAATTAGGTGAAAACGGGACAGACAAGGGAATCTTTTGTCATCTCTGATATTTTTTCTGATGGTAAATGGATTCCACTGGATATTGACTAGGACTAGAGAGGGTGGCCTTTTGGATGATTTGGGCAAGTCATTAATTCATCTATGATTCGGAGAATTGATAGGGCGAGAAGGAGATTTCTTTGGAAATGAGTCATGAAGCAAGGTGAAGTATAATACAACACGGTAAGGTATGCAAGAAAAAAGTGTTGCATTCTAGGCGTGGTCAACTTGTGAAACATGAATCATGCATTAATAGGCAAATGGTAATGGAATATTGAAGTGCACAAAAAATAACCTTGTTAAATTATGATTTAGGTTACTAGGGAGAAGATCGGGTGTATAGAATGTTGACCATAATGCTTAAGTAAATTACGATTCAGATAAAAGGTTGTGAGGTTTACAAACTTTTTCACAGGAGATGCTTTCGCCTTACATAAAAGCAAACTAGATCACCTTCTCAGAAGACAGCACGGAGGAACCTTTTAGATACGACTTGCCGGCCCTTTACAAGGAAGCTTGGAGCAAAAAAGATTCAGTTGCACTTCAGTAGAGGGTATATGGAAATAATGATTACACCCTGAGGAACCCCCAGAGTAAGGAATAGCGGGAGGAGGTAGGGACAAAAGGGTTACAAAATATGATTGCGGCTGAATCTAGCTTCAGAGAAATTACATGATGTTTGGAGACAGATAATTCATTACCTCATTTTTCTCGTCACATTTCAACCAATTATGCCTTCAAGGGAAGCAACAAATAAGACCAAGAAGTTTGCAAGATTTTCGGCTCACATGACCACAATGGAAGGCACCATGTTCTGCTCTCACTCTTGACTAGACAGGGACTGGAACTGGATTAAGATGTAAATCTAATATATATTTATGGCATTAGATGTAAAGAGGAAACTGGTACTACCTCAGTAGTTATGTTGTGTAAAGATGTAAATCTAAAACTACAAAAATTAAAGGATCAAGAACTAGATGGTGGAACGTGCCTAGACAGAATTACAGGCAGTCTTAAGATGACTCGCCAAGAAAGAGAAAGATTGAAGAGGGAAACTAATATAATAGGGATCTTATCTATAGTTGCACATAGAAAACACTAGCAGTAAGTAAATAAGGTCCTTGAAGAAGTAAAAGACTAATTGTCCTCTGAAGAGGGTAGATAGAATCATGAAGTCCAAATGGTAGCTATAAACTAAAAAACAAGTTTAACTCAGAAAATGTAGGCATAATGTAAACAGTGAAACATACATAATAGAAAATAAGTAAGTATTAAAAATGAGAGTAAATATTAGGAAGATATAAATTTAGTAGAATAATCTACAATTAACTACATGACAATTTATATAACCTTTGTAAGACAAAAGTACAAATAGAGTAGAGAAATACAATATATTTAAAGGGAAGACCAAAGAGTTTAATTAAATAGGAAACTTGAAAGTGGTGGGATTACTTACTAGTGATGAGAACTGAATAGGAGAATTAGTTGGAAAGGATATTGCAATTGTCCTATCTAGCTAGAAAATTTGCAACATTTCAAGTTACGCCACTATTATAATTGAAGCCACAGAAACATTACAATACTTCAACTCACACCAATATTTGCAATAGTGGCAAGTGGCAACATATAAAGTTGATAGCTATTAAAAATTACATGTCTTCATAAAAAGGTTATATCCCAAATTCCCAATCCTATCCTAGAACAACTATAATATAATTAAGCGAAGTAGATTTAGGTGATCAAACTCTAGAAGTTTCACTATGGATTAGAGAGGAATAATAGACTGCTCCATTGTTGAAAAAACACATAAGTGTAGCGATCTGGACCCAAAATCATTTCATTCTAACTAGAAAACAACATTGGTTGCATGAGACAATCTCACATGGAATGCATGTACATAATTAGCCCTTCCACTTGGGGGAGAAACCTAAGTCGAGCATAGGTTGATCCAGTTCGAGAGAGATCCAAAACATATCTAGATTAAAGGAGCATGTAACGTTAGAGGACCTTTTGGACAAGTATTCCAGTGAATCCAACTTGTAGAACTTCTGTAGGACCATCATTTTTCTGCCTGGACCTTTTTTGTTGGAGGATGTTAAACAATTGAACCTTTTGGTAGTTCCTTACCATCTTCAAACAAGTCCAACAAAGGTGTTGTTAGAATCAAAGTGCCACGTGCAAGGTTGTAAAAGTCGCTAGGTGCTAGTCGGGCAGACACCGAACGCCTAGCACCTAGAACGCTTAGGCGTCCGCCTAGTTCTAAGCGGTTCAAAATAAATTAAAAAAACCATGCTAAAAATTGCAACAATTGTCCATAAAACCGAAAACATGCATAGTCGAATGTTGGGGGGGGGGGGGGGGGGGGGGGGGGGACTATAGGGCATCGTACGAGCACCGGGCGCCTAGGTGCCGCTTACGTGACCGCCTAGGCCGATTTTTAGAACACTATTCACGCGCAAGAGACAAGGTATACCTAGTATTTAATGCTCAAGGGGCAAGGTGCAAGGTACACCTAGCGCTCGAGACACAAGGCGCATGGCATGGCACACACCTCGTGGAAGCAAGGCACACCTTCCTTTTAATTTATTTTAGAACTATACAAACATATATTAAATATATAATAAAATAACAATATCTTAATCAACAATTTTTTTATCTAACTTAAAAGAAAAATTGAAAATGACCTGAGCAGGGCTGTTGAACTTTCGCAGTGACGAGTCATCTATATAGGAGGATCAACGACAGGGAAGGTTTACTGGATACGGAGAGAATCATCGACTGACTGTAGTCTCGTGTTCAATCCGTACTTGGACAGGAGGTCATAAAACCCAGGTTGAAAGAAAAAAGAATTTCGAATAGAAAATGGTAAAATAGAAAGAAAAAAAACTCATCTAAGGAAAGTTACAAGCTTCTACTTTAGAGGTTCATGGGTGGAGGAAAATCAGTGGCAATAGTAAATGTAAATAAATAAAAACATGGAGAAAAAGACTTTAAAAAGGGAACATAGATTTTAAAACATTGCCAAATTATTGAAACTAACTTGAATCCCTTCCCCAACAGGACATGCTGGAATTCAGAAAGGAGAGATTTTGACAATCGTTGCTTGGACGCTACACCAGGCACCAACAGAGGAAGGGGAACACTAATTGCAGGAAATAGAAAAGGAGGGTTGAGAGATGAAGGAAGGTCGATAAAGAATTGGAAAAGTAGGGTTCTGGTGATTATGGTAATGGATGAGGTATGATTTTTGGTTAGTGGGCGAGATAGGGTACATATTAGGAGTTCAATAAGTTAGAATTGAGCTAAGACAAAATAAAATCCACAACTCCCTATTGAGTTCCGGGGGGTAACGCCTCAATGTGCCAAGCACGTCTAAGATACACAAAGGCATGTACCTCGGTGAAGTTGAGTGTCTTGCACCACGACGAAACGCCTTGGCTGCACCACGCATGCCTCGCACGTGCGGCGTCCACCCCAATGGGCCATTGACAACAGTGGTTAGGATCGAAGCATAGTCCCGTATCCCATCTTATTACTCTTCAGGGTGACATGCTCAATGTGCTCTTGGACATACTAGTTGTAGGTTGTGGGGATCACGCACATAATATGTTTGAAACTTTTATCATGAGATGGTATCCAGGTCTAGAGAATAGCTCTTGCACACTCCTCAGGCATTCACAATATACATTCTCGAAGTTGCCATGTATGCTAATGGTATATCAAAAGACTATCCCAATGCCAAAAGGCTAGAGGGTCAAGAAGTACACATCCTTATATATGATATCAGTATATAAGGAGGTTATTGGAATCTAAGTTATCAATCACCATACACTTCCTAAGTTCTGGGGAAAGAAATTGACTTTGCATACAATAAAATTAGACCACAACAAATATAAATTTCTATCAGCGTCAACTTCTAACATTTCTCAGTTGCATAATGAAGTTTTTATGAGATATTGCAACACATCCATGCTATTAAGCAGATTTTCTTCAAATTAGAATAGTATATATGCATCCATGTTTATAGCATCCATAGGATATCAAACAAAAATTCAATGGTTAAAAAGCTAGAAGAACATAACCACGAAATTACCTCAATATAGTAACAAGTCTCCTCCAACAGCCCCATTCTTCAATAGCCAAGATAGCTAGGGTCCCCAACATACTCCGCGATCTGCTCGAGCTTAACATTGATCAGAGCGTGGCTGTCGGCATCCCTGACCGTCCCAGTCTCCTCCTCGGCGTTCCTCTTCACCAGACTCCCGTAGACCCCCTTGTGCTTCCCGTAGAGCACGAGCACGGACCCCCCACACTTCGGCAGCGCCGTCTCGAGCATCTCCTGGTCCACGCCCTGCACGAGGTCCCCGCTCCCGTCCATTGATATGTCACACGTGGTCGGCCCCACCACATCCACCACCTCCCCCTTCTTCAGATACAGCTTCCCCCTCTTCAAGTCCTTGCTGACGACTCGCACCCTAATGTGGCTCCTCAGCCACCGCACCGGGCCGTCCCTCCGGTGCGACCTGTTGCTGTTCTCCTCCCTCCTGCTCTCCCTCCTCTCCTTCCTATCAGCATTCACCGAAGCCTTCTCCGGGATCTTCTCCAGAGGCTTCGCGTTGCTCTTCTTGACCGAGAACCCAACCTCCCCCCTGCGCTTGGTGAGGTGCGCGGGGTTGTCGGCCGAGGGGGCGTACCCGAGGCCCTCAGTGCCGGCCCTGCGGTCGTACTGGACGGGCTTGGCGTCGCCCTTGGCGTTCCTCCCGATGCCCTTCCCCTCGGACCAGCCGTACCCCGCGAGCACGGCCGCCGCAAAGGATTCGATGGGGACGTCGTCGAACTCGTCCATGCCGCGGTCGTCAGGGAGGCTCTTCATGTCCTCGCGGAACCGCCGCAACGTCAGGTCCTTCTCGGTCTCGGCCTCGGCCTCCCGTTCTTGATTGGAGGACTGGCGGAGGGTGAGGCCGTAGGAGAGGGAGGAGGGGTCCTCCGGGGTGGGGTTGGTAGCGAGGACGAATTTAGTTTCGGGAGGGGGAGGGGAGGAGGTGGGGGAGGGGAGGAGGTTCTTCATCCGCTTGGTGCCGGCGCCGCGGCGGAAGTCGGAATTGGGGATCGGGGGGATGACGGGCCGGGCGGGGCCCGGGGGAGCGGGCGCGGCGGAGGGATCGAAGACGGTGAGGAATTGGGGTTTCGACTCGTCGGCATCGGCAGCGGCGGAGGAGGAGGATTCTAGTGGTCGTTTGGGTGGGTGGGGGCGGGAGGAGGAGGAGGGTTTGGAGGAGAAGGAGAAGGAGACCTTCTTCTCCTCTTTGCCCATCGTAAGAAGAAGTGGAGGGGACTGGAGAATTAGGGCTTCTTTCCGACTCGAAGGAAATCTAAAGCGTAATTGACCCGGAGCCGGATCCGAGTGTTTTTTAATTAGTAATTCCAGGCCTTCTTCCAGGAAAATACTCGGAACACGGTCATCAAGTTTTTCGTGTGGAAAATGTGTGGAAAAAAAATTAATTCCATGGAATTATTTTTCTAGGAAAAAAATTTTATGAAATTTTAAAAATTTTCATGGAAAACTTAATTTGGGTGTTTGATTAACATTATTTTCCACAGAAAATAGTTATTTTCCATGGAAAATGATATTTTCCTATGGGTTGGACAAGTTTCATTTTCCACCATTTTAGATGGAAATATGGAAAATGATAGTTTTTTGGAAAATAATTCCATGGAAAATATAAGCTATCAAACACTACAATTGGTGGAAAATTTGTGATGAAAATATTTTCCATGGAAAAATAGCCCAATCAAACACAGCCTAAGTTTTTTTTTTTGGCAATTTCTATTGGCACCTCAAGTTTTACGTGATGACACTCTAAATTTTTTTATTTTATTTACAAGTTTGTTATTCCAAATTTTTACTTGAGGACAACCCACATATTTAGACTTGGACTGCCAACTTATATTAGAATTGCCAAAAAGTAGACAATCATATATCTAAACAGAGAGTTTGGATTTGAACTGTCAACAAAGTTGACAGTCCTAACATAAAGTATGACGGTCAACTTTGTGGAAAGTCCTACTTTAGATTAGGACTGCAAATTTTGTTGCCAGTCCTATCAAGAGCTTCAACAGCTGCTCGTCCGAGGTCGGCTCCGCGGGGCGAGGAGGGAGAGGAAGAGGCCAAGGACGAGGAAGATGAAGAGGGTCCAGAGGAGACGGAACGGGAGTGGTCTGGGTCTGTAGATAAGGTCCTTGGCATCGTCGAGGGACGAAACCCTAGGGATCGTCGTTGACATCATCGAGGGGTGGTGGAGTTAGGAATTTTCTTTCTCTTTTTCTGGCCGAGATGGTCGACCGAGTCGGCCGCGTGCCACTCCGAATCATATGCTGGGGCAGGCGGGGGTGTGCAGCGGAGAGTGGTGGGCGGGGGGAGCGTGAGGAAGAGCGGCGGTAGGACGGTCAAAAGAGTGACAGTACTATAAGAGATTAGGACTGTCAGTTTTGTTGACCGTCCTAATGTGACGCCCAAGAACCAGAATACTGAAGAGCGGGGGACAGACACAGCCATCTACGTACATTGAAGTGTAACCCACCTCGATGTACGGTCACGACTGTCTAGATGCATGAGGGTTTAACTACAAGCCAACAGTCACTTATGGTCAAGAACAAGCCTAGTGTCTCAATCTCAAGCAAGCAAGTAAATGTAACAAGATGGTAGATCATCAGACATACAAAGTAAGACGTCCCATGCATTACATATTCAGATGATCATGAAGCTAGTCATACAAAACACGAAGACTAGCAAGAGTTTAAGTCATACATGATGTCACGCCCCGCTCCCATAGGAGCGATCGTCCTCGCTAAGGCGTGATGCCGCACGAGCCTAGATTGCGCTCGTGCAAGGCGGGTTCCATAACGGCCGATTACAGCGGCTGCGACGGGGTCGTCGCACAGAAGTCCCATGCAGAGACATTGATTTATAGCAGCGGAATTAGAACCAAAACACAAGTTACTCAAAGAAGCTCTTTATTGATATTGAACAAAGGTTACATTGGGGGCGCAAGGCCAATATTACAATCACTCAAGTTCACTCTTCTCACATTTTACAAGTTCACTCAGCTCTCTCTCATCTCTCAATTTCAAGTCTTGATCCAGCGGAAGCTTCGGAAGGCGATGTCCATACATTATGTCCTGTATAAGTCTTTTCTCCATGCGGCCGCACGCTTCGAATCGCCAAGGAACTCCGTGCCTCGACGCATCCAAGCGAGCTCCGCGCCACGAGCTTCTACCTGTGCCTGCACATGTAAACTATGTGGGTGTCAGTACCACTGTACTGGTGGAGTGAGCTCCTCGCCCACCCATACAAAACCTACACGTTCATTTACTTTGTGCAGCTTAAAACCCTTTCTCTTGTCTTTCTAGTCTTGCCTTAGGTTCAGTTTTAGGACCCGCGCCTTGGCGCATCTTGTGTGTCAAAACCATCCCGTGCTTGTAAGGTCAACGTTACTCATACTTTGCCTCTAGACCACTTCTCGTGCCACAACGTTAACCTATCAGGTCGTGCTTGCCTTTCGGCCAAAATCAGAGACGCAACTACGCGGTAGTACCCAATTTCCTTACGACCGTGCCATAACTCCTTTGTGCCGTGCCTCGCATTTCGAGGCCGTGCCCAATAACTCACGTAACTTCAAGACAACTGCCCTATGGTCCTTCTTGACTTAACTCGAAGCAGTTCAAGTCTAACTCATGTACTCTATCTAGCGACTTATCATTCGACGCCACATCCCGTGCCGAAGCACGCCGCCTTCGTCGTTGCCCAATCTCAGGTCCAGATATTGTGTCTTTCTTTCTGCATTACTACATACATATTCAATTCAACTCAATCCAAAGGCATACACGCGGTTAGCCGCTATCTGCCGACATCTATATGAACTTGGTCACTGGCTCCCAGAGCCATAGTGGACTCCTCTTTCTTTTATTAGACGGGCGTCCCTTTCAGCGTAAGGTAGCTAGCCCCGCTGCAAGTCCCCGCCTAACCCGTGCAAAGCACAGTTTATCTTTTGTTCCCCAATGCCCGCAACGGTCCCGTGGCCTCGGGCTTGCCGTGCGGGGGAACTTTCACCCTGTCGACAAGTTGCATGTTTCCCAATGCCCGCAGCGGTTCCGAGGCCTCGGGTTTGCCGTGCGGGGAAACTCACTTTGTCGACAAGTTGTCCAATGACCATGCAAGACGCGATCGACACTTTCCAAATCTGAGTCCGCCACGACGACCTATAGACGCGGGCATCCTTCCTTCTTCTGAAACCGCCTCGACGACCTATAGTCGCGAGGCCTCGCCGACCTGTAGTCGCGAGCATAATCCTCTCTTGTCCCTTTCTCCAAACTTAATAAATCAACCGTGGCCCGTGCCTTAAAACACTAGGACAGTGCCATCGTGCCTCAATCCGACTTCTGTTCTACGTGACGTTATCGCCTAAGTCATACTTTATATGACGGGCCTTGGGATCGTGGGACTATTTAACCTGTCAACCGCAGAATGAGCGGGACAGCACTTGGAATAACTTAGGTCGACCGGCATAACTTTGCCTAACTTACTCAGCCTACAACTTAACGGGCAAAGGCTGCGTCGAGCCTTGCTTCGAGGGAACGTGCCGTACACGTACTCACTTTTGGACGACCAAGTCATTAGGGTGCTTAGACTTACGCCAGCAGTCATGCGACGCAACTTAACTCTTGGGCAAGTCAGGGCTATGCCAAACCCTGGACGATGGGACCGTACATACTTTATGAAGCATTTGTGCGGGCGACGCCTATGACTTAGACTGCGATCATAACTTGCCTACTCTTCCAACTTCCTTCTCCCAAGCCACGGGACGAAGGACCGAGTGTCATTTTCAAAGCACAACGTGCATCAATTCTAAGCCGACCATTGGACGTTTTCATGTTCTAACTCGATTCAAACCGTCGGGATTATTCCCTTAGCTATGTGGATGCGTAGCTTTTATTATCAAGCCTAACTTGTGCAAGTTGAAAACACGATTTATTATGTGAAGGCAAAGATGAGGAGAGTTCACCGAAACTACCCCACCTGAGCGATGTCTTCAAACGGCCGTTACAAGGCCAAGTCCGAACGCCGTCGGCGTTTCGATTCCTCCGATTGACTGAGCGGGACGGGGCACTACAACATACACCACTCAGAACAAGTCTCGTCCTCGAGACTTACTGAGTACTTATTCACTTATCACTTTACTTGCCTTTCTAGAACTCTCGCATACACTACGCCTATGCGTTTCCTCAATCCGAGCCACGCTCGCACTACCCTTAATCTTTTCTTCGAATCTCTATTTCAAAATCCTCAACACTTTTCCATTCCTCAAGTCTCACTTTATTCAACATATCACTTGGTTGGATCGTGCACATATTCTAGGCGTCCCCAAAATACATGCATTTCAGCCAAGCCTTGTGATAGAGAATCCGCCATCGCCACTCGAGTCGGATTCGTGCACGTATTCAAGCGTCCCTGATATACATGCATCTCAACCGAGCTCGCGAGTGGTGCCACCATAACTTCTATCGCTTTGCGCCGGGACGTCCGCCTATTCGCTAGGCTATGTCTTTTGGCTAAAGTCATTCGTCAGTATTGGAATCATAGTTCCCAAACAACAATATCAACACTGACCCCATCCTAAGGTCAAACCAAGTTGATAGTACGGGTTTTCTACCCAAGCTCGCATCACTCCGATTTCTAAACATCGAGCATCGATTTCCTACGCACATCCCAACATTCGTCGTACGGGGTCCGAGTAATTCGGTAAAGCCATCCTACAACAACTCGCGTTCGACCAAATTCTCCGACGTATCAATATCGTTCGTTCAATAAACCATTTCGTATAGTCTATCTCTTCGAACACGTTCGACATAATCTGCCTATCAAATCCTTCCAATTCAAGCACGTTACTACGTAATTCGCCGCTAAACCATAATCCACATTTTACATTTCCGAAGTCGTCTATTCCAATTCACGAAACCGATCACAAGGTCGTCTAGCTTAACAACGTGTTGCGTCCCGATCTCACGCGAGTCAGATTAACCGCGGTGGGCATGAATCACCATGCACGCTCCCGCGAGATAGTCATTCTCATCGGGACGTAACTCTTGTTTTGTGTCTAGACTAATTCATTCTCGATGCGCGGATTGGACCTACTCAATCCCCAAGTTCATTTCATTCATCGATCACAAGTCAAAACATCCTCGAATCTTCCTTCGCATCAAACCGACAAGTCGAGACAATCAAAGTTGCCGCGTCCTGATCTTCCGAGTCCGATTGTTCCCGCGACATGAATCACCATGTCTGCGCTCACGCGGAACGATCGCCTCAAATCCGACGCAACGCATGTGCGAGGCTAAAGTTGTGCTCGCGCAAGACAAGAATGTCGACGTTGTGGTTATTCGCGTAACCATCAAGACACCTTCATTTGCATCTAACATTCATCTCAACCAAAGTCCTAAGTATTGCATCCAACCGAACCATAACACTTGCACGATCGTCCTTTGCCGAGTCAGAGTACCCCCGAGTTATCGCATATCGATCTTTGATACGCCTCAATACCATCGACGATATTCGTAACCTGACGATCTTCCTTTGCAACCAATTTCGAGTCGTGCGAATGATGTTATCGTCCAACTGGATAGTCTCCTCGACATTCATAACACCAATTCCGATCATTTTCCCTCGAATCATGTACGATATCAATTTCCTCCAACCAATTTCACGTATTCTTCATCCGTCCATCTTAAGTCATCAACCAACTTATTTTCCTCAATTCACATCGTTCGACATCCCTGAGCCTATCGCATACACCACTCAGGAATGAAGTTATTCAACCAATCCTCAACTTATTATTTGATTCAAAATCGACTTCTTCGAATCCCGTTCGAACCATTCCTCAAAACCCAAGCACGCTTATCTATATCGCACCGACGATATCGTCGCTCGATAGCACCCCTATCGATATTCATCTTACTTTTACTCAATCGAGTTCAACTCATTCTAGCTCGATGCTATTCAATTCCCGCACTCGACTTTTCTAAGGTCGACGCAACTTTGGTGTATATGCCCAGCCCGACTTAGCCAACCGTGCCTACGTAAACCATCTTTTTATTTTCTTATCAAAAACTGTTCACCTATGTTTTACAAAATAGATAGACTTATTGTATGGACATCTCGTGGGACAATTGAGAGAGAGCGCACCAACGATATCAACTTTGCAGAAGCAACAGAGTTTGCGGAAACGACGAGTTAAAGAATTCAATCGGTTATCCAAGGACGTAAAGCCGTGCTCTGATACCACTATGTCACGCCCCGCTCCCATAGGAGCGATCGTCCTCGCTAAGGCGTGATGCCGCACGAGCCTAGATTGCGCTCGTGCAAGGCGGGTTCCATAACGGCCGATTACAGCGGCTGCGACGGGGTCGTCGCACAGAAGTCCCATGCAGAGACATTGATTTATAGCAGCGGAATTAGAACCAAAACACAAGTTACTCAAAGAAGCTCTTTATTGATATTGAACAAAGGTTACATTGGGGGCGCAAGGCCAATATTACAATCACTCAAGTTCACTCTTCTCACATTTTACAAGTTCACTCAGCTCTCTCTCATCTCTCAATTTCAAGTCTTGATCCAGCGGAAGCTTCGGAAGGCGATGTCCATACATTATGTCCTGTATAAGTCTTTTCTCCATGCGGCCGCACGCTTCGAATCGCCAAGGAACTCCGTGCCTCGACGCATCCAAGCGAGCTCCGCGCCACGAGCTTCTACCTGTGCCTGCACATGTAAACTATGTGGGTGTCAGTACCACTGTACTGGTGGAGTGAGCTCCTCGCCCACCCATACAAAACCTACACGTTCATTTACTTTGTGCAGCTTAAAACCCTTTCTCTTGTCTTTCTAGTCTTGCCTTAGGTTCAGTTTTAGGACCCGCGCCTTGGCGCATCTTGTGTGTCAAAACCATCCCGTGCTTGTAAGGTCAACGTTACTCATACTTTGCCTCTAGACCACTTCTCGTGCCACAACGTTAACCTATCAGGTCGTGCTTGCCTTTCGGCCAAAATCAGAGACGCAACTACGCGGTAGTACCCAATTTCCTTACGACCGTGCCATAACTCCTTTGTGCCGTGCCTCGCATTTCGAGGCCGTGCCCAATAACTCACGTAACTTCAAGACAACTGCCCTATGGTCCTTCTTGACTTAACTCGAAGCAGTTCAAGTCTAACTCATGTACTCTATCTAGCGACTTATCATTCGACGCCACATCCCGTGCCGAAGCACGCCGCCTTCGTCGTTGCCCAATCTCAGGTCCAGATATTGTGTCTTTCTTTCTGCATTACTACATACATATTCAATTCAACTCAATCCAAAGGCATACACGCGGTTAGCCGCTATCTGCCGACATCTATATGAACTTGGTCACTGGCTCCCAGAGCCATAGTGGACTCCTCTTTCTTTTATTAGACGGGCGTCCCTTTCAGCGTAAGGTAGCTAGCCCCGCTGCAAGTCCCCGCCTAACCCGTGCAAAGCACAGTTTATCTTTTGTTCCCCAATGCCCGCAACGGTCCCGTGGCCTCGGGCTTGCCGTGCGGGGGAACTTTCACCCTGTCGACAAGTTGCATGTTTCCCAATGCCCGCAGCGGTTCCGAGGCCTCGGGTTTGCCGTGCGGGGAAACTCACTTTGTCGACAAGTTGTCCAATGACCATGCAAGACGCGATCGACACTTTCCAAATCTGAGTCCGCCACGACGACCTATAGACGCGGGCATCCTTCCTTCTTCTGAAACCGCCTCGACGACCTATAGTCGCGAGGCCTCGCCGACCTGTAGTCGCGAGCATAATCCTCTCTTGTCCCTTTCTCCAAACTTAATAAATCAACCGTGGCCCGTGCCTTAAAACACTAGGACAGTGCCATCGTGCCTCAATCCGACTTCTGTTCTACGTGACGTTATCGCCTAAGTCATACTTTATATGACGGGCCTTGGGATCGTGGGACTATTTAACCTGTCAACCGCAGAATGAGCGGGACAGCACTTGGAATAACTTAGGTCGACCGGCATAACTTTGCCTAACTTACTCAGCCTACAACTTAACGGGCAAAGGCTGCGTCGAGCCTTGCTTCGAGGGAACGTGCCGTACACGTACTCACTTTTGGACGACCAAGTCATTAGGGTGCTTAGACTTACGCCAGCAGTCATGCGACGCAACTTAACTCTTGGGCAAGTCAGGGCTATGCCAAACCCTGGACGATGGGACCGTACATACTTTATGAAGCATTTGTGCGGGCGACGCCTATGACTTAGACTGCGATCATAACTTGCCTACTCTTCCAACTTCCTTCTCCCAAGCCACGGGACGAAGGACCGAGTGTCATTTTCAAAGCACAACGTGCATCAATTCTAAGCCGACCATTGGACGTTTTCATGTTCTAACTCGATTCAAACCGTCGGGATTATTCCCTTAGCTATGTGGATGCGTAGCTTTTATTATCAAGCCTAACTTGTGCAAGTTGAAAACACGATTTATTATGTGAAGGCAAAGATGAGGAGAGTTCACCGAAACTACCCCACCTGAGCGATGTCTTCAAACGGCCGTTACAAGGCCAAGTCCGAACGCCGTCGGCGTTTCGATTCCTCCGATTGACTGAGCGGGACGGGGCACTACACATGATCAACCCTAGGATTTGTCAATCATGTTACAGCCCTTAGGCGGACAGGAATGTAAATTTAACACGAGCTAACACTTGCTCGGCGGCTAATCGCCTCAAAAGAATAATTTATAATTTAGTGGGAGAGCAAAATAAAACCCATTCGTTGCCAGGGTTACATCTAGTGTTCACCATCTGGCTGGAAAGCTGGAGGATCCTCGGGTGCTACTCCGAAATCTGGCCATACAAAACCAGCTGGGTCAGACCCCAAAAAGAGCAAGTGCCACAAGGGAGGCTTCACTTAAGAACTAAAACCAGTATATTAGCACATAAATACATCAATGATAACGAAAGACATGAGTTAGAGGAACAAGGCGATAAGCGATAAGATAACTAAAGGACTATTCCAGTAACCAAGTTACAACCTGTAAACCAAACAAGGACCGGGGTTGTAACCCTTCACCTGAACAGAACTTAGTCTCTAACCAATTATCGAATAAGTAAAGCATAATAGTAACGTGCTGAGATAACCGTGTACTGGTCTTGCCTAGGCAAGACTAGACTAGACTCCATCCATTAATCACGGCTAAACAATGAGTACGGCTTGATACTTTAACTAACTAAGGTTATCACAAGCTTAGTTACTAACAAGATGCATCAAGATATTCCAACAACTACAAGCCCTGCAGTCTTAATCCAGGTTATCCAGTCGCAAGTTGAGAGAGTTGGATTAGGTGACTTTGGGGTGCAACACATGACAGTGTGCTGGAAATGTGCCATACTCGACGGCAGGCTACAAGTCCAATTAGAGCGCCCATATAACGGAACTGCCTGTAGCTGGAAAATCTCTTCGTGGACTACTTGATCAATCTAGTCATTATCCTAGTCAGATTCAGTACGAATTACTGACCGTTGAAATCAGGAATTCATGTCCTAGACATGATACAAGACGAGACATGTAGCTTGTACCGATACAATCAAGAGAAATCATCCACGGTGTCAAGACGAGAGTTACATGTTACTTGTCAAGATTACATGTCATGTTATGTTACTTATCAAGTCAAGAGTGCGTCACAACGGACCACCATCAAGAATTATCATGTCAAGTTACTTGCTAAGAGTGCACCACGACGGGTCACTATCAAGAGTTATCATGTAAAGTCACATTGTCTTGTCGTGTTCATATAAGTGCACCACGGTGGGCCACTATCAAGGAGTTATTAGGGAGTGTACGTGCCATACCAAGATCATGTTTAAAGCTCAGAGTACATGTGCAACATGGAAAATAACCTTATAGGACTTAGTCAAGTAAAGAGTACAAACAAAGTCACAATTCACACTAAGGACCATAAGGTGTCATGAAGAGCATGCATCCAAAATGGATGTGCTGAGAGTGGCATGCGTCCAAGGCTATGCGCCTAAGGGCATGCGCCCACATGTATGCGCCCACATGAGTGAGGCAGGATGCATAGTCTATGCGCCCACATATATGCGCCCACATGAGTGAGGCAGGGTGCATGGTCTATGCGCCCACATGAGTGAGGCAGGGTGCATGGGAAGCTAAGTCAGGA
The DNA here is from genome assembly GCA_029216955.1 of Iris pallida. Taxonomy (NCBI): domain Eukaryota; kingdom Viridiplantae; phylum Streptophyta; class Magnoliopsida; order Asparagales; family Iridaceae; genus Iris; species Iris pallida. The sequence goes on along the minus strand of JANAVB010003400.1, from coordinate 9,277,254 downwards.
GCCATCTATAATGACTATGTGGGCACATAATAAAGGCTATGCACCCACTGCTATGGAACACCATGACTTAGCACATATCTAAAGTTATACACATAAGCAAGTAAAAAGTCATGGACGCATATAAAGCCATGCGCCTACACTTTAGAAGGCAGGGAGCATAGGCACATATATAGGGCTATGTGCCCAAGGCTAAAGTCTTTGTAGACGCATAAAATGCCATGCGCCCATGTAAGTCCCAATATAAAAAAATTATTTATTTATTTATCTATTTATTTATCTAATGGTAATGGTAGATAGATGTTAAATTCATATATATGTATATATACACATGTCAAATGAGGAGGGTTCCACTTCTTGCAAAGATCCTAAGTTTAAGGGGCTTATGTGTAAGATTCCCAATTTAAATCAGGAATACTGTTAGTATTCGGATTTCCTGAACCTGGGATGGATGTACACGAATTTGAGTTCATTCATATTTGAGAAATCAAAATCCTAGTTTAAATCCTTTCCCTATATCCATCTCCTCCCTTGATCCTACTAGGTTTGGGTATAAAAGGGAAGGGAAGCAACCGACTGTAGAAACTCTTTAAACCCTAATAAACCTCTCGTTCATATCTCAAGAGCAATACGACAGAGGAGGCCTGTGGAATCATCAAATCTTTGCAACTGTAGCACCAGGTATTCCCCATACCCCCACTTGTCCATCTGGGTACACCTGGTGTTCGAAACAATGTCTAAGAGACTTTAATTGGTATTGGTATCTAGTGGAGGACTAGGGGGTTGGCTGGATAACCCAATACTTTTGGTGTGTAAGAGTAGAGTTGAATTCGTATGGAACAGGGGATAGGAGAGTACCCGTTCATAGGTTCCTGAGTGCCTTGTGCAAGTCGTGTAGGGTAGGTAGCACCTGCCAGTGTTCAGGGGTCCTACTGCTGCATCTTAGGAAGGAGACAGGACAACCCATAATGTGGGGTTGCTCAGCCGAGTATAGGAGGAGATCTCATACTGAAAACTCAGGTATTAGAGATACCATCTCTAGGAACCTGAGTTTTCATATACATAAACATCATGTCAGGCCTTTTTGCCATCTATGTTTTGGACATGAAGTCAATAACCTGTAATAGTTCATCACCACAGTATGGAAACCAGTGAGTATTCCCTATTACACTTAGGTAATGGTATGGTTCTAAGAAGGACCACAGGGGAGAGGGTGGTACACATCAACTGATTGGCCACAGTAAATGGCGATAGGCATAGACACACTAATAAAATCCTAGACTTGTTAATAGGTTAGACATCCTAGAGACTACTACTGAACTCTATGATGGGTTGGTGACACCAGCAGGTATCCTAGTGTAACCTAGGAAGGGTTGTACTGGTTGCAAGCTTCCTAAATCAATCAGGATACCAGGCTATGAAGGGCTGGTACCAATTGATGGGAAGAAGTTAGCTAATAATACAGAGTATCGAAATACCTGGGATCAATTTCAGTAACAAGTCAACCCAGAGAGGTACATGAGTACCCTATTAGTTTAGTCATTGCAACCAGAGGGTTTACCATTACTGGAGTACCATTTAGGTTCAGATATGTCAGTATAGGGGAACACACACAAGAGTCTCAGACCTGGATTTTACCTACTGGCCTGTCAAGTATCACTCTCCTTGTTAAATCTGCAAATCACATCCTGAACACCTAGGAACCTGTCTTGGGGTTTAGCAAGGGGTCTCAACCATATAAACTCACACAGGTTGTTCTCAAGAAATTATATAGTGGCTGAACCTGCAGGCCATAGCCCGAGGACAGGTACAAATGTGACCAGTAGCCTCAGGCTGTACCTGTGTGACAGGAATGGATATGTACAGGACTAGAGAGGATTCTTATATCAAATAGACACTCCTAGGGGCAACACCCTGATATCAGGGGTGGTAGTGTACAGCAATCATGAAGAGGACTGAGGAACTATGAATTACTGAAGGGGGTGATAAGGAGGATACAGGGGTTCCATTGGAGAATGACAAATCGAGCTCCAATTATCCTTGACACACACACATGACATGACAGTAGGGTAAGTCACATAGAGAGTGTGTTCCTACCCCCAATTTCTGTGAAGATACCAATAGGCTAACTAAGGAACCAATATAACTGTCTAAAAGATGGTTAGACTTATAGGCAGGTTGAAGGGTGTGGCATGAGGATAAGTGTTACCCTGAACTTAGAGTATCAGCTATTAATAGGATATGTGCAAGTATGTCCAGTAGAATTAGTCAAGAATGTTAGTAGGGAGTTAAGGAAAAGGGAATTATGGCATATTAGGGAATGTGTACCATAGACTATAATTTGATACTTAGAAGTCATGAAGGGTAGTGTCAAGGGCAGGATATGGATACCATGTGTTAATAGGTATAAATCAAATTGGCCTAGAAATTGACTTAGAAGTTAGAAAACCTATTTTTGATTTTTTTTAAACCCAATTTTTCTAATGTTAAATTCCTTAAATAGGTTCCTTGGATCTCGATTTGGAGTCTGACCAGTGCTAGCAGCCCGGGATGCCAGGCGAGTACAGTTTATTGCTTGTCTTCAGTATTGATCTTTACTATACATCATTGTTAGTCGGTAGAAATGTGATTTCAGTCTTTATGTTGATTATATTTTGTGGTGTCGGAAGGAAAATGAAGTACCAACGATGTGTGATCTGACCTTATACCGTGTAGACAGTGATTATTATTGCATTTATACCGTGTAGACATTGTTTCTTTATTGCAGTATACCGTGTAGACCGTGTAACTTTATACAGTGTAGATATTGTAGAAGTATCGTGTAATTGTCCCGAGACCGGTCACATATCAAAGGTACTTTAGTCGGTCAGTTGGTGAGTATTTTCTGTATTTCATTTACTATTTTTGATATTTAGTTTTATTCTATTTTTTCTCATATATTTTCTAAATCATATGTCTAAAGGCTAACCTCTGTTATATAGTCATTTTTATATATTGAAACTGCATTCAGTGAATTATACTCGTTCCATCCTGACTGGATAACCAAACAAATTTTAGGTGATTGCGAAGAGGTCGTGTGTCCTGACCAGTATGGCCCATACTTGGGAGATGTGTTAAAGACGGACTTTGCTTATCAGGAGGAGTATGCAGCATCTGATCCTGCTGCGCTTTCTTAGATATATTAGTTAGTACTGAGACATTGTACTGGATATTAGAATTGATTTTTGAGACTTGTAGTTGAGAATATTTTTGGCTTTAGACTTCATACACTGTCACTCCTGTTTTCCGTTATACGTATTTTTCAGGATACGTATACGGATTTCTGACAATTGTCAGGTGGTCCGTATTTTTACTTATCTTGTTTAGCTTAGCCTTGGTTTAAATCTTGACTTGATAAAGTAAACCTAACATGATAATCTCGATATGTCTTGCTAAGTAAATATTGTCTTGACACCGTAGGTGTTTGTACTTGTATAAGCTACATGTCTCATCTTGCATCATGTCTAGGATATGAATTCCTGATTTCCACGGTCAGGGATTCATACTGAATCTGACTAGGATAATGACTAGAGTGATCAAGTAGTTCATGAAGAGATTTTCCAGCTACAGGCAGTCCCGTTATCTGGGCACTTTTAATTGGACTTGTAGCCTGCCGTCGAGTAGGGCACATTTCCAGCACACTGTTATGTGTTGCACCACTAAGTCACCTAATCCAACTCTCTCAACTTGTGACCGGATAACCTGGATTAAGACTGCAGGGCTTGTGGCTGTTGGAACATCTCGATGCATCTTGTTAGTAATAAGCTTGTGATAACCCTAGTTAGTTAAAGTATTAAGCCGTACTCTTTGCTTGGCCGTGAATGATGGATGGAGTCCTATCTTGTCTAGTCTTGCCTAGATCCAGTACATAGCTATGTCAGGACATGCTTGTTTATGTCTTACTTTATCGATAATTGGTTAGAGACTAAGTTCTGTTCAGGTAAAGGGTTGCAATCCCGGTCCTTGTTTGGTTTATGAGTTGTAACCTGGTTACCGAAATAGTCCATTAGTCATCTTATCGTTTATCACCCTGCTTTCTCTAACTCATGTCTTCCGTTATCCTTTATGTATCATGTGCTAATATGCTGGTTTTAGTTCTTAAGTGAAGCCTCCCTTGTGGCACTTGCTCTTTCTGGGGTCTGACCTAGCTGGTTTTATATGGCCAGATTTTGGAGTAGCTCCCGAGGATCTCCCTGACTTCCAGCCAGATGGTGACCACTAGACGCAACCCTGACAACGAGTGGGTTCTTATTTTGCTCCCCCACTCCCTTGTAAAAATATTCTTTTGAGGCGTTTAGCCGTCGAGCAAGTGTTAGCTCGTTTGCAACTTTACTTACTGTCTGCCTACGGACTGTAACATGATTGACAAATCCTAGGGTTGATCATGTATGACTGAAACTCTTGCTAGTCTTCACATTTTGTATGACTAGCTTCATGATCATCTGAATATGTAATGTTTGGGATGCCTTACCTTGTACGTCTGATGATCTAACATCTTGTAATATTTACTTACTTGCTTGAGATTGAGACACTAGGCTTGTTCATGACCATAAGAGACTGTTGGCTTGTAGATAAACTCTCATGCATCTAGACAGCCGTGATCGTATATCGAGGTAGATTATACTTCAATGTACGTAGCTGGCTGTGTCTGTCCCCCGCTCTCCAGTATTCTAGTTCTGGGGCGTTTGTCGCCTCAGGATCAACAATATGCCCAGGCTCAGATTCAGAACAGACAGAGAGGTCACCAGCAGAGGGGACCAGCACCAAGAGGACAAGGTCAGGCTATGGCTCTGACCGTAGCAGAAGAGTTAGCTTCAGGTGAGGTGGTGGCAGGTACCATTCTCGTCAACTCTTTTCCAGCATCAGTATTATTTGATTCGGGTGCATCGTATTCATTTATGTCTGCACGATTCGCAATACGGGTAGGACTGGAGCCCGAGTCATTATCAGTAAGGCTCAATATACTTACTGGTAACGGTCTTGTGAGGGTAGATAGAGTCTATTCCTCGTGTCGAATCGTAGTTAGCGGTAGAGAGTTTTCCGCTAGATTGATAGAATTCCCGATGGCCGACTATGATGTGGTCCTAGGAATGGATTGGTTGAAGGATCAATACGCAAGAATAGACTGCCATATTGGCAGAATTATTTTTGGTATTCCCGGTGAGGCAGAGTTTTCATTTTCTAGAGGCGAAGTAGAACCTTCTCCACCAGTATTGCGGATGGCAGTAGCAGAAGTAGTTAAATTTCCCAGAGTAGTAGAAGAGTTTCCTGATGTGTTTCCCGAAGAGCTTCCAGGTATGCCACCGGAGAGAGAGATAGAGTTCACTATCGATTTGCTTCCAGGGACGGCACCAGTATCAGAGAGAGTCTACAGAATGGCACCATCAGAGTTGGAGATCTTGTACAAGATGATTGAAGAACTCAGAACCAAGGGATTCATTCGTGCTAGTGGATCACCTTGGGGAGCCCCGATGCTTCTTGTGAAAAAGAAGAATGGTACGTCAAGATTATGTGTTGATTATCGTACCTTGAATTCTGTAACAATAAAGAACAGATATCCCCTACCAAGGATAGATAATTTATTTAATCAGCTCAGTGGGGCAGCAGTATTCTCGAAGATTGACTTGCGGTCAGGGTACCATCAGATCAGAGTCAGAGAGTAAGACATCCCAAAGACAGCATTCAGATCTAGATATGGACATTGAGAGTTCCTTGTTGTGCCATTTGGAGTGACCAATGCGCCAGCGGTATTCATGGATCTCATGAATCGTATCTTCATGCCTTATTTGGATCATATTGTGATAGTATTTATAGACGACATCTTGGTCTATAGCAAGAATGAGGCAGAGCATGAGCAGCATCTTCGTGTAGTTCTTCAGATTCTCAGAGAGCACAAGTTGTACGCGAAGTTCAGTAAGTACAAATTTTGGCTTGATCGTATTTCGTACTTAGGTCATATCATCACCAGAGGTGGAGTGGAAGTTGACCCCCAGAAGATATTGGCTATAGAGACGTGGCCAGCACCTAGCACCGTCGTAGAAGTTCGAAGTTTCCTAGGATTGGCCGGCTATTACCGGCGATTTGTCTCAGACTTTGCTCGGATTTCAGCACCATTGACACAGTTGACCCGTAAGGATGTACAGTTTGCTTGGACAGCAGAGTGTCAGAGTTCATTTGAGAAGTTGAAGCGGATATTGATGACGGCTCCCATTTTCACGCTTCCAGATGGGACTGGAGAATTTTCAGTTTATTGTGATGCTTCCGGCAGAGGATTGGGATGTGTCTTGATGCAGTATGGTAAGGTAGTAGCTTATGCGTCACGTCAGCTTCGTGATCATGAGAGGAATTACCCAACCCATAACTTGGAATTAGCAGCGGTGGTTTTCGCACTCAAGTGGTGGAGGCATTATTTGTATGGGGATCGGATAGAGATTTTTATCGACCACAAGAGTCTTAAGTATGTGTTTACCTAGAAGGATCTTAACATACGTCAGAGAAGATGGCTAGAGCTACTTGTGGATTATGACATCAACCTCCAGTATCATCCTGGAAAGGCCAACATTGTTGCAGATGCATTAAGCAGAAGAGCCGGAGTCTATTTCCTAACAGCGCAACCAGAGTTATTAGCAGATCTTCAGAAGATGGGTATTGAGGTTGTTCTTCCCACCAATGTGGCATTGATGGCCAGCATGCAAGTTCAGTCTAGTATAGTTGAGAGGATTAAGTTAGCTCAGTCAGCAGATTCTAAGCTTCAGCGGCTTAGGACAGAATGTGTAGCAAGACGGAGACCAGAGTTATGTATTCATGTGGATGGTACACTTCGACATGGGAGGCGTCTTTGTGTACCCAGTGGTGATATCAGACAAGAGATCATGGCAGAGGCTCACAGTTCTCAGTATTTAATTTATCCCGGTAGCACGAAGATGTACCGAGACATCCGTCAGCATTTCTGGTGGAATAGCATGAAGAGGGAGATAGCCCGGTTTGTCTCTCGTTGTTTAGTTTGCCAACAAGTTAAAGCTGAACATCAGAGGCCAGCTGGACTCCTTCAACCTTTACCGATCCTAGAATGGAAATGGGAGCACATTACCATGGATTTTGTAACTGGGTTACCTAAATCCCCAGCTGGAAGAGAAGCTATATGGGTTATAGTTGATCGTCTCACGAAGGTAGCTTATTTTCTCTCTTTCAGAGTTGGTCAGTCGACGGATCAGCTAGCAGAGATGTACCTCAGGCAGATAGTCAGGTTGCATGGAGTACCAGTCAGTATTGTATCCGACAGAGATTCAAGATTTATATCGCACTTTTGGCGGAGTCTTCAAGAGACTTGGGGACTCGACTCAATTTCAGTTCAGCTTATCATCCGCAAACAGATGGTCAGTCAGAGCGCACGATCCAGACTCTTGAAGATATGTTGCGGTCATGTACACTCGACTTCGGTGGTTCATGGGAAGATCACCTGCATCTCGTGGAGTTCTCCTATAACAATAGTTTCCAGGCTAGTATCCAGATGGCACCCTTTGAAGCACTGTATGGCAGAAAGTGCAGATCACCTTTAGCTTAGGATAATATCGACGAGAGACAGATGCTTGGTCCAAAGATGATTACATAGACAATCGAGGTGGTTAGACAAGTCAGAGATCATCTTCGAGTTACCCAAGATCGCCAGCGCCATTGGGCCGATTCTCATCGATGTTCCCTTGAGTTTTCAGTCGGCGACCATGTGTTCCTTAGGATCTCGCCTACCCGTGGCGTTATTCGATTCGGCGTGCGGGAAAAGCTTAGTCCTAGGTATATAGGCCGTTCGACATTCTAAAGCGAGTAGGTGATGTGTCCTATCGTCTCGCTCTTCCACCGTCATGACGTGAGGTGCATGATGTCTTCTATGTATCCCAATTACGACAGTATATTCCAGATCCGAGCCATATCCTTGATCATTCGGAATTGGTTGTTGGTACCAACCTTTCGTATAAGGAAAGGCCCGTATCCATATTGGACCGAAGAGAGAAGATACTCAAGAACAAGACTATTAGTTTAGTCCGTGTTGCTTGGGGTCATCACTCCTTGGGTGAGTCAACGTAGGAGCGTGAGGATGATATCCGATTGTGATATCCATACCTGTTTGACTCATAAGGTATAATATCTTTCTTATGCCTTATGCTTTTACTTCCTTGCTTATATAAATGATTGCTTGATTGACTGCTAGTCGTAGCTTGCTTATGATTAATATAGCTTGTTCCAACACCTCTAGCCTCTTGATTAAATTTCGAGGACGAAATTCTTTTAAGGTGGATAGAGTTGTCACTCCCGTTTCCCGTTATACGTATTTTTCAGGATACGTATACGGATTTCTGACAATTGTCAGGTGGCCCGTATTTTTACTTATCTTGCTTAGCTTAGCCTTGGTTTAAATCTTGACTTGATAAAGTAAACCTAACATGATAATCTCGATATGCCTTGCTAAGTAAATCTTGTCTTGACACCGTGGGTGATTGTGCTTGTATAAGCTACATGTCTCGTCTTGCATCATGTCTAGGATATGAATTCCTGATTTCTACGGTCAGGGATTCATACTGAATCTGACTAGGATAATGACTAGAGTGATCAAGTAGTTCATGAAAAGATTTCCCAGCTATAGGCAGTCCCGTTATCTGGGCGCTCTTAATTGGACTTGTAGCCTGCCGTCGAGTATGGCACATTTCCAGCACACTGTTATGTGTTGCACCACTAAGTCACCTAATCCAACTCTCTCAACTTATGACCGGATAACCTGGATTAAGACTGCAGAGCTTGTGGCTGTTGGAACATCTCGATGCATCTTGTTAGTAACTAAGCTTGTGATAACCCTAGTTAGTTAAAGTATTAAGCCGTACTCTTTGCTTGGCCGTGAATGATGGATGGAGTCCTATCTTGTCTAGTCTTACCTAGATTCAGTACATGGCTATCTCAGGATATGCTTGTTTATGCCTTACTTTATCGATAATTGGTTAGAGACTAAGTTCTGTTCAGGTGAAGGGTTACAACCCCGGTCCTTGTTTGGTTTACGGGTTGTAACCTGGTTACCGGAATAGTTCGTTAGTCATCTTATCGTTTATCACCCTGCTTTCTCTAACTCATGTCTTTCGTTATCCTTTATGTATCATGTGCTAATATGCTGGTTTTAGTTCTTAAGTGAAGCCTCCCTTGTGGCACTTGCTCTTTCTGGTTTCTGACCCAGCTGGTTTTGTATGGCCAGATTTCGGAGTAGCTTCCGAGGATCTCCCTGCCTTCCAGCCAGATGGTGACCACTAGACGCAACCCTGACAACGAGTGGATTCTTATTTTGCTCTCCCACTCCCTTGTAAAAATATTCTTTTAAGGCATTTAGCCGCCGAGCAAGTGTTAGCTCGTTTGCAACTTTACTTACTGTCTGCCTACGGGCTGTAACATGATTGACAAATCCTAGGGTTGATCATGTATGACTGAAACTCTTGCTATTCTTCACATTTTGTATGACTAGCTTCATGATCATCTGAATATGTAATATTTGGGACGCCTTACCTTGTATGTCTGATGATCTAACATCTTGTAACATTTACTTACTTGCTTGAGATTGAGACACTAGGCTTGTTCATGACCATAAGAGACTATTGGCTTGTAGATAAACCCTCATGCATCTAGACAGCCATGACTGTATATCGAGGTAGATTATACTTCAATGTATGTAGCTGGCTGTGTCTGTCCCCCGCTCTCCAGTATTCTGGTTCTGGGGCATGACATACATTTCTTTTATGAGACAGTCTATTTATTCTTATCTATTAAATGCTGAGTTGTGATATGGAGTTATTGAAATTTCCCTTGTGGTATATCTTTATTGCGTAATTGTTCATCATATTATTACAGCGTTCTACCGCCGATTCTGCGGCGTAGGCTGGGCGTGTACACGGTTCTTGCCCAAATATTGGGTGCGGGTCGTAACACGTTTTTATGGTGGCCCATGCAGGCCCCCTTTTCACAAAGACAGCAAAACTGTGTAGTACTTAAGTTAGTCGTACTACTGCGGGCCTGCAACTAGGACTAGGACTCGGAACCTAAGGACTGTCTCCCCAAGTTGAAACTGCGCTGCATTCTCCAGAGGCTCTAGTCTTCAAGTTCACATCGTCTAAGGGATAAAGTGATCATCTTCCTGGTTTACGGGAGTGAAACAGTGTTGTCTCTAGAAACCCAGATCCCCTCACTATGGGTGGCTATCATGAACCAGCTGACAGAGGAAGATAATCAACGTCGCCGTTTGTAAGAGTTGGAGGCGCTGGACGAGAAACGTCTCTTAGCTCAACAGCGCATCGAGCTCTACCAAGCTCGTATTTCACAAGCCTTCAATAAGAAGGTCAAACAAAGGACTTTTCAAGTGGGTCACCTTGTTCTGTCAGTCAGAAGACCAATGGTGATGACTCACAAGATGCCATGAAAGTTTGAACCCAAATGGGAAGGCCCCTTCATCATAGAGATGGTGTACTCTAACGGCGCCTACCGACTTGCCAAACCAAATGGCGACTTATTCATGATGCCAATCAATGGCAAGTTCCTAAATAAGTATTATGCCTGAGATCCCTCAATATGTACTTCCATCTTCCTAACAGGAGAACTTATGAACTCAACCATAGAGTTCACTCCCCCATTCTTTCATAATCATATACTTCCGGAGCCCAACTGTTCCATTGCATTTCTTCCAGTAGAAAACATCCATGTCCATATCATCTCTGAGTTATTTCTCTACATCCCCACAAAGCTAAAACTTACGTTTGGTAAGATCATGCTAAAATCTATGTTTACCATGTCCACATTACCTCTGAGTAAACATTTCATCCAACAACCTCATGTTGTTACCACGTCCACGTTCATATCACCTCTGAGTTGTTCTATCTACCCCTACCAGGTTCATTCCTACCATGTCCACATCACCTCTGAGTAGGAAAACTCTACCATCAACCCCATATTTACCACGTCTATATCACCTCTGAGTAAATATGTTGTTCCTCTCTCTCAACTTATTATCTGTACCTAGAAACCAAGGTGCACAAAAGATAATAGGTCCACAAAAATCACAGGTTCATCACAAAAAGTGAACAAGCAAAAAAATTCTTTATTTCTTCATCCATTAAGGATTACATCAGCGTTGGAATGAAACAAAAGCAAAGCTACATCTCAAAAAGAAAAACATCGAGGAACAAAGACAAGAAACACCAAAAAAGGAAATTGACTTCGGCCTCATTCCCCAAGAGTGAAGATTGCGAGACAGATAATGAATCCCTACATCCAGGGATCATAATTACGTTGAGGCATGTACCACTCCCTCAGCCACTTCGCATATGAAGAATCAAACTGGTTAAGGTCCTCTACAGGGGCAGGAGGGTCAGAACTTCCGGTACTGCTACCTTCTGGCAAGGACTCCTCCTTAATGGTGACTTCAATTTTTGGAGTTATCTCCTCCTTAACAGTCACCGGTTCTCCTTTAAAAAAAAGACGGTATCTTCTCCTTCACAACTGCCTTCGCTTTCGGAATGGACACTGTCACACAACAAGAAAAAGAAGCATCAACAACATAACTCAATATTGGCGCATGCAAAGCAGTGGCGCATTAAAAGTCTTGGCGCATCTCCATGCGCACAGACTCAATCCCACCATGGCGTATATATAGGACCGAAGTCCTTGTGCAATGGAAGAAAGCTTCGGCGCATCATCAGGACCAAAGTCCATGCGCATCAGCAGAAAGAGGCATCGGCGCATCATCAGGACAAAGTCCATGCACATCATCTCAAAGAAGCCTAGGTGTATCGTCAGGATGTGGCTTGTTCAGCCGCTTCCATGTGCTTCAGTGGTGCTATTCGAAATGTGCAAAGGAGTGTCTGTGCAAAAGCTCCCAAGGTAGCAGTTTACCCACCGATCACCTCCGACTGCACGTCGGCGTGCATCATTTTGACAGCGGGGGCCTCCTCGACGTCGACCTAGACGGGCTTCTTGCCCTATCATGTGCCTCGTCCAGCACCACCGTGGGGAGTCTTGGACGCCATCTCAGCTAGGGTTTTCGAAAGGAAGAAAAAAAGCTCTAAGGAAGAAAAAAGAAAGAAGAGAACTCTCTTTCATCAGGCACCTATTTATAGGCTCTACTACGCGCATGAACCGATGAGACGTGACGTCAGCAGCAGCCGCTTCAGGTCTCGTGAAACCAACGACTCAATATCTTCCAAACGATCATCATTATTACTTTGCAAAATAAGGCGTTATCTTTTTGGACATTTAAAATCAAGAAGAACATGCGCCAACACGCATATGCGCCGAGCGGCCATGCGCCCAGACGTAGTATGTGCCTAGGACATCTACTACCCATGCTTCTTGTTCAAAGTATTCCAAAACTTGACATAAAGTTTTGAAAACTTTGAAGGACTTGTAGAAGCATGAAAATTATGGGCGCATCAAGGGCCAAAACCCTTATACGCTCCAAAATGGCATGCACCCTAAAGCATTATGCGCCATAGAATGTTATGTGCAGAGGAACTCAAAATAGAACACTCGGCGCAGCAAAGGAAAGAGAGATATAAAAATCAGACTTTTATTGCATATGAGAGTCTATTATATGTCCAAACTCTTTGTTACAATGAAAACTCTACTACAAAGGAGAAAGACTAAAAAAACTTCAGCTATGCGCATCACTTTGACGACTCAGATAGCCGCATCATCCCGTCCCGTCAGAACGAATCACTTTCCCGTCAACATAAGAGTGCTTCGGCTAATAAAGCAGTTATAGAGCAGAACGAGGCAGTCTGCTACAACTCCGATCTTTGGATGCAATATGCACCTTGCCTGCTGCGCTTCCAGCATAACAAAAACTGGCGCACGGCAAATCCAAACCCTATAATCAACATCATGGCACACAATCGATGAAGTGCACGAACATGAATACCTAACTTGGCGCATCTCAGTCTTCTGAAGGAGTTCATCGTCAAAGCTTCTTCGAACGAGGAGATCTGTAATCCACAGTGCAGCATCTCGCCAAGGAGGAGGACCGGTCGAGTTCATCTCCATTCGGGAAGGAAAGTGAAACAAGAAACAAACTTCTCTTCACGCTTCAATTTATAGGCCAGGGCAAATCAAACCCATGCGCCAAGTGGTAACTTTTCTGAAGTCAGTGCAATGAACTTGCATTTATGGTGATGAATCCGCCCCTTCGAATTCAACATCAAAGAAGTCATTAATGCCTCAAAAAAGCCGACAAAGACTGACCAATGAGTATGCGCCATGCGACATATGCGCGATGTAGGTTGTTAGCAGTACATTGAATGCACTGGTGGGGAGGCTAGCTCTCCCGCTCTCTATTATTACCAAACACGTTCATTTAGTTTTGTGCACCATCTATCAGCTGATTGTCTTTCTAATCTCCTTAGGATCAATTTTATGGCATATAATATAAAACTTATCTCGTGTTACATATATCAAGTATCACATCGGGATAACATGCCAACTTAATATACCTACCATACGATCTTCCCTGTCAAAGGTAAACCAAGTTAGCCAACATGACAGATTTGTATAAGAAAATAAGAGTGTCATGGGCGTATTTCTGCCTCCAGTGAACGAGGTACTCAAGTTTGTATGATGTGTTATACTCAAGCCTTGTTCAGATACGTTTTATTCAGTTACTCAGTTGTTTAGATTTCTTAGATTACTTATTTTAATGCAAGGACTCGCACATGGATTGTAACTCACGAGCCAACTTAATCTATATGAGTTGGTCGCTAGCATCACAAGCCATTTGGACTATATAAACGGGGTATTCGTAGTGATGTTACCTACCAGACGTGATGGCCGGGACACCCTGATAGGCTACGTAATATCGGTATTATGTCGTTTGTGTAGCTAGACCCGCATCCAAGTCGCCCGTAAGCCATGAATTCCTCCTAGTCCGGCACGATCCTGGTACCCCAACTTCTGATCATCCGAGGAATCCTTCATCCACATCCCTCGTGCACGAGTTGTCTGCGATTATTTCATATTCTTTTTTTATTTTTAACTTAACGGGCTTTCTGAGCCATAGTGGATTATCGACTAGATTGGCGGCAGCATCCGTGCAGCACGGGTAGCGAGCCCTGTTGCACGTCCCTGACATACCTATCGCCAATCATACTTTTTTCCTTTACTTTCTTACGTTCTTTCATTCATTCATTCTTTCCTTTCTTTCTTTCTTTCATTCATTTCATTCATTCATTCATTCATTCTTTTATTATGATTATGCAGCTCCGGTACGTAAATTGTTTTGGCGACCCAACGGTCCCGAAGCCTTTCCATGTTTCTATTACTCGACTCGAAACAACTATTTTGATAGTCTTCCTACCTCAATTCAATGAACCATTAATCATATCGTGCCTCAAGTTGTGGTACGATCTAACTGACAAGCATTTCATACATAATTGAGCGCATAAGAAAATCTACTCAAAATATAAGCAATACCTTGGTACGAGCGTGGAGTGCGGTACAGGGTTCAAGTAAAATTCTAAGTTCATTTCTATATTCTACACAAGCGATACGAGGTGGTATTATTTTCTTAACTAGGTGCGTTAAGTTCTTTTATTAGCATGCAAGGAGTTATCATCTAGCGATCTAGCAATACCGTCCATGTTATTATGTGTCTAGGGTAAGCAAAGACAGGTTCATCGGAGCCACCCACCTTAGCGATGATCGCATCGGCTAAGCGAGACTTCGAGTGCGCCATTGAAAGTCTCAGTCTGAATTTTTCTGAAGGGCCAAATCCATCGCCTTTGTCCCAAGCGAGTCGTTTCGCCGAGCTAGGAGGGATTTGAGTCGTTGTATTTGTGTTGCTTGAATCGGCATTCTGTTCACTCAGAGCAGGTCGTAATAGAGTATCCCGAACATAACACAAGCAACAAAAAAATTTGAGAGGTAGAGAAAATGGGTCGCAGTTGGGATATAACCAAAAAAATAGAGTAGTGCCACTGAAAACCAAAGATGGCATGCAATTGATCAAATAAAAAGATGTAAGTATCGCATCCGGCCAAATCTCTTGGCAGTACATCCTTGAAACATAAGAGCACGCGTTGTTTCCAAAGAAGGCGATTCTTGCATTCAGCTACACCATTCTGTTGTGGTGTGTAAAGGCAGAAAGTTTGGTGGATGATGCCATATTTGGACAAATGAGAATTGAGCTCACCAAGACAGATACTCACGACCATTTTCACTCCGCAAACATATAATAGGAACACCAAATTGAGTTTTAATTTTTGCAAAAAAATTCACCAAATATTAAATAATTAAGAGCAATTTTTATCAAGTAAACAAATGTGATACGCGAATAGTCATCAACAAAGGAAACAAAGTACTTGAAATCCATCACAAATTCAATAGGACAATGACCACATACATCAGAGTGTACCAGCTCAAAAGGAGCTCATGCCATTTTATTTAGATTAACCTGATAGGGAACTCGGTGATGCTTTGCCAAACTACATGCTTCATAATGAAAATAACTTGAACCTCTAAAGATGGACATATTTTTTGGGAAGCTTGGATAAATATGTGGCATAACCGATAGTAAAACTCAAAAGAATCGAGCTTCAATGCCAACACAAACAACGAAAGAATTCATGTCAAACAGGAATAAGCCTCCAGCCACATGCTCCCTACCGATAGTCTTCAGGTCCTAAAAAAACACAATAATTAGGAAAAAAATGTTACCGAGCATTACAAATCTCGAGAAATCCGACTAATTGATAGTAAACTGAATGTGTTTTTAGGTGTATGTAATACTGAAGTGAGGGACAGTCCGAAAGATAGGTAATTACTTTTCCATGTACTGTCAGTGAACCACCATTTGCCACAATAATATCGGTTACACGACCCCTGATACATACTTGCACAACACACCTTCATCGCTTGTCATATGAGCAGATACACCAGAGTCAATCACCCACTACTTCGATTTCACCACACATGTCGCTGAGTACCCAGCTTTGGATCCAGAAGTATAAGCTTTACTACGACACTGAGTTTAGAAGTCAATGAAATTGACATAGGTTTTTACCGACATCTGCACGTATACCCTATTATTATCATAAGTATTTGATGCAGTGTTAGCGGCAGTTACTTTGGGACACTTCTACTGAAAGTGGTCTTGTTGTCCAAAATTGAAGCATGTATGCAGTCTTCCTCCATCACGACCAACCATCACGTCGACAGAAAGTAAAGTGCAGAAATAAAATTGCAGGAAATTAATTAACAGAAAATTAAAGAAATTTAAATACAGAACAATACATGATAAATATTAAATGAATACATTCCAGCAGTACATGTATCCAGAATACGTATTCTGGGAACGGGAAGTGACATCTCTACCCTCCTTAGAAAAATTCCGTCCTCGGAATTTCAGATCCAAGCATGATAGAAATATCGAAGCTAAACTAATCTAAGTATAAACAATTGAGTAAGCAATCATTCTACAATGATAATAACAAGTAACATATCTATGTTGAACATTCTGCGATAGCAAGCAATTCTACTTATAAGGTGACAAGCATGAGGAGTTAAGACAATCAAGGTATACAGAAGGAAATATACCTTGTGAGTCAAACAGGTGCGGATACCGTGATCGGATATCATCCTCACATTCCCACGTTGACTCTCCTAAAGAGTGATGACCCCAAGCAACCCGGACAAGGTTAATTGTTCGGTTCCTGAGTACCTTCTCTCTTCGGTCCAAAATAGACACAGGCTGTTTCTCGTAAGACATGTTGGTACCAACAACCAGCTCAGAATGATCAAGGATATGGCTTGGGTCCGATACATACCTTCGCAACTGAGATACATGAAATACGTCATGCACCTCTCGTAACGAAGGTGGAAGGGATAAACGATAAGCAACATCGCCTATCCTCTCAAGAATAACAAATGGGCCCACGTACCGCAGACTCAACTTCCCGCGAACGCCAAACCTAATGACCCCACGGGTAGGTGAGATCCTCAAGAACACGTGGTCCCCAACAGAAAACTCTAGCGGCCTACGATGCTAGTCCGCCCAATGACGATGCCGATCCTGTGCAACTCGAAGTCGCTCTCTAATTCTTTTAATCACTTCCACTGTCTGAACAATCATCTCTGGGCCTAACATCTTCCTCTCCCCGATATCATCCCATGCAAGCGGTGACCTGCACTTCTTACCATATAGTGCTTCAAATGGCGCCATCTGGATACTGGCTTGATAACTGTTGTTATATGAGAACTCGACCAAGTGTAGGTGGCTCTTCCAAGATCCTCTAAAATCTAGGGTGCAAGCTCGCAACATGTCTTCTAAAGTCTGAATTGTTCTTTCTGATTGTCCGTCCGTCTGTGGATGGTAAGCCGTACTAAATCTTAACTTGGTACCCAAGCTATGATGTAAGCTCTTCCAAAAATATGATGTAAAATGGGTATCTCTGTCTGACACAATACTGACAGGGACTCCATGCTGCCTGACTATCTGTTGCATATACATTTCTGCCAACTTCTCCGTAGATTGTCCTACTCTAAAAGGAAGAAAATGCGCCACCTTCGTAAGCCGATCTACGATTACCCAAATAGCATCCTTACCACTTGGTGATCTTGGTAAACCGGTCACAAAGTCCATTGTAATATGTTCCCACTTCCATTCCGGGATAGGAAGCGGTTGCAATAATCCAGCTGGCCTCTGCTGCTCTGCCTTCACTTGCTGACATACCAAGCAACGGGAAACGAATCTAGCTATCTCCCTCTTCATCCCGTTCCACCAGAAGTGCTGCTTGATATCTTGGTACATCTTGGTCCCTCCAGGGTGTACAGAATACTGAGAACTGTGAGCTTCTGTCATAACCTCCTGTCTGATATCTCCACTAGGCACACATAGACGCGATCCAAACCTAAGTGTACCATCCTCATGGATTCTCATCTCCTTCCTGAGTCCTGACTCACATTCTGCCCTAAGCTTCTGAATCCTTGGGTCCTGCGCCTGAGTTGCCTTGATCCTATCTACCAAGTCAGATTGAACTTGTAGACTCGCCAGAACTCCTACATCACTAGGAAGTATAACCTCGATGCCCATCTCCTGAAGGTCTTCTAAAATATGCCTCTGTGTTGTTAACATAAATGCGCCGCCTCTCCTGCTGAAAGCATCTGCTACCACATTAGCCTTGCCTGGATGATACTGAAGCTCAACGTCGTAGTCCTTGATCAACTCCAACCATCTTCTCTGCCTCATGTTCAGCTCCTTCTGAGTAAAGATGTACTTCAGACTTTTGTGGTCCGTGTACATGTCTACTCGATCACCATATAAGTAATGCCTCCATAGCTTCAAAGCAAATACTACTGCCGCCAACTCCAAATCATGAGTTGGATAATTCTTCTCGTGGTCCCGAAGTTGCCTAGATGCATATGCTATCACCTTCCCATGCTGCATGAGGACACATCCAAGTCCTTTACCTGACGCATCACAATATACTGTAAAACCTCCGGGTCCAACTGGCAATGTAAGAATAGGCGCTGATATCAACTTCTGTTTCAAAGTCTCAAATGATGCCTGACATTCTGTCGACCAAACGAATGGTACATCCTTCCGTGTCAAGCGTGTCATGGGCGCTGAAAGCCTTGCAAAGTCTGACACGAACCTTCTGTAATAACCCGCCAACCCCAAGAAACTCCGTACATCAGCTACGGTCTTGGGTACTGGCCAACTCTCTACTGCTTCTACCTTCTTGGGATCTACTGCTACTCCAGCTCCTGATATGATGTGACCCAAAAATGAAATATGATCCGTCCAGAACTCACATTTACTGAGCTTGGCATACAACTGGTTCTCTCTTAGAACCTGCAACACTTTCCTGAGGTGGTCTTCATGCTCCTCTTCACTAGCAGAGTATACGAGAATGTCGTCAAGAAACACAACGACAAACTGGTCTAAGTACGGCATAAAGATGCGATTCATCAAATCCATAAATATAGCTGGAGCATTGGTCAAACCAAACGGCATTACTAAGAATTCATAATGCCCATACTTCGACCTGAATGCTGTCTTGGGAATGTCTTCCTTCCGAACCCTCACTTGATGATACCCTGAACGAAGATCTATCTTGGAGAAAACTCTAGCTTTGCTCAATTGATCAAATAAGTCGTCGATCCTGGGTAGTGGGTACTTGTTCTTCACTGTCGCCGCGTTAAGCTTCCTATAGTCAATGCACAATCTGGATGACCCATCCTTCTTTCCCACAAGTACCACTGGTGCTGCCCATGGTGACACGCTAGCTTGGATGAACTTCTTCTCCTTCAGTTCCTCTATGTGTTGATATACCTTGGCCTGCTCTGAATCCGTCATTCTATAAACTCGATCTGATATCGGTTTAGTTCCAGGTGGCAATTCTATACTGAACTCAATATCTCTAACCGGTGGCAGACCTGGAAGTTCTTCAGAAAATACGTCTAGAAACTCTTCAACTACCTTCGGAACTTGAACTTCTTCCATTGTCGTTATTACTCCCTGCTCTTGTTGAGTTGCCTCTGATCTGACTAAGGTGAATCTCTTTATGCCTGGGATATCAAAAGATACACTCCCTCTACGACAATCTATCGTCGTATGACTGTCTTTCAGCCAGTCCATGCCTAAGATAACGTCGAAATTTCTAACAGAAAATTCTATCAACCGGGCGGGTAAGGAATGCCCGCAAACTACAACGCTACATGCTAGAATAACTCTACTAACTCCTACGAGCCCATTACCAGTGAGTATATTTAACCTCCCTGGCAATGCCTCGAATTCCATTCCTAGCCGTGTTGCAAATTGTGTAGATATAAATGAGTGCGATGCTCCCGAATCAAACAATGCTACTGCAGGATATGAGGCGACGAGAATGTTACCTGCCACAACATCTCCCGATGCCAATGCCTCTTCCAAGGACAGAGTGAATGCCTGTCCTCGACCTCCTTGCTGGTTTCCATGCTGCGGCCTAGCCTGGTGCTGCCGCTGGCCCCTGCCTTGGTGATGCTGGGGTGGTCTATGCTGGTGTTGCTGCATCGGTGGTCCCTGTTGCCGAAACATCTGAGCCTGTGACATTAACGGACGCTGGGCCAATGGTCTCACTGCCACTGCGGGTCCTCGATACTGTCCTGCCCCTGGTGCTGGCAGAGCAGGAAACTGTTGCACTGGTCCTCCTGACCTCGAATTCATGGGACATGTGGTAACCCGATGATCTGGATTTCCATATATCAAGCACAGTCCGTTCAATGTCTGACACACATCTCTAGTGTGCCCTATCTTCCCACAATAAGTGCAGCCCGCCGAGGGTTGCTGATTCTTCCTCTGTTGCTGTTGCTGCTGCCTAGGTGGTGGTACTGGTCCTCGTATCGCCACATCATGGATACGAATGCCAGCAGATGGTGCTGTTGTTCGGGGCGCTGCTCCCCCTCCTCCTTCAATCTGACTGTGGGATCTCTTCTGACCCCCAGTCCTTACTGCAAGCCTCTGAATGGTGATCTCATGCCTTCGAGTTGCCGTTAATATTTTGTCAAAAGTCTGGTAATTGTGCCCTTCTATCAATTACAAGAGCTCAAGGTGAAATTCTTGCTGGAACCTCATAGCCCTCTGGCTCTCTGTTGCTACCATCTCTGGGGCAAACCTACTCAATCTGCAGAACTCCGCTGCATAAGCATCTACAGTCTTGCCGGCCTGCCTGAGGTTGATAAACTTCTGTTGTAGCTCAAACTGCGCCACAACTCCATAGTACTTTGTCTTGAATCTTGCTGTAAAATCGTCCCAAGCCACAGGACGTCTAATGCCTACCTCCTCTGATTCCCACCAATCACGTGCGAGATCCTGAAGTAACAACTTCACTTGATCCACACGTTCTTCTGCCGACACCTTAGCGGCTGTCAGAATAGCCTCAATATCCTTAAGCCATGCATCTGCTGGCTCTTCTGGAGATCATGAGAGGAATGATGGCTACTCAGCAACACCAGATGTTAGCCCAGCAGCGCATGCACGTTCAGTTACAAGAGCAGAATGTATTACAAGGCATCCTCCGTGCCTTCAAAACGGCGGGGGTTGAACTTGCAAAACCTGGCTGACGCTCCTGAATCTGTCCTCACTCCTCTTTCCAAAGCCGTCTGCAATCCTTGGTTGAGTAATACATTCTGCTCTTGTAACTGAGCGTGCATGCGCTGCTGGGCTAACATCTGGTGTTGCTGAGTAGCCATCATTCCTCTCATGATCTCCAGAAGAGCCGGCGTGTCCATTTCCGCAGGGGTAGGTGGAACTGTTGGTGGTGGTGGAACATCTGGATACTGTGACCCAGCTGCTGCTTCCACTATCACTTCTTCTTGGATAGTCTCTTGAGTTAGTACCCGGCCCTTGTTGCTGACCAACATGGTCAGGTTATCTGTGTTGCTCTTGTTGTTGTTGTCCAGTCCTGGCAGATGCGGACGAAGTGTCCCTAAGAAAAGGGACAAGAGAACAATCAAACGACCGGACAGAAAAGATCAATGGAGTCAAAGGATACCGTAATGTCAAGCTAGAGTCGAGAGTAACGAATCATGAGATCAAGGGGGAACATGTGTGATTGAGACATCCTATAAATTAAAACACCCCACAAGTCTGAAATCAGACCTGCATGGGCCACCACTAAAACCTTGTCACGCCCCAGAACCAGAATACTGGAGAGCGGGGGAATGACTCAGCCAGCTACGTATTACGGGTAGATGAATACCGTATAATACGATCAATGCTGTCTAAAAGACAAGGGGGTGCATACTACATGAAAGTCTCGCTATGGTCACTTCATATCTATTGTCTCAATCATTCAAACAAGAAGCAATAACAGAGAACATTTAAGAATAAGCAATAAGGCGTCCCAAACGCTTAGTCAAGATGTTCTTGAGATCTGGCTTTACAAAACATAGCCAGATGATATAGCAACATATACACAATTGTTATCAGCTGCAGTCTGACTTAATTACAATTATGTAAAAGTAAGTACAAGATAATCCGACTAACATGTCGGTGCCAAATGACAAAATATAAAGTAATTAACAAAACGAGCGGGGAAGTAAGGAACCCACTCGAGCCCTCCTGCGATCATTCCTCTAGTATTGACCATCTTGGAGGTAGAGGTAAGCTGAGCCCTCGGGAACCGGCTCTAAATCTAGCCATGCAAAACCAGAGAGGTTAGACCTCTAATAGCAAGTACCGCAAGGAAGCACGATATGAGACATTAAACCAGTAAATAAGAGAATATAATAATAGATCTCTGCTTGCTACTGGGATTCACATAACATCACGACACTTCGAACCAACCTCCCAACCAAACAAGGACAGAAGTTGGCCCGTCATGCCCTGATGCTCTGATCATCTCAGTTAGGTAACAGAGTAGGTACAGTACACAAACAAATCAACTTAAACGGCCATCCAACTCCTACGGCTTACTACTGTGAGTCCCAAGTTATCCTGGAATTATGCAATAAAGATTTCTCAGTTCTTACTATGGACAAGCAAGGCTAGTCGATCCAATCAATCAATTGCGCCAATCATGAATTAGACGAGTCCCAGCGGGACGTCCGTCATCAATATATAATATACAATAAATAGTATTACCAGATACCGCTCTATGCCCGTGTGGCAGGTTTGCAGTATCTGTGGGGACCAGCCGGCCTGTCGGGCACTACTAGTCCCAAGAGGGCTGCCATGTAAGAACTCGAGAATCCATTCTCTCCATGCAATCATTATTTTTATTTAACTTAATAGTCTCTACGTTGAGTGAAATCACATGCCGTGGATCATGGTCATTCGGAATGAGTACTTTAGTACGTGGTACGATATGCACAACTCTACAACGATGCCCATGCGGTTAGGTTGTAGGTCTTACATAGCGTAATACAACAATCCAAACTAACCACGGAACAATCATACCTTGACCATAAAATACACATGCTTCTTTTATAGTAAAATAAATAAATAAATAAATTGAAGCCTGCATGTGTGCCTGTACGTCAATATTCGGGATCGGCCAATCGATTATAGTAGTTTATACTTAATATGAACGTGTCTCATTCATTCATTTCAATAAGACGACTAGCCAGTCTCTTAGTTCCATCTAGGAACGCATGATCAATAATTAATCAAGATAACAATCAATGTTAATTAATGCCAAATTCGGAAAATAAACATTAAGAAATAAATAATGTTTGGGAAATAAAGAATCTCATGCGCTGGGGGAAATGATTGGAGAATAAATAAATCTCATGCACTGTAGGGAATGTTTGGGAAATAAAGAATATCATGCGCTGTGGGAAAGGTTGGGAAATAAATAATATCATGCGCCTGAGGGAAATGATTGGAAAATAAATAAACTCATGCGCTGTGGGAATGCGGCTGTGAGAAATAAATATCATGCGCTGTGGAATAAGATTGGAAGATAAATAATCCATGCGCCTGAGGAATGAGATTGGGAAATAAATAATCTCATGCGCCTGAGGAATGAGATTGGGAAATAAATAATCTTATGCGCCTGAGGAATAAGATTGGAGAATAAATAATCCATGCGCCTGAGGAATGAGATTGGGAAACAAATAATCTCATGCGCCTGAGGAATGCGACTGTGGGAAATAAATATCATGTGCTGTGGAATAAGATTGAGAAATAAATAATCCATGCGCCTGAGGAATGAGATTGGAAAATAAATATCATGCGCTGTGGAATAAGATTGGGAAATAAATAATCCATGCGCCTGAGGAATGAGATTGGAAAATAAATAATCTCATGCGCCTGAGGAATAAGATTGGAAAACAAGTAATATCATGCGCTGAGGAATGATTGGGAAATAAATAATATCATGCGCCTGAGAATGATTGGGAAATAAATAATATCATGCGCTGAGGAATGATTGGGAAAATAATATCATGCGCCTGAGGAATGATTGGGAAATAAATAATCTCATGCGCTGAGGAATGATTGGGAAATAAATAATATCATGCGCTGTGGGAATGCGGCTGTGATTCTTGCACAATCAACGCATGGGATACTCACGTTGCGTCTTCAGTACATGCGCGTAAGGAACCTACGTGCATGACACGCTCGGAGTCAAAGAATACGTTGCCGGGACTTCACGGCACATGGCCTCCCGGCGCATGGCCTCCCGGCGCATGGCCTCCCGGGCGCATGGGGTTCCCGGCGCATGGGGTTCATCGTCCCCAAGCAGCCAGTTCAGCCATGAAAGTCGTAAAAACTTGCAATGGCCATAACTTACTCATCCGAAGTCGAAATCAAGCGAAACAAAAGCCAAAACTGAATGAAATTGAATTCTCTACAACATAGAACTATTAGTTTTCGAAAATAACCAAGTTTTAGAGATCAAAACTAAGAAAAACCGAAAATATATCAAACTTAGATCTACAACAAATAAGCCATGGAAATTGAAAATGCTAAGTACTAAAGAGGCTTAGAATCAAATAAGGAAGATGATGGAACAATAAAAAAATAGAGATCCATCAAGAAGCAAGTTGGCACTTGCCTTGCTCTCTTAGGTTGGTGGGAGAGTTATGAGGAAGAAGAAGAGTAATGAGAAGAAGTAATGAAGAGAGAGAAAGGGTTTGGGGCTTTAAATGGGGTGATGGTAGGTGGGAGTTTATTTCGGTTCATGATGAACCAACATAATTAAACCAATCTGAGCCGAACCCATAGCAAAGCTAAAGCAGAGTATAAAAGCAGAAAGTAAAGTACAGAAATAAAATTGCAGGAAATTAATTAACAGAAAATTAAAGGAATTTAAATACAGAACAATACATGATAAATATTAAATGAATACATTCCAGCAGTACATGTATCCAGAATACGTATTCTAGGAACGGGAAGTGACAATATGCCAGGATATAGAGTTGCTGACATTGAGTTCTTGTGTCATTGATATCTGTCGTTAGAGGTAACACACGATGAACCTCATCAGTCAGTGCCTTCTAGGCACGAAACTGATCCTTATGTGATTTGTCTTCTTGATCAGCTCGAAAGATACCAACAACCCAGTCATAGATGCGAGATAGGTCATGTTTTCCATCAAACACTATCACGAGGACTTCCTATAACTCTTTCACCGAATCTATGCTTAGAACCATGTCCTCCACTGATGGTTCTATCGAATTCACCAACTGTGAAAACAATTTTCTATCACCAGTCTTCCACTGCTCGTATGTAGGATCACTCACTGCTAGGGGTTGTCAGTTAGATGTTTGACAACTGCATTCCCCGAAGCATCTTTTCAACCTTCTTGCGCCATGTCAAGTAACCATCTGGTCCATCCAACTATCTGTCGATAAGTCAAACCGATAAAACTATCATGCCAGTGTTTGATGTCCTAATATTGTATTTTTGATACTAGAGTTAGTAGCACTACTATTCGCCTCAGTGTTCGTCATCCTTCAATGTTTTCGATTCAATTGTCGTTTGGTCATCCCGACCCGATAATCACATCAACTTTGCCAATGCGCGATCAATCTAGCCAGAACCGACATGCGCAAGTAAAGCATAGATTGGAGGTGGATAACACAAGCTAGGACAGAGAAGCAACCCAGTTTACTTTCTATTAGATCCTGATGTGGATGTCGAGCCAGTAACAGAGATCCACGCAAACCAAGGTCTTGTTAACTCCTGATACCCTCGTCGAGATTCAGAGATTCATGCAAACAAACCATTGTCTACCCTCTGAAGATCCCAATGGGGGGGTGCTGCCACACGGGCTGAAGAATTGTGGGGGCTACCACTCGGACAGGAGAGGAATAGTAGCAGGGAAGGACTGCTCTTGGGGGGTGGGGGAGGAGAGAAGAGATTTTTTTTTAAAACTTATGATTCTTATACCATGTAAGATGGAATAATTGGATGATTTATTAATAGAGAGAAATTACATATATATAGGAGAGGACTAGCCTCCTCCTTATTGTCTACGCGACGTGGGACTAAACAACATAACACACTACTAAAATATCATCAAATAGCGACGTAATGTAGCGACGGCAAGAAATTACATCGCCAGTAGCGACATCTTTATAAACACGTCGCAAAACGTCGCTGACTAGCGACGTTCTGTGACAGGAGTATCCTATGTCGCTGAATAGCGACGTTCAGCGACATATTATAAGTATATGTCGCCATGGTTCCGACGTTTAGCGACGTCAACACGTGACGTCGCTAAGTTATTTTACTTAGGGCACGCCGCTATCTGTCGCTAATTTTGCGACGTCTAGCGACAATGAACTCCGCGTCGCAAATAGCGACGTTCGGCGACTAAAGTGCCATCTGCGACTTGCCTATAAGCGACGTCCGGTTTTCGTCGCTAAATACGTCGCAAATTGGTTTCAGCGACATATTTTTCTTATTTAGCGACGTCTCCTGACGTCGCTAAAATGGGTTATTTTAGTAGTGACATATAACCCATATTCAACCCCTCCTTATAGTGGGAATATGATATCCAATAAAATATTTTATCCCCAATAATTTTGTTTGGTTTTATGTCAAATGCAGTAATATTTATGGAAATAACATATTTCCATTCGTATTTTCGGTACGAAACGGCCTCTTGTTGGTCTATGTTTTGGACTAGAGTCCTATCCATTATGAATTATGGATCAAGTTTTGATCATCAGCATAGAGAACTTATCCTACCTATTTACCACATAATTCTTGAGGGTTTGGATGGACTCCAATCTTTAGAGTTTTGGTATATGTAGTGGTATAAACTTTTACATGGTATCAAATCAATGCAATTTTGAATTTTCTTTTGTTTTCTTCTGGCACTCGTTTTAAGTATATTAAGAAAAATGTTTCCCATAACATCATCACTACTCTGAAATTTCGATGTACGTACTAACAGAAAAGTTAACATAGTATCAAACAATCCAAATTTGAATTCATTTTAGATGTTCTATTCCGTAGTATTATTTTGGTATAGGGTCTTGCATCAAGATTCAATTTAAGTTTCTCGTTAATTTGAATCTTATAAGAATATGGCTCCATAAAAATCCTGAAACCAAGACACAAGCTGCCTTCGGTTACATACCTAATCTTATATGGGGTGAGCATTATTGGATTTTGGATCCAGAACAGAACGGAACTGAAAAAGTGATTAGTTTCCATTTGAAATTTTTTGATTTGCTTTCGATATTGAAATGTTAAAATTATTTTTTCGGTTTTGAATTTCGATTTCGATCCAAAACCAAAAGTGGAATATGACTTACGTAGTTATATAATTACTCTAAATCTCATGCATATTTTATGATTAAAAATGTATCTATTTTTATGTATATTTTAAAAATAAGTTTTATGTATTTGTAAAGTCTAACTTTAATAATTTAATAACGAGTCCAATTTTGGATCCAACTTTCAAATACAACCAATATAAGTATAAAAATTATATTTTTAAATATAATTTAATAATTATTGTAACTTTGGTCCGGTCTATCAAACAATAAAAATAATTCAGTCGAACAATTCGAATTGATCATCGGTTCGATTTGATTTTGGTTTAGAATTTTTAGAAGTTCGATTTATTTTATTTGACTATTTCGATTGAATTGTAATCAAATAAACCGAAGGCTCCCACTAATGTTATCCATTATGCTGCCATCAGCAAACGACATCAGCTAAACTTTGCCGGGCCAATTTACTTAGGCCTTGTTTGGTTCACGGAAGGGAAATCTCCCTTGTATTTTTCACAGAATTGAAAAATAAGATTTTTGTCATATTTCTTTCTTGTGTTTGGTAAACAAGGAAAATATTTAAGAACAACCATTTAATTTTTCTTTCCGTGTTTGGTCTATGCAAAAAAATATCAATGTTTCAATAATATCCAATGTTAACATGGTTATATTCAACAGAATAAGAAAGATTAATTGGCAAAATATGCAATAACTTAAAGCTATTTTTGTCATAATTTTGGGTAACTAATGCTGGCAAATGAGGATAAAAAATGAATCTCATGAATTTTGAGGGAGGAACTCGTTTTTCTCCTATTTTTTCTATGTTAGAAAAATACTTTTCAAATCTATGACTAACAAATAAAAAATAAATAATTTTTTTCTTGATTTTTTAAATTGGTAAATCAAATGACGTCTAAAAAGAACAAAACTGTAAAGTCAAGTAGGAAAGGCATGGATAAGATTCTTAAAGCAATTATAACCATTTTGTCTCCATCTCGTCCTTTTGTGTGGATAACCATGTGAACTGTTCGATTGGTTGGAGTACAGTTTAGATATGCAATGGTGGGCTTGTGGGCCCCTGATGACTAAACACGTCGTCAAGAACTCAATTCATACGAGTTCAAACACAAGTGGATGGAAATGTTAGTAAGTACTCTAACCTTAGTAGGCCTCGTTTGGTTCGCAGAAAGAAAATTTATTTTTTGCTCTTTTTTATTTAAAATTATAATTCCGATCATATTTTTTTGATATTAAGAAATGTTAAAAAAATTGAGATGGAAAGTGAATTCTTAGAGGAAGAAAATGAATCATTGGATTGGTGGAAGGAATTTTCTCCCATATTTTTCTTCCTCTTAAAATCAAAAAAAAAAGTTTTCCTCATTTTCTTTGATATCTGAACAAAGAAAGGAGTCATTTTCTTTTACTAAAGCTCCAATTCTATGAACCAAATGTGGTCGAGTAGTGGCTAGGGCCAGGGTGAGCAGATGTCGGTTTTAAAATCGAAAATCGAACAGAACCGAACCGAATTACCAATTCGGTTCGGTTTTTAAAATTTCGGGTCGGATTTCGGTTGTAAACCCACTAAATTTCGGATTTCGGTTCGAAATTCGGATTTGGCATTCAGTTTTTAACCCAAACCGAAAATCGAACAGCGTAACTACGATTTTACCCCAATAGTGTTATATATATATATATATATATATATATATATATATATATATATATATTTTTTTTTTTTTTTTTTTTTTTATATAAATGGAAGCGGATCAAAAGCCCCTCTTAGAAAACCCCCTAAAACTCCCTCACTCAGCCGTCCATTTAATGTTAATATTAAATATTAATATTAATGTTAAAGTTAATATTAATGTTAATATTAATGTTAAATACTAAAATTAACATTAAACTTAACATTAAAATTAATATTAACATTAACATTAACATTAACATTAACATTAATATTAACATTAACATTAATATAAAAATAAAATAAATATTAATACTAACATTAATATTAATATTAACATTAATATTAACATTAAATGGACGGCTGAGAGTGAGGGAGTTTTTAGGAAATTTTCTAAGGAGGGCTTTTGATCCGCTCCATATATATACACATACACACACTATATATATTTACACACACAATATATATATATATATATATATATATATATATATATATATATATATATATATATATATAGTGTGTGTATATATTATATATATATATAAATATATATATATATATATAGTGTGTGTGTATATTATATATATATATATATATATATATATATATATATATATATATATATAGTGTGTGTGTATATATTATATATATATATAGTGTGTGTATATATAGTGTGTGTGTATATTATATATATATATATATATATATATATATATATATATATATATATATATATATATATATATATATAGTGTGTGTGTATATATATAAATATATATTTTTATATATACACACACACACACACTATATATATATATATATATATATATATATATATATATATATATATATATATATATATATATATATATATATATATATATATATATTGTGTGTGTGTGTGTGTGTATATATATATAATATATATATATATATATATATATATATATATAGAGAGAGAGAGAGAGAGAGAGAGAGAGAGAGAGAGAGATAGATAGAAACCCTAATCCTATTTTGCTCTCCCCTGCCGCTCTCTCTTTCTTTAGAGTAAAATCCCTAAACTTTCTCTCTCCTTCTCCCCAGAAATATTTAACCCTAGTCTCTGATTCTAGGCCTCTCTCTTCCGTATCCGTCTCTCCATCTACCAGATCTGAGTCTCAGATCACGATCTCGACTCCAAGACTCAGATCTGGGTGATCTCGACTCTATTTCTAACATAGTTTCTGCATCAACCACACAGGTAATTTTTTTAACCTAATTTTTTTTCTGTCGAGATCAAATAATAGATCTAAGTATTTTTTTTTCTTTCCAACCCAAGTATATTATATTTTTTTAACATAGTTTATACATCTACCACACAGGTAATTTTTCTAACATAATTTTTTTTTGTCGAGATCAAAATAATAGATCAAAATATTTTTCTAACCCGCTCATATTATATTTTTCTAACATAGTTTCTACATTATAAGATGATTATTTAATTCTAGATGGGTTCCGTAAGTCAACAAGTTGTTATTGACAAAATTTTGTTATTAATGAGGTTCAATTAAGTATGAGGATTTGTTATATATCTTGTTATTGTTAGATCCCTAAACCAGTGGTGATGATGAATGTTCAATTTAGTATGATGATTTGTTATATACCATGTTCTGATTTTTTTTGTTTATATATATATATATATAAATATATATATATATATATATATATATATATATATATATATATATATATATATATATATATATATATATATATATATATATATAATCGGTGTTGCCAATACTTCAATTCTCTAATTTTTTTAATGATTGTTAAACAGTTTCATGAACTATTTGATACACAGAAGGTGTCACGACCCGATCCCAAGATAATATGTCAAGTCGGATCATGCCCAACCTACACCATTGTGAGACAGAGGCAGTAAGCTGTATCAAGCAGTAGTACACAAGCATAACATTCTAGGATAAGGACAAAATTAAAGCATTTTTATTCAAACTTGAATTAAAGCTAAATGTCTATATGAGAACATCATACAAGCAAATAAAGCGTTTAGTTATTACAATCATTCTTTATTACACCTTGAAAACAGGAAAGCTAAGCAATGGGCACAACTAGAAAGTGTAAGCAGTGCGGAGAGTCCGTGCAGCATGGGGACGATCAGTTAGCTGCAACAAAGAAGGGTCAGATTGGGTCTGGTTAGGGTTGTGCTCAGAGGATGAAACCTCTTCGACGGCAGGCCCAGAGCGGGTCGTCTTTTCTTTCGCCATCTTCTGAAAGGTTTAGGTACAAATATAAGCAAGGTAACCTACGAAACTATAAGCAAGCAAAAATATATTATATAAATAGATAAATTCGGCCCTATGTTGTGATGGGTTGAAATAATCTAAGTGTTCTAATTTGTTTCTAGAGTCTGTTTTCCTAAGTCATTCTTAAACCTAAGGTCAGAATGCAGGACTGCATGTTTGTCTAAACTAAGTTGACTAGATCAAATTTTGCAGAACCTGACCTACGTGGGCCACAACTAAAAATATGTCACGACCCGATCCCAAGATATTGGGTCAAGTCGGATCATGCCCAGCCTACACCGATGTGAGACGACGACAGTAAGCTGTATCAAGCAGTAGTACACAAGCAGATCATTCTAGGATACGGACAAAATTAAAACATTTTTATTCAAACTTGAATTAAAACTAAATGTCTATATGAGAACATCATACAAGCAAAAAAAGCGTTTAGTTATTACAATCGTTCTTTATTACTACTTGAAAACAGGAAAGCTAAGCAATGGGCACAACTAAAAATCTTGGGCTCCCTGGTTAGGTTCGGCTACCTCTTCAGAACTCGGATCGGGTCCGTAGTAGGAACTAAAGGCAAGCTCCTCGTCTTCGCAATCACCTAAAATATTGGTCTACAGTTAGGAGGGGAGCAAGAACATAAATTTATATCCAATATTCTAATAAATAATAGATGATACAAGGGGACAGTTTTAAGGCATTATTATATTTTTCTAAATAATAATAAAGAAGTCAGCAAGCAATGAAATCTCCAGAGCGACATTGATGCAATCTACAATGATTCAATAGTAATTTGAGCGTATAGCAATCTGTGACCAGTTGGTAGATTCAATATGTATACTAACATTGTGCCAAATGTTAGTATACGGTACGGCTCAACCCCCTATGCAATAAGGGTTAGTGCGAGAAAGGCAATAATAGTAACATGGCTTTGGTCACACTTGCTATACTACTCCCCTAATCCCTGAGTCAATGAGTCAATCAAGCAATCAATTTGGGGTCCAAGAGGGATCCCATGAATCTGTGTCGATACAATATATATATTCCTACTGAATGCAATGCCTTTAATTATTAACTAAAACATGAACATGAACATGAACATGAATAATATGATGCTTGTCTTAGTTTTTTCGGTGTTGGTATGGAGACAAAAATACAACCTCAGATTAGGTCCTGGAACCTACATTAATTTAATAATCTGGTTTAGAAACCATTCTAAGGGTTTTAATTAATAACGCCAACTATTACCTAATGATCAATTTATTATTAACAAGGCTTACATTTTAGAAAAGTAAAGCTACAATTATTTTTAATACTTTTAACCAAATATAATAATTGGTAAAAATAATTTTCTAATAAAACTATTTTTTATAAATAAAGCGAGAAATACTATATTTTATTTATTAGTATATATTAAACAATTTTCCATAAACTAATATTTCAATTAGATTTACTTATATAAAATACCCAAAATACTTCGGAATTAAGTATTATTTTATTTACATAAACTAACTGTTTGCCATTAAAACAAGAAGAACAAACTTTTTATATTGAACTTTTGTATCTAACTACAAACAGAACAGAGCACAATGTACGACTTAGATGTAGTCCTAGGAGTACACTTTGTTTTTATCTGAAAATCGTGGCGATAGAGAGAGTGGTAATACATTGACTCCGTTGATGATCTGACGACGATCTCAAACTCTCTGAAGGTTTGGATTGCTCTGGAACAGGCAGTGACTTGAATAGGATTGAGACTCTTACAAGTGCTCGGGATGTTGATGCGGTTGAAGTATTCTGGAAGTGGAGAATGAACCATGGAGAGGTTGAATGAAGGAATGATCCTTCTATTTATAGGCAGCAGAATGATCTGCTTATGCGCACATATGTATTATGAGCCTGGAGAGCTTGCACGTAGGGATGCCACGTGGCTGATGTTGTTGGGCTCATAGATGATGTGCACCGAAGTTGGAGCTGAAGCTGTTTGAGCTGCACTGTTGGCATGCGGAGGAGATGACACGTGACAGTTGAAGATTCGG